>CM062295.1:697912778-698478425 GCA_031216915.1 Pictodentalium vernedei
GACTTTCTCATGTAGACATTATATGGAGTCAACCTATCAAGATACAATGAAATCCTTCCATAAATATGACCTGTAGGCTGTGCTAAAGGTTTTCGGGTTTTGGGCTCGGGCAGTCGTGACGGTTGATAGATCATGCCCAAATGGTGAAATTCTCAGGTAGACATCATACGGAGTCAACCTATCAAGTTACTATGAAATCCCTCCATAAATATGACCCGTAGAGTGTGCTGAAGGTTTTCGGGTTTTGGGCTCAGGCAGTCGTGATGGTTGATAGATTACGCCCAAATGGGGAAATTCTCATCTAGACATCATACAGAGTCATCATATCAAGTTACAATGAAATCCCTCCATTTTAAACATGACCTGCAGACTGTGCTAAAAGTTTTTGGGTTTCGGGCTTGGGCAGCCATTACGGTTGACAGATCATGCCCAAACAGGGACGTTCTCATCTAGGCATTATACAGAGGCACTTTATGAAGTTGCAATGAAATCCCTTAATAAATATGACGTGTAGACTGTGCTAATGGTTTTCGGGTTTTGGGCTCGGGCAGCCATAACAGTTGACCGATCACGACCAAAAGGGGACGTTCTCATATAAACATGACCTAAAACCTGCATATGAAATTTCGTGACGATCAGACAAAAATTACCGGGTATAGCCTGTACTTGAAGGTTGAATAAAGAAACTTTAACCACAAACTTTAACCAAAACTTCAAATGTCAACTTAACTGGAAAAAAAAAAAAAAAAAACCCACTTGAACCTTCAGTAAAAAACTTTAACCACAAACTTAAATCAAACTTCTAAAAGTTAACAGACGGACATACGGACGGACGGATGGACAAAAATCATTACTATAGCCCTCACTGTAAACAGTCGGGCTAAAAATGAAATCATTCGGTTGAAGCATTTCCAAAAAAAAGTCCGGAAAACTAAAGTGTGACTGACATTTTCCATATTTCCAAGGGCCATAACTCACACAAGAATAATGCAATCAGCATGAAACACAAACTTGATCTGTAAGTGATCGTTCTATAGTAGGTTACCATAAATGAAATCATTCGGTTGAAGCATTTCCAAAAAAAAGTCCTGAAAACTAAAGTGTGACTGGCAGACTGACTGACAGACTGACAAACTGACAGACTGACGGATGGACAGAGTACAAACCTATAGTCCCCTTCGGCATTGCAGGTAAGGGACTAAAAAAAGACATTAAAAAAAAAAACATTCTTTTACAGCAACCTCAAAAATATCTAAAGATATGGGACAGAAATCAATTTCAAGTTAAGGTTACTGTGACCCTGATCTTTACCACAATGACACAGAAATAAATAGGGTTTTTCCTCTGATCATGTCCAACCCACATATTAAGTTTGGTTTCGATTGCATGTGCAGTTTTAATTAAAGGGTAGAAACAAAATCCAGAAAAATGTTTCGGTCAAGGTCAATGTGATCATGGACTTTGGCAAAAACTCCCAAATTAAATAGCATTTTTCCTCTCATCATATTGAACCCACGTCAAGTTTGATTTCGATTAGTCAAGTGGAATTTAACTAGAGAGTGAAAACCAACTTCCAAAAAATATTCAAGTTCAAGGTCACTATGACCTTTACCACTGGCACAATCCAATGACCCCAAAATAAATAGGGTTCTTCCTCTCATCATACCCAACCCACATGTCAAGTTTTGTTTTGATCCATGAAGCAGAATTTTCATTTAAGAGAGGAAACCAACTCCCTCTAGACAGCACCACTGCTATATTCTCCCCACCCATCCCAATTTGTCCAGGGAGATAGCATTTTACCTGTTACTTCTTTATCTAACAGGAACAGCAGATAGCACTTGCCAAAAAAATGACTGAATAACTAACAAAATTGCATTCTTTGTCTCAAGAATATCTTTTTCGAAGAAATGTTGAAAAAATAAACTAGAGCAAAGTCGAGGGTGGCGCATATATTCCCGCCTGCAATACCATGGATAGCATTACAGAAATGAAACATTTATTACTGGGTGATGCTGAAGGATGACATATGATAGACATATGATAAACATACCCCCGCCTCTAATTCTGTGAAAAAAAATCGCGACATCGACGCCGTAGCTGCGACGGGTGGTGCAATCTCACAAAATTCTAAGTTCATCAAGGTCCATAACTCCAAGAAAAATATTTGGAACAACACATGCATTGAACAGTGGCTAGACATCAATAAGATACACTTACATGCCAAATATAAAGTCATTCCATCAAGTATTTCAAAAGTTATTGAGTTCTGAAACTCGTTGGTCACAGACAGACCGATGGACCGACAGACGGACCGACAGACAGACAGACAGACCGACATTGCCACTTATTGAGCTGCTAGTCGCAGCTAAAAATATTTTTCTGCAAACTTTATATATGCTGCGCGGGGGCGCTGTGGCTCAGTAAGTAGAGGTGCAGGCTGCAAGCCGAGAGGTCCTCGGTTCGAATCCCACCTGCGGCAACCGCGTTGTGTCCTTCGGCAAGACACTTCACCCCTATTGTCCACGTGGGACCATGATAGCGCTGTGTACTAAGGCGTACTGCACGTCGATGGTGCACTTGTCTTCATCCAATGCTAACCCTGCTTGTGTGGAGTTAGTATGTTGGGGAGCTGACAGTTGCTCGCCGTTGCTCGGTGGTTCTCTCCGGGTACTCCGGCTTCCTCCACCCGTAAAACTGTCATGGTCATGATTAGCCATTGTGCAGAAGTATGTGACCTTAAACACCAATAAATAAATAATAAATAAATATATGCTGCGCATCTGCAAGACATGTGTAACCATATCCTGAAGTTTCAACTCTCTACATCAGAAATTGTGGGAGGAGTTGATTACACCATGCAGCAAGCCTGAATATAAGCAATCTGTCATTTGCAGGATGAGGTCCCCAGAAGGTGAATTTGCTGATGCTATCCCATTACAGTGGGCCAATTTATCCTTTGGGCACATCTTTCTGTTTAGGCTTGAGACCTTGATTCAGATTAAGGTTCACAGAGGGTAAATTTAGTGATGCTACCCTGCTGTGCAGGGTAGCATCACCAAATTCACCCTCTGGAGACCTCATTTTGCAGATGACAGTCTTCTTGTTTTCAGGCTTGGCATGAAGGTACCCTCAATTAAACAAGTTATTCATGATTGAATTTTGGGACAGACAGAAACAAAGTCCATAAAATGCAATAACTCCTACAAAAATACACTGCATAACATCTGCCTTGTACTGCGGGTAGATAGATAGATCTTTATTTTGCAGTATACTAGTACATTGATTACAAAATAACATTACAACAAACAGGAACATAAGCTAGTATACAGCATGGATATGGCATAGCCTATAAGGCTGTCTTCCTGCCATTCCCGTAGGCAAATGGGGGCGGGGTATAAAAAATTGAATGGCATAATAAATAGCGCAGGTCATTTATGGCCTTTATGTTAGACAAGAGGCCCCAACGGGCCTTAATCACTCACCTGACAAAGTGGTTCAAAGAATTATTGGGGGTCACATTCAGTTAGACATGGCTCATCAACACTACAAAGGAAAGAAGTCATGAAAGGCAAATTTTATGGAAAAACACTAAGGAACGGATTTGAACAAACTTGAACCTTACCTGCTCCACTCCCCCTGCCCCTTCCACACCCCATTAGAGAGCCCAAATATTAAGCCAGGGGCACAAATTGAACAAACATGAATATGATCCCCCTTGAGATGTTATATACCAAATATAAAAGAATTCTGACTGGTGGATCTGAAGAAGGTTTTCAAAGAAATGTCCTCACATTGCTGCTCTAAGTTAAACTTTGGGCTCCAAAAGAGAGCCAAAATATTAACCCACGGACCCGATTTGAACAAACTTGAATCTGACCCACCTAGAGATGTTGTATACCAAATACGAAAGGATTCTGAATAGTGGATCTGAAGAAGAAATTTTTTTTTAAAATTCCCTCATATTGCACCAAGTTAAAATTCAGGCTCCCACAGGTAGCCCAAATTAATAACCCAGGGGCTCAATTTGAACAATTTGAACAAATATGAATCTAACTCCCCTACAAATGTTGTATACCAATGAAAGTGTCAATGACACTGTAGCTTAACTTGTGTGTTGTGTTTGATGAAAAGGATAATGTTCAATGTTTATGAAAGGATTATGAAATAAGACAAGAATTGTGATAATTGGGAATATGTTCATTTCTGTTCCCTGTGTGCTATGTTTATGATAAAAATAATATGAGGTGTACACTGTACTAAAGAGCTGAGGGGTGGGTTAATATGACCTCACAGTTAATGTATGTGGCCCTCACAGTTAACGTATATCAACAAAAGTTACCAAGTTACAGAGAAATTATTCCAAAACGAGTCATCCTATCAAGTTACATTAAAATCCCCTCATAAATATGGCCTGTAGACTGTGCTAAAGGTTTTCGGGCTTCGGGCTCCTGAAGCCGTCAGTTTCCCAATTGCGTCCAAAGGGGACGTTCTCATCTAGACATTATATGAAGTCAATCTACCAAGTTACAATGAAATCCCTTAATAAATATGACCTGTAGACTGTGCTAAAGGTTTTTGGGCTCTGGCAGCCATTATGGTTGAATGATCGCAAACAAAAGGGGATATTCTCATCTGGACACTATTTGGAGTCATCCTACCAAGCTACAATGAAATCCCTTCATAATTATGACCTGTAGACTGTTCTAAAGGTTTTCGGGCTTTGGGCCCCTGAAGCCGTCACAGTTGCCCAATCGTGTCCAAAAGGGGACGTTCTCATCTAGACATTATATGAAGTCAACCTACCAAGTTACAATGAAATCCCTTCACAAATATGACTTGTAGACTCTGCTAAAGGTTTTCGGGCTTCGGGCTCAGGCAGCCATCATGGTTGAATGATCGCAACCAAAGGGGACAATCTCATCTGGGCATCATCTGGAGTGATCCTGCGAAGTTACAATGAAATCCCTTCATAAATATGACCTGTAGACTGTGCTCAAGGTTTTCGGGCTTCGGGCACTAGTAGCCATCACAGCTGACCAATCACACCCAAAAGGGGATGACATCATCTAGGCATTATATGGAGTCAACCTAACAGGTTACAATGAAATCCTTCTATACATATAACCTTTTGCCTATGCTAAAGGGTTTTGGGCTTGGGCACCCATCAAGGCTGAATGATCACGGCCCAAATGGGACGTTCTCATCTAGACATTATTTAGAGTCATCCTACCAAGTTACAATGAAATCCCTTAATAAATATGACCTGTAGACTGTGCTAAAGGTTTTTGGGCTTTGGGCTCTGGCGGCCATTATGGTTGAATGATCGCAAACAAAAGGGGATATTCTCATCTGGACACTATTTGGAGTCATCCTACCAAGCTACAATGAAATCCCTTCATAATTATGACCTGTAGACTGTTCTAAAGGTTTTCGGGCTTTGGGCCCCTGAAGCCGTCACAGTTGCCCAATCGTGTCCAAAAGGGGACGTTCTCATCTAGACATTATATGAAGTCAACCTACCAAGTTACAATGAAATCCCTTCACAAATATGACTTGTAGACTCTGCTAAAGGTTTTCGGGCTTCGGGCTCAGGCAGCCATCATGGTTGAATGATCGCAACCAAAGGGGACAATCCCATCTGGGCATCATCTGGAGTGATCCTGCGAAGTTACAATGAAATCCCTTCATAAATATGACCTGTAGACTGTGCTCAAGGTTTTCGGGCTTCGGGCACTAGTAGCCATCACAGCTGACCAATCACACCCAAAAGGGGATGACATCATCTAGGCATTATATGGAGTCAACCTAACAGGTTACAATGAAATCCTTCTATACATATAACCTTTTGCCTATGCTAAAGGTTTTTGGGCTCGGGCACCCATCAAGGCTGCATGATCGCGATCAAAATGGGACGTTCTCATCTAGACATTATTTGGAGTCATCCTACCAAGTTACAATGAAATCCCTTCATAAATATGACCTATAGACTGTGCTAAAGGTTTTCGGGCTTTGGGCCCCTGTAGCCGTCACAGTTGCCCAATCATGCCCAAAAGGTGACTTTCTCATCTAGACATTGTATGACGTCAACCCACCAAGTTACAATGAAATTTCTCAATAAATATGACCTGTAGACTGTGGTAAAGGTTTTCGGGTTTTGGGCTCGGGCAGTCGTCACGGTTGGCAGATCATGCCCAAATGGGGAAATTCTCATCTAGACATCATAAGGAGTCATCCTACCAAGTTACAATGAAATCCCTCCACATTAAACATGACCTGCAGACTGTGCTAAAAGTTTTTGGGTTTCGGGCTTGGGCAGCCATCAAGGTTGATAGATCATGCCCAAAAGGAGACGTTCTCATCTAGGCATTACACAGAGGCATCCTACCAAGTTACAATGAAATCCCTTCATAAATACGACCTGTAGACTGTGCTAATGGTTTTCGGGTTTTGGGCTCGGGCAGCCATACCGGTTGCCCGATCACGACCAAAAGGGGATGTTCTCATCTAGACATGACCCCAAACCTGCATATGAAATTTCGTGACGATCAGACAAGAACTGCAGGGTGTAGCCCGTGCTAAAGAAAAATGTGAACAGACGTCACAGACTCACAGACTAATAGACTAACAGACTAACAGACTCACAGACTAACAGACTCACAGACTCACAGACTAACAGACTTCCGCACGCGTGATGGCAATAGCTTATCTTGACTATGTCAAGTTAAGCTAAAAATTAAAGGATTCTTACTGGTGGACCAAAAACGGTAGATTTTTAAAGAAATTTCCCCATATTTCACTCCCATAAGGTGTCCAAATATCAAACCAGAGACTTGTTTTGACAAACCTTAATCTGACCTCTCTAGAGATGTTGTATACCAAATACAAAATCATTCTGACTGCAAGGTCTGAAGATGAAGATTTAAAAAAAAAATCCTCATACTGCACTAAGTTGATATTGGGCACCCATAGGGAGCCCAAATACTTACCTAGGTAACCAATTTGAACAAACCTGAAACTGACTGACCCACCTCAAGATGTTGTATACCAAATATGAAAGGATTCTGACTGGTGGATCTGAAGAAGATTATATACCATGTATATTGATGGTTCTGGAGAAGATTTTTTTCAATTTTGGAAAACAATTTATGGGTACTATCTAAGTAATGCCCCTTGTGAAGCCCCTGTGGGCGTTGCAACTTTACTTGAACAAACATGAATCATCCAGCCTCTTAATAATGTGCTTGTTAATTTGAAATGGTGACGCGACTCTTAGTTATACTAAACTTTTCTGCCAGCTTCAGGAGAGAATCCCTTCAAACAATCTTCATCATTTATGACGTTAATTATCAAAACGGATTTTCACTTGAGCAGAGCACTTTAGTTTTTTACCTGCTGTAGTGTGCAATTCTAAATATTTTGGACATTACGAAATGCACTCTGGTCATAATATGTTAATTTCTGTTCCCTGTATGCCATGTTTTCAATAAGAATAATTTGAGTGTAGACTGTATGAAAAAAGTAAGACCTGGGTTGATGTGGCCCTAAAAGTAAAATGTATGCAACCAAAGTTACCAAGTTACAGTATTATTTATTATTATTTATTGGTGTTTAAGGTCACATATTTTTGCACAATGGCTAATCATGACCACAACATGAGTATCAACTCAAGACCAGGGATGAGCGTTAATAAGCCATGTTGCCCATTTTAGAGAGGGTTTGCACCTCCCAAGCACTGGTGACTGGGTCCTATTTTACCAGTAAAACAGAGGCTGTTTACCGCAGTGAACAGACACTGCTTCACTTCCCGGGGTTCCCGCAGTGACCAAGTTACAGTAAAATCATCCCAAAACGAGTCATCCTACCAAGTTACACTGAATTCCCTACATAAATACAAGAGGCCCCAAGGGGCCTGAGGGCGCTCACCTGACATGGTAGCCTAAATATCAACCCAGAGAATTGATTTCAACAAGTTGCATCTGCTCCTCCTAAGAAAAGCTTATACCAAATATCCAAAGATTCTGACCAGTGGATCTAAAAAAAAGAGAAGATTTTTAAAGAATATTCCTCATATTGAACTAAGTTATAATTCAGGCTCCCACAGGGAGCCCATATATGAACTCAGGGACATGGCTTTAACAAACTTGAATCTCACCCCCCTAAGCATGGTGCATACCCAATATCAAAAGATTCTGCCTGCTGGATCTTGAGAAGAAGATTTTCAAAGAAATTTGCCTCAACTGCACTAAGTTCAAATTTGGGCTCCTATAAGGACTCCAAATATAAACCCAGGGGAACCGATTTGAACAAACTTGAATCAGATCCACCCCACAATGTTGCATACCAAATATCAAAAGATTCTGACTGCTGGATCTGGAGAAGAAGATTTTTTAAGAAATTTGCCTGAAATGCACTAAGTTCGAATTCAGGCTTCTATAGTGAGCCCAAATATGAATCCAGGGGGCCGATTTGAACAAACTTGAATCAGATCCACCCCACAATGTTGCATACCAAATATGAAAAGATTCTGCCTGCTGGATCTGGAGAAGAAGATTTTTTAATAATTTTTCTATAATTCATACGGTGCTATCAGTTATGCCCCATACAGAGCCCCCAAGGGACGTGGCCATTTCATTTGAACAAACCTGAATTGCCATATAGTAATGAACATCCACATGAAGTATCGTGAAAATCGGACCAGTGGTTTCAGAGGAGAAGTCGTTTGAAAAATGTTCACGATGATGGATGACGATGGATGATGGATGGCAAGTGATAAGTTGAGCTCCCTTTGGTGAGCTAAAAAAAACCTGTCATCATTACAAAATAAAGCTCAGTATGTGTGAATCCCAATCAAAACATTGACAGAAATTCAAAGAAACAAAGGTGCTCTAGTTTGAAATATAGCTGTTGGTGAAAGGGAAATAATTGCATATTTCTTCTTCTTAAGGAGATTCCCACAGACTGTAAATATTGATATTTATAGTCTGGGATTCCCCATTGAACAGGGCTTCAGTTTCCAAGTACACGTGTTGTCTTGTGCAGAATCTATTCTCTTTAGTTTGAAAAAATATTAGCAGCAATGATTGGTGGGTTCATATGTAGAATATACTGACCGGGATTATTACTTAAGATCTAGAAAACATCACCAGCTATTTTTTTTTCCGGATTTTAATATATTCAGTGTAATTTTGATTATTTGAACCCACTGTGCACCTCATGATCTCCACTTTATCTACTGTTTACATCACTTCACAATCACACTGACAGTTGAGGAAAATCAGCGAGTAAACAATGGAAAATAAGGCCTAAAAAAATAAAAAATCTGTTTCTCAGGCCCTCCCGCATGGTCCTTTTGGCTGCTGCATGCTCTCTTTTTATAACCAATTTAAACTTTAAAAAAACAAAAATTAAATAGTTTATGTCTGATATTTTACCCAAGTTAAAAATATTGATGAATTTGTCCCTTGAGTGCAAGAAGGCTTTGCAATGCTTTAGCATTGCAAAGCCTTCTTTCACTCAAGGGATGAAATACACCACCACCCATGCTATTCTGTAGATTATGAGGCTTAAAACTTGAACCAAGAACATGAACTTTTGATGGCAAAAAGAAATTACTGAAATAAATGAAAGTGTCAATGACACTGTAGCTCAACTTGACAAACTTGAACTTGGTAAGTTATAAATGAAATGGCAAAATTGAAGATCATTGGGACCAATGTCAGTTTTTTTGCCAGTGGCAACATTTTTTGACAGAAACCGAAGAAAATCGATGGCTCCCATCTAGAGGCCTCCCCAAACAAGCATGCCAGGTTTCAAAGCAATCCGATCATAAATGTGCCCTGTAGGGTGTGCCAAAGGGAAATATCGAGTCTTCTGACTAAACCAAGTTCTAAGAACGTTGGCCGCGGCAACATTTTTTGATGGAAATTGAAGAAAAGCGATAGCTCCCATCTAGAGGTCTCCCCAAACAAGCATACCAGGTTTCAAAGCAATCAAATCCTAAATGTGCCCTGTAGGGTGTGCCAAAGGGAAATATTGTGGTCGGACTAAACTGAGTTCTAAAAATGTTGGCCGCGGCAACATTTTTTTACAGAAATTGAAGAAAATCGATAGCTTCCATCTAGAGGTCACCCCAAACAAGCACGCCAGGTTTCAAAGCAATCCGATCATAAATGTACCCTGTAGGGTGTGCCAAAGGGAAATATTGAGTCTTCTGACTAAACTAAGTTCTAAGAACGTTGGCCGCGGCAACATTTTTTGACAGAAATTGAAGAAAGTTAAAAAATTTATAGTAATTTATATATTTTTTATACTTACCAATGACCCAGACATAGCTAGCTGGTGCTAACTCTTAAAATATAGGGCCAAACACAAATTTTGCCCCCCAATCCCCAAAATTTGCATCTAAAACTAAAGAAAACATGTCCTGAAAGGCCCTCCACACCTCGCCCCCACTGCGCATGCGCAGTGTCCAGGACGTTCCGAAATTGGCGCCATTTATCATTCTAATAACCAGTGCCTGGTAAGCGCTATGTACTCAGCGGGGAGGCAAGAGTTCCCAACTCCTGGGAGGGCCATCCCCGTCTGGGTCATTGGTAAGTATAAAAAATATATAAATTACTATAAATTTTTTAACATTTTTATACTGTACCAATGACCCAGACATAGCTGAATAGTAAAAAGGCTGGAGGGCCAAGGACATAGAGCAAAATGGAATACGCTCAATAAAATAAAATAGAGTCATCCCCTGTAGGGAAAAGAAGTAATAGGCCTTACATGTATCTTTCTTATTTATGATAAATTAGAAAGATACAACACCTTCCAAAAATTGAGCTTCATACATCCATGTACTCTATTAATATCCAATAATCCTTATACTAATAATTTTTAAAGTAAGCCAATAATAAAGTAAGTCTAGAGAATAGAGACTCTTATACTCCTAAAAGAGTGTGAGAATTGCATAATCATGTCCGTTGACATATGCAATATTCAAAAGCTATACTTTAAAAACTAAGACTTGAATGAATTTTATAAACTTAAACTTCTCACTAAACAACCATCCCAATAACAGCTCAGAATTACTAACTCCGGAGGAGGTATCCCCTTGTTTTCATAGTAAAAACAGGTGACCCAAGGGAACACCCTCCCCCCCCCTTTTTCTTGCCCTGGGTCAAATAGCCCAGAGCGAAGAGGGCAGCCGAACGGAGACACTGCCGAAACAGACAGCCTACCTAGCTATAGTAGCAACTGTTAAGTGAATGACATTCTGAGCAGTAGATAATAGACCTAACAATAGAGGCCTCCAGAAATGGACTCGATATTTCTGAGATAAAATTCATGAATGGATGGCTGAGCGCAATGAGCAGCCTTCAAAAATCTATAATAGCAACACTATTAATGTAAGCCCAAGAAGTAGAAGAACTCTTACTTCAAGAGCCGAAATCTTAAGCACAACTGCTAAGCCAATGATATACCATAAGCAGTACGCTAGTTAATAGAATCGATTAACAATAAAATGGAGCGTAACGTCCTTCTACTAGACATCAAAGACAGAAGAAGCTTACGCCCTTGTAATAAACAGATATCTGTTTATAAATACATAAACTGTACCCGGAAAGAGTAAAGGCCTATGCCCATACGAAGATGGAAGGACCTTAAAATAATAGGTTCCGGATAATAGGAGCCTAACTCTTATGCAACAATCCAACCTAAATAGTAACGGAAGTATTGATTCCGAAACTATGAAAGTGAAAATCATCCATCGATAGTGCATGAAACTCACTGACTCTACAGTAAAAGAGAAACCAACAGAATTACTGTCTAAAAGGTCAGAATTTGAAAACTACTGTTTCCAGAGGCTCAAATGATTACTTAGCTAAATAAGAACCGAAGTTAAAATCCGTATAGGAATTTAATCTAAAGATTCTAAGTCTATTTATCAAAAAGTTACTAACTGACTTAGATAAAGAGACAAAAGACTCAATTGTAAACTATCGTAGAGTGCATAGGTATGAGGTAACATAAACCTATAACCTAAATAACAACAGGCTGCAGTAGATCTTGTGAAACAAGTATACTAAAAACTAGCAATGCGTAGTATGGAGGGATCAACCATATGAACATAATGATCCCTACACCACGACGGAAGAGCCTCCACTTTAGTCGCATAGAATAGCGAAGAAGAGGATCTCCTATAGTAAGAAATCGCGTCCAAAGCTCGTCCAGTACAGTGCTTACAATGCAATACGGACCACACAACGGAATACATGAAGGTTGCGACCTTGCTGGTTGTGATAAAAATGACACGATTTACCCAGTGAAAAAAGATCCTCACATAGAGGAAGATTTCACGTTAAGATCCACAGTAGACAAGAGAGTAAATTACTCATGATCTCTGTGAAGATAGAGATGCTATCAACAGAAATGTATTGTGGTTGTTTATCTTAGCAATACCTGCTAAAACAACAGCGCCGGAGGATACGCGTATCCTATCATTGCGTCCTATAGATCAATAGAGCGTTAACAGTATTAGCTCAGAGATCTGGACAAGCCAACACATACGTCTGCAATTGATTAGCAAGCTGTGTCATAATAAAACATCATTGGGCGCTCCCATAGATAGCAAATCTGATTAAATACTTGTTTGTTGAGAGTCCATTCTGACAGCAACAAGCGACCCGTAAGAGAACGGGAGTGCGATAAAACAATCAGACGACCCCGAATATGACGGACCAAAACTGAACTTGGTGTACTATAACCAACAGACGGATTCTTTCCATTAAATTGAATAATGGAAACGAAAGAGTGCCTCCCTGGTTCCGGAGATACGCCACTACTGTCGAATTAAAGGACAGGAATTTGGGCATGCATTTCTGAATAATGTTCATGCAATGACATAAAGCAAGCCTAAAAAACATTATTCCGCGGAAGTTAAACTGATAGCTAAAAGACTGCGGAACCCAAAGACCCTGGCACTTCGAATCCGTAGGGATCAGTATATATCCCAATCTGTTTGACTGGCAACCGTCATAACAGCCACACTAGGGTCCGGCAACTGCGGCGGCACTCTCTGAGTCAACCACCGAATGTTTGCCCCAGTCTGAATCTCTTGTAACAGTAGATAGACAAGAGAATGTATAAACCAAGCAATTCATGGATTGCCGGAAAGTTGCCGTCGAAGAGAAGCTCCTCCGAGAACGAAGCGACTCTGAGAGAGTTCTTAACCTACTATCCACGCGTGGATGTAGCTAGGGCTGCATCACGTCTAAACACTCCAATCAGCCACTGAAGGGCGGAGTTATACGTGAACAAAATACTGCCCTCAAAAGAAATTACATTGAGAATAATATCCCGTAAATCTTTTCTTGAAGACGTAATGATAACGCCTCAGTAAGGCGGATTACGTATAATAAAGCGTCTAAGTTAAGTCTACTATACATAATGTCGTTCCCAATATTGAAATTGGAAAAGACATAAACGGCGAAAAAGAATATATGCAGTCTTTAATCACACCGTCTAGACGCATATGAACTCTCGGTTTGCCCTGCTCTGCCAAAATAAACTATATGTAAAAAAGATAAAATGGCAGAAATGAGCCACGCGGACAAGAAACTAAACTATCATGCTTAGTAGCAGGCTTGTATATATATATATAATATATAGCGTCGAAAAATAAAACACATGTTGTAATGACAATATTGGACTGCGTCGGTAAGTCAGGGACAAAGTCCCTGTACCGATCGAAAAATCCGAGTCCAATGACGCTATAAGTCTCTTATCCAAGATCGCAGCAATGAAGTCCGAAAAATAATCACTGGAAGAAATGCCAGAAGATATGAAAGGCATCTTCCGATACTACTAAAGGGAAAACTCGAAATCTTTCGAATCCCTTTCGCCATCCTGTCGGACCCTATAAAGCGTTCGGTCGTCCGTAGCTTGATGCAACCGCGGACCGCACCGACCCAGCGCCGTCGGATAATTCCTGATTCGACCGAGAAACCGTCAATTGCTGGGATGCTGCGAAACAACTGTGCTAACTCGGATAGCACGTCCGTCACCGAGGCCTGAGGAGCAGCGGTCTTACGATGCATTGCCGCAGGAAGCTCCGAGATCGTTACCCCGTGCATACTTCCAATATGCGAGCGAACGGAGTGTATAGGCCTCGTGTCCCTTGGCTACCGGATGGCGCGACCTATTCGCTGTGGAATCACTGAATGCCGAAACTGATCGGATACTCGAGGTCACGTAGCCAATGTGCGGTCGTGTGCCCTGCTGTGAGGATGAGGAAGCATTAAAGACAGTCTCTCGGACTGTCAATATAACGGAGCGTCCCGAGCAACGGACATATGCTCCGAATGTAAAATATCTGAACCACAACATGCGGTCCCCTATGTTGTTGGCTTCCTCCGATCTGTCCTCAATCTGCCGTCACTGGGTGAGTACTAAAGTAATTAAAGTGCTCGCATCACCCAAATCTCCTTCCTAGACCACAACGGACGAACCCGGCAGCCGAACCATTCGATGAATGTATGCTACACCGGGTGAGCTAGCGAATGTCATTCCGTAAGCGATAGACATATTCCATGAGCACTTATTGCCGCTAACTCTTCATTAACTATGACGACAGAGGCACACTTTTGAAAGACATCTCCATAACTCTTCGAACAAGAAACCAGAAATGCTTGGATAGCAAGCATAAAATAATAATATATATAGCGTCGTTCAATAATTCGAAAGTTTGTGTGACATTATTGGATTATGTCGGAACTGAGGGACGATGTCCCTGAACCGAACCAAAAATTTCTAAGTCCACCGACGCTATCAGTTTCTTATCCGGCATCGCAGCATATGTTGTTCCGAAAGGGAAAGCTTGAAATCCACCGAATCCCTTTCGGTATCCCGTCGGACCGGATGAAACTTTCGGACGTCCGTACCCGCTTCCGCGGAGCGTCCCGACCCAGCATCGTCGGATAAAATATATGCGACAGATTCAGTTGATGCTGGGATGCTGCGATAAACTGTGCTATTAAGGAAAGCACGTCCGTTCCCGAGGCCTGTGCCGTAGCGGACTTACGATGCATTGCCGCTGGAAGCTCCGTGTACGTTGACTCCCGCACACTTCCTATGCGAACGTCCGGAGTCTGCAGGCCTCGAGTCCCCGGCTACCGACCCAGCGCTGTCGGATAATTCTCGATCCGACACCGTTTCTGTCGGCTGCTGGGATGCTGCGATAAGCTGTGCTATGTGCACAAGAATGTCCGGCGTCGAGACCTGCGGAGGCGCAGTCTATCGGTGCTTCGCCGAGGGCAGCTCCGCATCAGATGGCTCCCGCATACTTCCTATGCGAACGTCCGGAGTCCATCGGTCTCGAATCCCTGGCTGCCGGATGGTGTGACCTGGTCGCCGAAGAATCCTTCATCGGCGAAGCTGGTAATATATCGGCGGTCACGCAGCCAAGGTGCGGTCGTGTGCGCTGATGAGAAGAGGAAGCCTTAGCAGTCTCAGCGGACTGCCTATACAACGGAGCGTCCCGAGCGACGGACGTATGCTCCGCTAACAACACATTTGTACCACAACATCTGGGGCCAGATGTTGTTGAACGAGAGAGGGGCCTCTCTCGCTTGCCGTCCGGATGGACCGGAACGAGCTATGAACCGGACTAAAAGGCTTCCTCCGTTCTCCCTCCGATCCGCCGTCACTGGGTGTGCATTAAGTTAATTTTATAGTGCTCGCATCACCCCAAAATTCCTTCTAGACCGCAACGGACGAACCCGGCTGCCGAACCATTCGGTGAATGGACGCTACACCGGGCGAGCTAGCGGACGTCAAAGGCCGTCGAACCTACTAGGGTCCTCTTAGGCAATTGGCGTATTACATGAGCACTTTTCCGCTAGCCCTTCATTAATTGTGACGACGGAGGCACACTGTTGGAAGACATCACAGATACATCACCCTAATCTTGATCGTCTGAAATAGAAATTGATAAAGTAGAGTGACCCTGCGGGGAAAGGACCGGAGTGTCCAAATCCCCAACAACATACCGTGACATACGCTTCCCATATTGTCATCGAAATCATACGATACAGAACAGGAGTTAATGCGAGTACACTGACCACATATAGAATGATAATAAGGTCAGAGGAAGACTTCCTCCTAAAACAATTGATCAATATCCTTTCAATGAGAAAAGAAAACAAGTCCTGGTACTCGCACTAACCCCTGGCAATCAAATACATAATAATAATATGATCCATTAATATAGAAAAAATAATTGAAATCAAAATATTTTGAAAAAATATTTTTTCAGAACAGCCCAAGTTTCTGAAAAGTAACGTTGAGCCCCAATGGATCCCAAGCCTAAGTGTGGACAAAAATTTTAAAAATATTTTAAACAATTTATTCAACACTTACGAACAATAATAATGTATCTAGTTATGATTAAAATAACATAAAGATATTATTATTTAGAAATCCCCCCCTCACACAGAGGGCTGTTGTAAATGTAAACAATGAGTGTAAAAACACTAAAATAAGACTCCAGGCACCCAGGCCCGAAATCAGTTACCAAAAATACACCATCTGAAGCAAAACAGAGACTTCCAGGGAAGAAACTGCAGAACATCAGATGGTAGATGCAGAACACAACGCCTAACCACCCGTAGGTGAAGACGTAAACATGGGGAAAGAACAGAATTCATTCTGTTATTAAGCTAAAACTCCCAAGAAATTTTAGTAATAATAATTACAGAAACTATGCCAAAAGCATGGGAGAATAGCAAGGGGGAACTTAAAGGACAGGGAGAGAGGAAAAACACTTGAAAAAACAGTGTAACTAAATAATCAGAATGACAACAAAATGGCTGCTGCCTTGAAAATAGGTAACTTAACATAATTTCATTAAAAAATTTTAAGTTACAGCCCTGATAATATTCTGTCACACATTCTTTTCCTCTCCTCCTTTTCTATCCTCCTTAGAATCACCATTTCACTAATATTTATGTGTCTGGCATCATTTAAACTGAGATTTAAAAGCACAAAGATCAGTCAGATGTTAACTGATGAAGGGCCAAACTTAGAATGATAAATGGCGCCAATTTCGGAACGTCCTGGACACTGCGCATGCGCAGTGGGGGCGAGGTGTGGAGGGCCTTTCAGGACATGTTTTCTTTAGTTTTAGATGCAAATTTTGGGAATTGGGGGGCAAAATTTGTGTTTGGCCCTATATTTTAAGAGTTAGCACCAGCTAGCTATGTCTGGGTCATTGGTACAGTATAAAAATATCGATAGCTCCCAT
Organism: Pictodentalium vernedei; assembly: GCA_031216915.1. NCBI lineage: Eukaryota > Metazoa > Mollusca > Scaphopoda > Dentaliida > Dentaliidae > Pictodentalium > Pictodentalium vernedei. Next base: position 697,930,072 of record CM062295.1, read on the forward strand.
CTAGAGGTCACCCCAAACAAGCACGCCAGGTTTCAAAGCAATCCGATCATAAATGTACCCTGTAGGGTGTGCCAAAGGGAAATATTGAGTCTTCTGACTAAACGAAGTTCTAAGAACATTGGCCGCGGCAACATTTTTTGACAGAAATTGAAGAAAATCGACAGCTCCCATCTAGAGGTCTCCCCAAACAAGCATACCAGGTTTCAAAGCAATCTGATCGTAAATGTACCCTGTAGGGTGTGCCAAAAGGAAATATTGAGGTCTGACTAAACTAAGTTCTATGAACGTTGGCCGTGGCAACATTTTTTGCCGGAAATTGAAGAAAATCGATAGCTCCCATCTAGAGGTCACCCTAAATAAGCGTATCAGGTTTCAAAGCAATCAAATCATAAATGTGCCCTGTAGGGTGTGCCAAAGGGAAATATTGTGGTTTGACTAAACTAAGTTCTAAGAACGTTGGCCGCGGCAACATTTTTTGACGGAAATTGAAGAAAATCGATAACTCCCATCTAGAGGTCACCCCAAACAAGCATAAGAAGTTTCAAAGTAATCTGATCATAAATGCGACCTGTGAGGTGTGCCAAAGGAAATTGTGGACGTACATACTAACGTACTAACATACAAACGTACGTACGTACGTATGTACGTACGTACGTCGACGGACGAGAAGTGATGGCAATAGCTCAGCTTGACTTTGTCAAGTTGAGCTAAAAACAAGAGGCCTGTCACGCCTAGAGAGCTCCGCTGAGGGCCACTGATCGCATGGGCATGTTTTCTAATACTAATATCGTTACAAACTTTAGCCGAAAATTTTCAGTTGTCACGAAAGTTAAAAAATTTATAGTAATTTCTATATTTTTTATACTTACCAATGACCCAGACATAGCTGGTGCTAACTCTTAAAATATAGGGCCAAACACAAATTTTGCCCCCAATCCCCAAAATTTGCATCTAAAACCAAAGAAAACATGTCCTGAAAGGCCCTCCACACTTCACCTCTACTGCGCATGCGCAGTGTCAAGGACGTTCCGAAATTGGCGCCATTAATCATTCTAATAACCAGTGCCTGGTAAGCGCTATGTACTCAGCGGGGAGGCAAGAGTTCCCAACTCCTGGGAGGGCCATCCCCGTCTGGGTCATTGGTAAGTATAAAAAATATAGAAATTACTATAAATTTTTTAACATTTTTATACTGTACCAATGACCCAGACATAGCTGAATAGTAAAAAGGCTGGAGGGCCAAGGACATAGAGCAAGATGGAATACGCTCAATAATATAAAATAGAGTCATCCCCTGTAGGGAAAAAGAAGTAATAGGCCTTACATGTATCTTTCTTATTTATGATAAATCAGAAAGATACAACACCTTCCAAAATTGAGCTTCATACATCCATGTACTCTATTAATATCCAATATAATCCTTATACTAATAATTTTTAAAGTAAGCCAATAAATAAAGTAAGTCTAGAGAATAGAGACTCTTATACTCCTTAAAAGTGTCTGAGGATTGCATAATCATGTCCGTTGACATATGCAATATTCAAAAGCTATACTTTAAAAACTAAGACTTGAATGAATTTTTTAAAACATAAACTTCTCACTAAACAACCATCCCAATAACAGCTCAGAATTACTAACTCCGGAGGAGGTATCCCTTTGTTTTCATAGTAAAACAGGTGACCCAAGGGAACACCCTTCCCCCCCCCCCCCCCCCCTTTTTCTTGCCCTGGGTCAAATAGCCCAGAGCGAAGAGGGCAGCAGAACGGAGTCACTGCCAAAACAGACAGCCTACCTAGCTATAGTAGCAACTGTTAAGTGAATGACATTCTGAGCAGTAGATAATAGACCTAACAATAGAGGCCTCCAGAAATGGACTCGATATTTCTGAGATAAAAATTCATGAATGTGGATGGCTGAGCGCAATGAGCAGCCTTAAAAAATCTATAATAGCGACACTATTAATGTAAGCCCAAGATGTAGAAGAACTCTTACTTCATGAGCCGAAATCTTAAGCACAACTGCTGAGTCAATGATATACCATAAGCAGTACCGATAGTTAATAGAATCCATTAGCAATAGAATGGAGCGTAACGTCCTTCTACTAGGCATCAAAGACAGAAGAAGCTTACGCCCGTAGTAATAAACAGATATCTGTTTATAAATACTTAAACTCTAACCGGAAAGAGTAAAGGCCTATGCCTGTAAGAAGACGGAAGGACCTTAATAACAATAGGTTCCGGAAATTAGGAGTCTAACTCTTATGCAAAAATCCAACCTAAACAGTAAAGGAAGTAGTGATTCCGAAACTACGAAAGTGAAAATCATCCATCGATAGTGCATGAAACTCACTGACTCTTCAGTAAAAGAGAAACCAACAGAATTACTGTCTAAAAGGTCAGAATTTGAAAACTACTGTTTCCAGAGGCTCAAATGATTACTTAGCTAAATAAGAACCGAAGTTAAATTCCATATAGGAATTTAATCTAAAGATTCTAAGTCTATTTATCAAAAAGTTACTAACTGACTTAGATAAAGAGACATAAGACTCAATTGTAAACTATCCTAGAGCGCATAGGTATGAGGTAACATAAACCTATAACCTTAATAATAACAGGCTGCAGTAGATCTTGTCAAACAAGTATACTAAAAAGTTGCAATGAGTAGTATGGAGGGATCAACAATATGAACATAGTGATCCCTACACCAACGACGGAAGAGCCTCCACTTTAGCCGCATAGAATAGCGAAGAAGAGGATCTCCTATAGTAAGAAATCGCGTCCAAAGCTCGTCCAGTACAATGCTTACAATGCAATACGGACCACACAACGGAATACATGAAGGTTGCGACCTTGCGGGTTGTGATAAAGATGACACGATTTACCCAGCGAAAAAAGATCCTCACATTGAGGAAGATTTCACGTTAAGTCCCACAGTAGACAACAGAGTAAATTACCCATGGTCTCTGTGAAGATAGAGATGCTATCAACAGAAATGTATTGTGGTTGTTTATCTTAGCAATACCTGCTGAAACAACAGCGCCGGAGGATACGCGTATCCTATCCTTCCGTCCTATAGATCAATAGAGCGTTAACAACATTAGCTCAGAGATCCGGACAAGCCAACACATACGTCTGCAATTGATTAGCAAGCTGTGTCGTAAATAAATCATCATTGGGCGCTCCCATAGATAGCAAATCTGATTGAATACTTGTTTGTTGAGAGTCCATTCTGACAGCAACAAGCGACCCCTAAGTGAACGGGAGTCCGGTAAAACAATCAGACGACCCGGAATATGACGGACCAAAACAGAACTTGGTGTACTATAACCAACAGACGGATTCTTTCCATTAAATTGAATAACGGAAACGAAAGAGTGCCTCCCTGGTTCCGGAGATACGCCACTACTGTCGAATTAACGGACAGGATTTGGGCATGCGTTTCTGAATAATGTTCATGCAATGACATAAAGCAAGCCTAAAAAAACATTATTCCGCGGAAGATAATTGGTTGCTAAGAGACTGCGGAACCCAAAGACCCTGGCACTTCGAATCCGTTGGGATCAATATTATAACCCAATCTGTTTGACTGGCAACCGTCATAACAGCAACACTCGGGTCCGGCAACTGCAGTGGCACTCTCTGAGTCAACCGAATGTTTGCCCCAGTCTGAATCTCTTGTAACACTAGATAGACAAGAGAACGTGTAAATCGAGCAATTCATGGATTGCTGAAAAGTTGCTGTCGAAGAGAAGCTTCTCCGAGAACGAAGCGACTCTGAGAGAGTTCTTAACCTTACTATCCACGCACGTGGATGTAGCTAGGGCTGCGTCACATCTAACCAACTCCAATCAGCCACTGAAGGGCGGAGTTATACGTGAACAAACTACTGCCCTCAAAAGAAATTACATTGAGAATAATATCCCGTAAATCTTTTCTTGAAGACGTAATGATAACGCCTCAGTAAGGTGGATTACGTATGATAAAGCGTCTAAGTTAAGTCTACTAGACATCATTGTCGTTTCCAACATTGAAGTTGGAAAAGACATAGACGGCGAAAAAGAATATTTCCAGTCTTTAACCACACCGTCTAGACGCATATGAACTCTCGGTATGCCCTGCTCTGCCAAAATAAACTATTCGTATAAATGATAAAACGGCAGAAATGAGCAACGCGGACAAGAAACTAAACTATCATGCTTGGAAGCAGGCTTGTATGCATATATAGCGTCGAAAAATAAAACACATGTTGTAATGAAATTATTGGACTGCGTCGGTAAGTCAGGGACAATGTCCCTGAACCGATCGAAAATTCCGAGTCCAATGACGCTATAAGTCTCTTATCCAACATCGCAGCAATGTAGTCCGAAATAACAATCACTGGAAGATAATGCCAGAAGATATGAATGGCAGCTTCCGATACTACGAAAGGGAAAACTCGAAATCTTTCGAATCCCTTTCGCCATCCTGTTGGACCCTATAAAGCGTTCGGTCGTCCGTACCTGATGCAACCGCGGACCGCACCGACCCAGCGCCATCGGATAATTCCTGATTCGACCAAGAAACTGTCAATTGCTGCGAAACAACTGTGCTAACTCAGATAGCACGTCCGTCACTGAGGCCTGAGGAGAAGCGGTCCTACAATGCATTGCCGCTGGAAGCTCCGTGATCGTTACCCCGTGCATACTACCAATATGCGAGCGAACGGAGTGTATAGGCCTCGTGTCCCTTGGCTACCGGATGGCGCGACCTATTCGCCGTGGAATCATTGAATGACGAAACTGATCGGATACTCGAGGTCACGTAGCCAATGTGCGGTCGTGTGCCCTGCTGTGAGGATGAGGAAGCATTATGGACAGTTTCTCGGACTGTCAATATAACGGAGCGTCCCGACCGACAGACATATGCTCCGAATGTAAAATATCTGAACCACAACATGCGGTCCCCTATGTTGTTGGACGAGAGAGGGACCTCTCTCGCTCACAGCCCGGACGGACCTGGACAAACCAGGAACCGGACTAACAGGCTTCCTCCGATCTGTCCTCAATCTGCCGTCACTGGGTGAGTACTAAAGTAATTAAAGTGCTCGCATCACCCAAATCTCCTTCCTAGACCGCAACGGATGAACCCGGCAGCCGAACCATTCGATGGATGCACGCTATACCGGGTGAGCTAGCGAATGTCACTCCGTAGGCGATAGACATATTCCATGAGCACTTATTGCTGCTAGCTCTTCATTAACTATGACGACAGAGGCACACTTTGAAAGACATCTCCGTAACTTTGCGAACAAGAAACCAGAAATGCTTGGTTATAGCAAGCATATAATAATAATATATATAGCGTCGTTCAATAATTCGAAAGTTTGTGTGACATTATTGGACTATGTCGGAACTGAGGGACGATGTCCCTGAACCGAACCAAAAATTTCTAAGTCCACCGACACTATCAGTTTCTTATCCAGCATCGCAGCATTCTGGTCCGACGAAAGAAGCTGTAGAAGACCAAGTCAGATGACATACACAACAGCATATGTTGTTCCGAAAGGGAAAGCTCGAAATCCTCCAAATCCCTTTCGGTATCCCGTCGGACCGGATGAAATTTTCGGACGTCCGTACCCGCTTCTGCAGAGCGTCCCGACCCAGCATCGTCGGATAAAAAATATGCGACAGATTCAGTTGATGCTGGGATACTGCGATAAACTGTGCTATTTAGGAAAGCACGTCCGTTCCCGAGGCCTGTGCAGTAGCGGTCTTACGATGCATTGCCGCCGGAAGCTCCGTGTACGTTGACTTCCGCAAACTTCCTATGCGAACGTCCGGAGTCTGCAGGCCTCGTGTCCCTGGCTACCAGATGGTGTGACCTGGTCGCCGATGATTCCCTGACTGGCGAAGCTGACTGGATATCCATGGTCACGTAGCCAAGAGCGGTCGTGTGCGCTACCATGAGAATGAGGAAGCCTTATTGACAGTCTACTCCGGACTGACTATATGTCGGAGCGTCCCGAGCGACGGACGTATGCTCCGAATGCGAAACATTTTGTACCACAACATCTGGGGCCAGATGTTGTTGTACGAGAGAGGGGCCTCTCTCGCTCGCCATCCGGATGGACCAGAACGAGCTATGAACCGGACTAAAAGGCTTCCTCCGTTCTCCCTCCGATCCGCCGTCACTGGGTGTGCATTTGGTTGATTTATAGTGCTCGCATCACCCCAAAATTCCTTCTAGACCGCAACGGACGAACCCGGCTGCCGAACCATTCGGTGAATGGACGCTACACCGGGCGAGCTAGCGGACGTCAAAGGCCGTCGAACCTACTAGGGTCCTCTTAGGCAATTGGCGTATTTACATGAGCACTTTTCCGCTAGCCCTTCATTAATTGTGACGACGGAGGCACACTGTTGGAAGACATCACAGATACATCACCCTAATCTTGATCGTCTGAAATAGAAATTGATAAAGTAGAGTGACCCTGCGGGGAAAGGACCGGAGTGTCCAATTCCCCAATAACATACCGTGACATACGCTTCCATATTGTCATCGAAATCATACGATACAGAACAGGAGTTAATGCGAGTACACTGACCACGTATAGAATGATTATAAAAGTCAGAGGAAGACTTCCTTTTATTACAATTGATCAATATCCTTTCAATGTGAAAAGAAAACAAGTCCTGGTACTCGCACTAACCCCTGGCAATCAAAATACATAATAATAATATGATCCACTAATATAGAAAAAATAATTGAAAACAAAATATTTTGAAAAAATATTTTTTCAGAACAGCCCAAGTTTCTGAAAAGTAACGTTGAGCCCCAATGGATCCCAAGCCTAAGTGTGGACAAAAATTTTAAAAATATTTTAAACAATTTATTCAACACTTACGAACAATAATAATGTATCTAGTTATGATTAAAATAACATCAAGATATTATTTTCCAGAAATCCCCCCCTCACACAGAGGGCTGTCGTAAATGTAAACAATGAATGTAAAAACACTAAAATAAGACTCCAGGCACCCAGGCCCGGAATCAGTTACCAAAAATACACTATCTGATGCAAAACAGAGACTTCCAGGGAAGAAACTGCAGAACATCAGGTGGTAGATGCAGAACACAACGCCTAACCACCCGTAGGTGAAGACGTAAACATGGGGAAAAGAACAGAATTAATTCTGTTATTCAGCTAAAACTCCCAAGAAAAATTAGTAATAATAATTACAAAAACTATGCCAAAAGCATGGGAGAATAGCAAGGGGGGACTTAAAGGACAGGGAGAGAGGAAAACACTGAAAAATCAGTGTAACTAAATAATCAGAATGACAACAAAATGGCTGCTGCCTCGAAAATAGGTAACTTAACATAATTTCATTAAAAAACTTTAAGTTACAGCCCTGATAATATTCTGTCACACATTTTTCCTCTCCTCCTTCTCTATCCTCCTTAGAATCACCATTTCACTAATATTTATGTGTCTGGCATCATTTAAACTGAGATTTACAAGCACAAAGATCAGTCAGATGTTAACTGATGAAGGGCCAAACTTAGAATGATTAATGGCGCCAATTTCGGAACGTCCTTGACACTGCGCATGCGCAGTAGAGGTGAAGTGTGGAGGGCCTTTCAGGACATGTTTTCTTTGGTTTTAGATGCAAATTTTGGGGATTGGGGGGCAAAATTTGTGTTTGGCCCTATATTTTAAGAGTTAGCACCACCTATGTCTGGGTCATTGGTACAGTATAAAAATATTATGGCTTGGATCGATTACACACCGCCTATTGACATTACATGACGTTATAAAGTTTGGTCCAAAAATATTCAGTAGTTTAGAAATTATGGCTCGGACAAACAAAATATTTTTTTCTTGCTCATGTGGCCTGTGACCTTGACCCTGTGGGGTTACAGACTTTATAATGGTTGATGACACACCATCCATTGATAATACATATTGTTATAAAGTTTAGTTGAAAAATATTCAGCTGTTCAGAAATTATGGCCCGGACAAATAAAATGTTGACGACGGACGGACAGACGGACGACAGACGACGGACAACAGACGACGGACGAATCAGTATAAGAAAAGCTCTGCTGACTTTGTCAGCGGAGCTAATAAAATAAAAAACCGCTCGCCCGCATGCAATTTCTCAAATAATGGCCTGAGAAACAGAAGATCTACTTTGTGTGGCCTAATCAAAATTTTATTATTTTTTTATTGAATTCAAATGTATTTACCAACTATTTGAAAATAAGATTTATATTTTTATCAACTTTTTCACTCTAAATTTTGATGCAAAATCATAACAATCAAAGCATGTGATACCTGGAAATAATATGGCTTAACAGAACTGTCTGTAGTTGTCAAAACATCGAGGTGATGTTCAATTTGTTCAGCATTTTAAACTGATCTCTTGTTAAAATAGTTGACAAATATGTGTGAGATAATTGGGTGGATTTTTTTTTATTTAGAAGTATATTCTCTCTTTCTTAAGCAGCTTTCTACAAAAACGTATCATGTATCATACCAGAAAGATGGTTACTCATCTCCCATCCCGATGAACACCGACTTGACATGTAGTCTTGATTTCTCGTCCAGACGCCCACCCCTCACTTTTTTATTTTTCCACTGATTCCTGGGCTTCGAGACGGGTCAGTACGGTATTCCAAGCTAAATGCATAAGCTGTGAGAAATCCCTCTAATTAAGAATACAGATATTAATTAATAATTAAAAGTCTTACGTCATGTCTACTAGAGATGGGCGGTATTGAAATTTTTAGTTCAGTGTTGGTTTCGGTGTTTATAGGAGGGTATACAACAGTATCGGTTTGGTATATGGTATCTGACTTCACTAAGATTTGCTGATAGTACAAAAGAGGAATTCATATCAGGAAAATTATAAATTTATAGTAATTTTATATTTTACATACTTACCACTGGAGCAGACTAGCTTACTCTTATTCTTATAAATATAGGGTCAAACATCAATTCCACCCCACAAACACCCATAAAAATTGATCCAACATCGAAAAAGAAAGAAGTCCTGTCTGGTCCTCCATACCTGGCTACTGCGCATAACCAAGGAAGCACCTTCCTTCCCACCAGACTGCCATTCTTTGTTTGTGCCTGCTAAATGTTACAGTATTCAGCGGGGAGGTGATGAGTATAACCATGCTCATGGGAGGGACTTAGTGTCTGGGCCAGTGGTAAGTATGCAAAATATAAAAATTACTATAATTTATAATTTTTTGACACCTTTACCACTGTCCCAGACTAGCTGAATAAACAAGAGACCCCAAGGGGCCTGAGGGTGCTCACTTGACATGGTAGCCTAAATATCAACCCAGAGAATTGATTTCAACAAGTTGCATCTGCTCTTCTAAGAAAAGCTTATACCAAATATCCAAAGATTCTGACCAGTGGATCTAAAAAAAAAAGAAGATTTTTAAAGAATATTCCTCATATTGAACTAAGTTATAATTCGGGCTCCCACATAAAGCCCATATATGAACCCAGGGACTTGGCTTTAACAAACTTAAATCTCATGCCCCTAAGGATGCTGCACACCAAATATCAAAACATTCCGACTGCTGGATCTGAAGAAGAAGATTTTTAAAGAAAATTCCTCATTTTGAACTAAGTTACAATTCAAGCTCCCACAGTGAGTCCAAATATGGACCTAGGGATATGGCTTGAACAAACTTGAATCTCACCCCTTAAGGATGCTACATATCAAATATCAAAACATTCCAACTGCTGGATCTGAAGAAGATTTTTAAAGAAAATTCCTCATTTTAATTCTTCGTTATAATTCAGGCTTCCACAGTGAGCCCAAATATGAACCCAGGGACTTGGCTGGAACAAATTTGAATCTCACCCCCCTAAGCATGGTGCATACCCAATATCAAAAGATACTGCCTGCTGGATCTTGAGAAGAAGATTTTCAAAGAAATTTGCCTGAAATGCACTAAGTTTGAATTCGAGCTTCTATAGTGAGCCCAAATATGAATCTAGGGAGCCGATTTGAACAAACTTGAATCAGATCCACCCCACAATGTTTCATACCAAATATCAAAAGATTCTGCCTGCTGAATCTGGAGAAGAAGATTTTTTAAGAAATTTGCCTGAAATGCACTAAGTTCGAATTCGGGCTTCTATAGTGAGCCCAAAAATGAATCCAGGGGGCTGATTTGAAGAAACCTGAATCAGATCTACCCCTCAATGTTGCATACCAAATATCAAAAGATTCTGCCTGCTGGATCTGGAGAAGAAGATTTTTAAAGAAATTTGCCTGAAATGCACTAAGTTCAAATTCGAGCTTCTATACTGAGCCCAAATATAAACCCAGGGGGCCGATTTGAACAAACTTGAATCAGATCCACCCCACAATGTTGCATACCAAATATCAAAAGATTCTGCAGATCCACCCCACAATGTTGCATACCAAATATCAAAAGATTCTGCCTGCTCGATCTGGAGAAGAAGATTTTTTAAGAAATTTTCCTGAAAAACACTAAGTTCAAATTCGGGCTTCTGTAGTGAGCCCAAATATGAATCCAGGGGGCCGATTTGAACAAACATGAATCAGATCCACCCCACAATGTTGCATACCAAATATCAAAAAATTCTGCCTGCTGGATCTGGAGAAGAAGATTTTTTAAGAAATTTGCCTGAAATGCACTAAGTTTGAAAATGGGCTCCTATGCTGAGCCCAAATATGAACCCAGGGGGGCGATTTGAACAAACTTGAATCAGATCCACCCTACAATGTTGTATACCAAATATCAAAAGATTCTGTCTGCTGGATCTGGAGAAGAAGATTTTTTAATCTTTTTCCCATTGCCTACAGTGTTAAAAAGTGCTGACTCAGCACTTTTTCAAAGTCCTGAAAAAAGTACCTTGTGATCAAACCGATAGGGATTTTTTTTTAACCACTCTATTCTACTGGATAAAAGTAAGCTTTATACAAAATAAGAATTCTCTGTGCTGTGTAGTTTTGGAGATATGACAGTTTTAAGGTTTTTCCTATTTTTAGCTCCTGAGGTTCCCACGGGGCAATGAGAAAATTTTTTTTTGCATCAATCAACTACTTATGACCCATTATCATCTCATATCAAATTTGGTTCAAATCGACCTCACAGTTCTGAAAATAGAAATTTTAGGCGCGGCGAAAATTTTTGCCCCTCTCATAACGAAGGCAAATAATGCCCGACAAACTTCTCTTGAACAAACTTGATTCTAAACCTCAAAAGGACTCTGTATACCAGATATCAAGTCTCTGCTACTGGTGGTTCATTAGAAGAAGATTTTCAAAAAATTTGGCCGTTTTTCTCCCACACCTCTGCTCAATATGAGCCGAAAGCTATTTTGAATAAAAATCAAAATGCCCCTATATAACCACTACTTACATGAAATTTTATTAAAATGTGGCCAGTGGCTTAGGAGAAAGAGGCTCAAACACCACCTTCACGCAGGACGACGGATGACAGACGACGGACGACAGATGACGAACGATGGACGACGGACGAAGAGTGATAAGAAAAGCTCACCCTGACTTTCAGTCAGGTGAGCTAATAATAGGAAGGGTGGGGGGGGGGGGGGGGGGGGGGGGGGGGGGCAGATAGGACTATATGTATTAGCAGGCTGTCATTACAAAATATAAAAGAGAGCTCCCTAGCAGAATAGTGTAGGGATAATCTTGGAATTATATATAGCCAGTAAAGATAATAACTATCTTCAATGGATGTAGCACCAGATAAGGAAAAGAATCCTTATAAGTAATGGCATATAATCTCTTTAAAGACCAAGTATACCCATATGCTAATTTAGATACTGGGAGCCAAAATATAAATGTGACTAGAGATTACAGACGATTTATAATTCAAAAGCCTTAGGTATTTATGGAATGAGCTCTAAGACGGCACATGCTGTACATATATGCAATAATATATATAATTAAGGTCTATATAAGTAGAAGGGGATGATAGCCTGCTCATAACAGTAAGGTCACCAACGACATAAGCAAGAATCACACACACACACCTCCTCCTCCCTCTGCTTTTTGGTTATGGTGAAAATATTGTGTCACCAGAACAAAAAGGTTAAGCATTCCATAATTATTGCAGCCACCAGTAAACAAAAACATTAAATTATGTTTTGTGCAACAGAGAGAGGACCTAAACATTTAATGTCCCCTGCTATGGATTGAAGCTCTCTTAAGTAAAAATAGGCCGATGAAATCGTCAGATGTGTACCCATCCGCGCAACTAGTAGAAAGCTGTATGATGGAGGGCCACCCCGGATGCCGACATTATGTACACCATACATGGTATGGGTACATATGGTTAATATCACAGGATCAAATTATCAGATTTACACCAAAAACTATACAGCTCAGCACATCAGTAACCTGAACACATATATGAAGTAACATGAAAATCGGATTGATATTTTTTGAGTTATCTCATGCCAAAGGGATTGGAGGAATTTCCAGGGTTAATATCTCAGGATCAAATTATCAGATTTACACCAAAAACTATACAGCTCGGCACATCAGTAACCTGAACACAAATAAAAAGTAACTTGACAATCCAAGCAATATTTTTCAAGTTATCGAATGCCAAAGAGATTGGAGGAATTTTCAATTTGAAGGATAAAGGGTTAATATCTCAGGATCAAAATAACAGATTTACACCAAAAACTATACAGCTCGGCACATCAGTAACCTGAACACAAATATATAGTAACTTGACAATCCAAGCAATATTTTTCAAGTTATCGAATGCCAAAGGGATTGGAGGAATTTTCAATTTGAAGGATAAAGGGTTAATATCTCAGGATCAAATTATCAGATTTACACCAAAAACTATACAGCTCGGCACATCAGTAACCTGAACACAAATATAAAGTAACTTGACAATCCAAGCAATATTTTTTCAAGTTATCAAAGGCAAAAGGGATTGGAGGAATTTTCAATTTGAAGGATAAAGGGTTAATATCTCAGGATCAAATTATCAGATTTACACCCAAAACTATATAGCTCAGCACATCAGTAACCTGAACACAAACATAAAGTAACTTGACAATCCAAGCAATATTTTTAAAGTTATTGAATGCCAAAGGGATTGGAAGAATTTTCAATTTGAAGGATAAAGGGTTAAATCTCAGGATCAAAAAAACAGATTTCCACCAAAAACTATACAGCTTGGAACATCAGTAACCTGAAGATATATATAAAGTAACATGACAATTGGATTGATATTTTTTGAGTTATCTCATGCCAAAGGGATTGGAAGAATTCTCAATTTGAAGGATAAAGAGTTAATATCTCAGGATCAAATTATCAGATTTACACCAAAAACTATACAGCTTGGCACATCAGTAACCTGAACACAAATATAAAGCAACTTGACAATCCAAGCAATATTTTTCAAGTTATCGAATGCCAAAGAAATGGATTCGGAAACCGGATGGACGGACAGACAGACAGACAGACAGACAGATGAAGGATGGACAAACGACGGAGGTCCAACCCGGATGATGGCATTGTGTGTACCATACATAGTATGGGTACACATAAAAATTTGTGAAGGTTGTGGATTGATTCCAATAAGCTGCTTTCATTATTTCTGATGGGGACATGCTATTTTGATATACACAAGACGAAGATAAAGCTCTAACTTCATGAGCTGAAATTCTATTCACTCCACCATCTGTATCAGCCAGGTGCTGATAAGCTAAACGGATGGTGGACTGAATCCATCTTGAGATAGAATGAACCAAAATATCTTTTTCTATTAGGAATAAGGGAAAGAAAAAGTCTTTTTCTTCCCTTCCTAACAAAGGCTGATCTTTTAACATAGGTTCTAATAGCCCTAACAGGATATAATGATGATCTAACATTATTTACAGCAGGTAGAGCATGAATAATAATAGGATTTGGCAGCCTATCTGGTACTTGATTTTAATCTAAGAATCCATCCTGAGTGGTAAGAGTGAAGGTGTTTCCAACACTCCTATATTGATTTTCAGATATTGATAAAGCATGAATTTCACCAACTCTTCTAGCCGAAACATAGGTTAATAAGAAAACAGTTTTGTATGTAAGATATTTAAAGTCTACCAAATTCCATTTAGGAATGAGAGAATGTGATCTAGGTCTGTTAACTGAGAAATTTTTTCTGAGTTTTGATAATGAATTATTAAAACCAATGTCAATACAGCCTTCATGCTTATAGGTATCTGAAAGCAGGTATCGGTGTCCTTTAATTGTGACAGTTTGAAGTTTTTTAACGTCAAAAAGGAATATGAGAAAATCTGCAATATTTGGAACAGAAGGCTGAAAAACATCCACTGAATTATCCAGGCACCATGAAGTAAATATTTTCCATTTACTCACATAATTTAAAGAAGTGGATTGCCTCCTAGCTGAAGAAATTGTCCATTGCTTGTCTGGAAAAACTCTTTCATCTGAGAAAGGACCGTACAGCAGAAAGGTGTGAAGGCTGAGAGATCCTGGGTTCCAGTGGAAATGATGTCTTTTCCCCCAGGAAGAAGGTCCTTTCTTATTGGCTGACTCAACGGAATGTCGAACAGTAGCAGTCTGATGAGACTGATCCAAGGTTTCAAAGGAAACAGCGGAGCAACTAAGAGAACTTTGCATTGAGTTCTGTGAATTTTTTTAATTACTTGCTGAATTAGAGGAGATGGTTGATATTCATATGCCACCATTCCCTGCCACAGAAGTGACAGAGCGTCCACTGCAAATGGATCTGAACATGTACAAACAAACATCGGTAGTTGATTGTTCCAACTGGTGGCAAATAAATCTATCAAGAGATGTCCCCAATGCTGACACAGTGTCTGAAAGACTGATTTGTTTAAGGTCCACTCTGTTGGAAGAAGGCTCCCACATCTCAACAGAGTCCGCAAGAACATTTAGATGGCCTGGAATGTGACGGATTGAAAGGATAATATTCCATTTTTGCGTCCACAATATCTCTTCCTTAAAATTGTAAAGAGACAGAGAGTGGGTGCCATCCTAATTCCGAAGATAAGCAACGACTGTTGAGTTGTCGGAAAGAATCTGAACATGAGAATTTGACAGCTTTGTTGCCCAGTGAATCAAGGCTAATTGAATTGCAATCATTTCTTTTTGATTGATATGAAATAGCAACTAAAGAGGATCCCAAAGACCCTGTACAGAGATGCTGACTGAAGTAGGGCCAAACAATGAATGACAGTCTGGTGGAAAGGAATGTGCTTTCTTGGTTACGTGCATTGGTGCAGTAGCCAGGTCTGGAGGACCAGATAGGACTTATTTCTTTTTCAATGTTGGATAATTTTTATGGGTGTTGGGGGGGGGGGGTTGATGTTTGCCCCTATATTAATAAGAATAAGAGTAAGCTAGTCTGGGCCAGTGGTAAAGGTGTCAAAATACATGGAATAAGTTGTTCTTGCATCATTCTATCATTCTCCCACAGAGCCACAAAGGTCACTTCCAATGAGCTGAACATTTCCATTCTTTTGCCAACACAAATCATATCTACAGTAATTTTGTGACTTATTCCAAACACACCAAAAGGCCTATTTCAGTTTTTTCTGTGATCTCAGAACATGTGCCCTTAACATGCCATCATTAGGCGGTCCTGCAGACAATTCACAAATCACCTGAGCAGTGATTTCTAGTCAAGTCTTGGCTGCCTTAACCCTTTACCCAACGTATCGGCCAAAACCGGCCAGCATTATTCTCAAAAATCGCCAATTAATTTTAATTTTTTTTTTCCATTTTTTGTCTCAAAAACATAGGTTATGACCCCTCATTGGAACGAGCTCGTTCCAATGAGGGGTCATAACCTATGTTTTTGAGACAAAAAATGAAAAAAAATAGTTATTCAAGAATTTTGTTTGCAAGTGTCGTCTGCTTTTCAGATTAGGTAAAGCCAAGACTTGATTAGAAATCTCTGCTAAGTAATTGGAGATGAACAGGTTGTAGTCTAGTGGGAATTCAACACAAATGCCCAGGCCCTCAAGAGTTAAGAAAACTGAAAAGAAAACAATTCACTTGTTTCATGAAAATGACCTCTTCAACTACTGTTCAGCCTCAACAAAGCCTCATAAGTAGCGAATGCAGGAAAATTAAAAAATTTATAGTAATTTATATATTTTTTATACTTACCAATGACCTAGACTTAGCTGGTGCTAACTCTTAAATATCTAGGGACAAGCACAAATTTTGCCCCCCAATCCCCAAAATTTGCATCAAAAACCGAAAATTACATGTCCTATATGGTCCTCCATACTTTTACTCCACTGCGCATGCGCAGTGTCAAGGAGGTCTCGAAATTGGCGCAATTATCATTCTTACAACCAGTGCCTGCAAAGTGTTATGTACTCAGCTGGGAGGTATGAGTTCCCAACTCATGGGAGGGCCATCCCGTCTGGGTCATTGGTAAGTATAAAAAATATATAAATTACTATAAATTTTTTAACATTTTTATACTGTACCAATGACCCAGACTTAGCTGAATAGAAAAAGGCTGGAGGGCCTAGGACATAAAGGAAAATCTAATAGGCTCAACTACATATAATAGAATTATCCCCTCGAGGAGAAAAGGAGAAATAGGCTTTACATGTATCTTTCTTATTTGCATCAAAAAAGAAAGACACAACACCATTCTGTAATTGAGCACAATAACATCAATGATCTCTATTAACATCCAGTATAACCCGTTATACTAATTATTTTTAAAGGAAAGCCAATAAATAAAGGAAGTCCAGAGAAATGAGACTCTTTATACTCATTAAAAGTGTCCGAGGATATATTAACGCCCGTATGACACAAGACATACACAATTGCTTCACACCGAGCTACACTTTAAAAATATTACATGGATGAGTTAATATTAGCTTTACACTTTAAAACCATCCCGGCACCATCTCAGAATTACTGACTCCAGAGGAGGTATTCCCTTGCTTTTCACTATAAAGCAGGTGACCTCAGGGAACACCCCCCCCCCCCCTTGCCCTGGATCAAATACCCCAGAGCAAAGAGGGTAGCAGGAAAGAGTCACTGCCGGAACAGAAAGCCTGCATAACTATAGTTGCAACTGTTTAGTGGACGACAATCTGAGCAACAGATAACGGACCTAAACAATGCAGATCTCTACAAATGGACTCAATATTTCTAAGAGAGAATTTGGTGAAAGTGGAAAGCTGAGACCAATATGCAGCCTTCATTAGATCTGTAATAGCAACACTATCAGTGTAAGCCCAAGATGTAGATAGAGCTCTTACTTCATGAGCTGAAATCCGAGGCATAGACTGTTGAGTTGAAGATAATTTATCATAAGCAGTACGGATAGTTAATTGAATCCACCTAGCAATAGAATGGACCGAAATGTCCGTTCTATTAGGCATCAGAGACAGAAAGAAACATTTACGTTCCTTTCTGATAAACTCGGATCTACGGTTATATAATAACAATAGGTTCCGGATACTTATTAGGAGCCTGATTCTTAGCCAAAAATCCAACATTAGTAGTGAAGGAATAGTATTTCCCACACTACAATAGTGAGAAACGTCCACAGATAGTGCATGAAGCTCACTGACTCTTCTAGCTGAAGAGAAGGCTAAGAGAAAAGCTGTCTTATAAGATAAGAATTTGAAGTGCACCGTGTCAAGAGGCTCAAATGGCGCTTCTTTTAGCTTAAGAAGAACCCAAGCTAAATTCCACTTAGGAATTAATCTAAGGGTTCTAGGTCTATTTATCGAAAAGTTGTTTACTAACTTAGATAAAGAGACATTAGATCCAATCAGTAAAGTATATGGTGTGCATAGGTATCAGATAGCATAGACCTATAACCTGTAATGGTAACAGGATGCAGTTTGATCTCATCAAACAAGTAGACTAGAAAATTGCAATGTCTGGAATGGAGGGATCATAAATATCTACAGAATGATCCCTACACCACCGACAAAAGACCTCCTACAGTTAGAAATCACGTCCACTGCTCGTCCTGTAAAATGCTTGCCGTGCAAGAAGGACCGCACAACGGAAATACGTGAAGGTTGAGACCTTGCGGGTTATGATGCAGCCTGCACGATTTCCCCTGCGAAAGAAGATCCTCCTGTGGAGGAAGCTTCCGCGGCATGTCCCACAACAGACACCTGAGTAGATTTATCCATGGTCTCTGTGAGCAATATCTGCTGAATCAACGGCACTGGAGGATACGCATATCCTATCATTCCATCCCACGAGATCGATAGAGCGTCTACTGCAAACGCTTGAGGATCCGGACATGGTGACACATACGTCTGCAACTGATTGTTGAGATGCGTCGCAAATAAGTCTATCATTGGCCACTCCCATTGGTAGCAAATCTGATTGAATACTTGTTTGTTGAGAGTCCATTCTGACGGAAACAAGCGACCCCTCCGTGAGAGGCTGCTAATACGTTCAGGTGACCCGGAATATGACAGACCGATAGTAGAACTTGATGTTCTAGTACAAACAGAAGGATTCTTTCCGTTAAGTTGAATAATGGAATGGAATGAGTGCCTCCCTGGTTCCGAATATATGCTACTACCGTCGCATTGTCGGACAGAATTTGCACGTATGCATTCTGAATAACGCTCATCCAATGACGTAGCGCAAGCCAAATTGACATCATTTCTTGATGTTTATGTGCTTGTTTAGGAACTGCGGATCCCAAAGACCCTGGCACTTCGAATCCGTTGGGTTTAATGTTGCGCCCCAACCTGTTTGACTGGTCTCCGTCATAATCGTAAAACTTGGATCCGGCAAATGCAGTGGAACTCCCCGAGTTAACCACTGAATATCTGCCCAAGTCTGAATCTCTTGTTTCACTTGATTTGACAAGAGGATGTCCGTATCGAGCGAATGAATCTTCACCCTCCAGTTCTGAGTCAGAAAGATTTGGAGAGGATGAGTGCGTAGCCACCCCATCGGAATAAGATCCACGGCGGCTCCGCACAAACCTATCAGTCTCATGAATTCTCTCGCTGTAACTTTGTCTGAGTGAAGACAATAGCGAGCGTAACAACTGATTAATTTCGCTCTGGTTAATGGCAGACGAACGAGATTGTTGTGCGTCTCGAAGCTCATTCCCAGGTGGGTGAATGACTTGGACGGCACCAGATCCGACTTCTCCTCATTTACTATAAAACCGAGACGTCGGAGCAATAGAAGCAGATTCTGCACATCGTTCTGAAGCGTTAACTCGTTGCCGTACCTCTGAAGAATGTCGTCCAGGTAGGCAGAGGTTACCGCAGACGAATGAGCTCGAAAATGAGTCATTACGAGTTCATTATTCAAGTGAAAGCCCAGGGCGCTAGATTCAGACCGAAGCACATTGCTTGGAACTGATACACGACTCCTAGGACGGCGAAGCGAAGATACTTTCTGAACGCCGGATGTACCATGACGTGAAAGTACGCATCCTTGAGATCTATGCTCATAGCATAGTCATTCACCCAAATGCTCGCTCTGACCGATCGGATGGTCTCCATATAGAATTTTGGAGCCACGATCAGCTTGTTTATCCATATCATATCTTTGACTGGACGGAACGAGCCGTCTGGTTTCGGAACCAAAAAAGGATGGCTGTAGGAACCTGGAGATTCCTGGTTTTCTACGACCTCTATCACGTTCTCCAGAAGAGACTGGACTTCTGAAAGAAGCGAGTCTCTCTTCTGCGGATTTGACGGAAGCTGAGTCCATGTTGGACTTCGAGTTAACGGAGGTTTTCCTTTAAAGGACAGTTTTAGCCCTTCCGAAATCACCCCTCGAACCCAAGGGTCATCCGTAATCGACTCCCAATTGGTTGAGAAACTTGACAGTCTTCCGCCCACTGTAACACGACAGAGGTTTATACCATCACCTCCTGGAACTACGAGGCTTGCAGAAGGAGAAACAACGTCCTCCATGGCCTGCACCTTGCCCAATCGACCTAGGGGCATCTGACCGGTTTTCTCGGCCAGTATAATGGCCCCCTACCTGAGTCGCTACCTTGACGGTCTCTGGAGTAAGACCTAGAGGACGCATAGGAACCTCTATAGGAACTTCCCTTGGACGTATTTGCCCCAGAAGTGACTGTCTTACTCTTCTCCGCTGAATACGACTTTTTGGAAGCGGATTTAAATAGCAGAGAGTCTGAAGCTTTCTTAATAATCTGATCATAGATTGAGGAAAGCTTGCCGTCGAAGAGAAGCTCTCCAGAGACCGGAGCGACTCTGAGTTTTTCACCTTACTATCCACGCGTGTGGATGTAGCCAGGGCCGCGTCACGTCTAACCAACTCCAGATTTGCCACTGAAAGGGCAGAGTTATATGTGGAGAATGCTATGACCCTCGAAAGAACTCTTAAGGAGGTTTGTACATCCTGGAATTCTTTTCCTTCGAAACGTAATGATAATGCTCTGATAAGGTGATCTGCGTATGATAATGCGTCTAAGCTAGCCCTGTTAGGCGATATTGTCGTTTCCAACGTCGTGGATGGAATTGACATAGACGACGGTATAGACAATTCTAGGTCTTCGGCCTGGTCGTCTAGATGCAGAGGAACTCTCGGAATGCCCTGTCCTGCCGTTTAAAATTTATTCCTTGAATTGATGAAAGGCAGATGTAGAGCATTTGCCGATAAGAAACCGGACCTGCCCGTTTGGTAGCAAGTTTATATATAGCATCATTCAATAATTCAAATGTCCGTGTGACATTACTGGACTGTGTCAGAAACTCAGGGACGATGTCCCTAAACCGCTAAAAAAAATTCTGTGTTCAGTGGCGCTATCAGTTTCTTATCCGGCAATGCAGCATTTTGGTCCGGAGGAACAACGTCAGAAAGATAATGCCGGATGAACTCTACAGCAATTTTATGTTGTTCCAAAAGGGAAAATTCCAACTCCTCCGTATCCCTTTCGTCGTCCGTGCCTGATCCTGCAGCGGAACGTACCGACCCAGCTTCCTCGGATAATTCCTGATCCGACAGAGTTTCTGTCGGTTGCTGGGATGCTGCGATAATTTGTGCTATCTGTGATAGCACGTCAGTCACGAAGGCCTGTGGAGCTGCGGTCTTACGTAATTAGCCGTTGGAAGCTCCAGGGACATTCATTCCTGCATTTATATAATATGCAAACGTCCCAACTGGAAAGGCCTGGTGTCCTTGGCTAGCAGATGGAGTGACCTGGTTGACGTGGATTCCCTGGTCGGTGAAGCAGGAGCTCCAGGGACGTTCATTCCTGCATTTATATAATATGCGAACGTCCCCTGGAAATCTGTGGTTACATAGCCAAGGTGTGGTCGTGTGTGCTGACGTGAGGATGAGGAAGCCAATAGAACAGCCGCGTCGGACTGTTTATGCGACGGAGCGTCCCGAGCAGGAGGAGTGGACGTATGCTCCGACTAACGAACGAACATACAGCAACATAGCAGCCCAGATGTTGCAGTAAGAGAGAGGGGGCCTCTAACGAACGCGATCTGGATAGACATGGACGAGCTAGCTACCGAACTGAAGGCTTCCTCCGTACTATCCTCGGATCCGTCGTCGCTGGGTGTGCACATTCAATGTTTATAGTGCTTGCATCACCCAAACTGCTTCCCTGGACCGCAATGGACGAACCCGGCTGCCGAGCCATTCAATGAATGGTCGTTACACCGGGTGGACTAGCGGACGATCAACGCCTTCAATCCTACTAGGGACCTCTTCGGCAATTGTCGTATTTCCATGAGCACTTAGCCGCTAGCCCTAATACTGCAACGTCGGAGACACACTTGTTGAAGACATCACGCAAACATCACCCTGTTCTTGTTCTTCTGAAAAAGAGACTTATAAACTAGAGTGACCTTGCAGAGAGAGGATCGGAATGGACCCCTCACCGCTAACAATATACCGTGACACACGTCTCCAACGTTGTCATTCCAATTAGCACACACTGAGCAAGATTTCCTCGCATTACAAATGAACAATATTTTTTCATCATGAAAAAATATAAACAGTCATAGAACTCGCACTAACCCTTGAAACAAAGATACATAATATAATATAATCCATTACAGCATTTCGAAAAAATAATTTCAAAAAAAAAAAAATTTTGAAAAATTTTCAGAAAAGCCCAAGTTCCCAATGGGAACAATGAGCCCAAATGGATCCCCAAAAAGCCTAAGTGTGGACAAAATTTTTTAAAACATTTTAAAAATTAATGCAACACTTCCGGACAATATTAATGTATCTGGCTATGAGTAGAACTAATAGAAGACAAGTAATCACTATCAGAAGTAACCGTTGTCAACATAAGCAAAAGTGTACAGAAACCGGAAACAAGACTCCAGGCACTGAAACCATGGCCCAAAATCAGTAACCAATTTAAACACTATCCGATGTAAAACAGAGGCTTCCAGAGAAGAAACTGCAGAACATCATATGTAGATGCAGATAAAAACGCCTAAAAACCCAAGGGTGAGGACGTAAACATGGAGAAAAAACAGAATAATCATTCTGTTACCAAACCAAAACTCCCAAGAAATTTTAGTAAGAAAAAATTCCAAAATTATGCCAAAAGCATGGGAGAATAGCAAGGGGGTTATTAAGGAAAGAGAGAGAGGAAACACTGAACAGACAATGGTAAGGTCATAGCCAGAATGACAACATAAGGCTCATGCCCCGAAATTAGGGAACATGAAATAATGTCGTAAAAAAATTATAAGTTACAGCCCTGAACACATTCTGTCACTGTTTCTTCCTCTCATCCTCTTATTTCATCCTCAGATCCACCATTTCTTTCATAATTATGTGTCTGGCACCATTTAAACTGAGATTTACAAGCACAAATATCAGTGAGATGTACTGATTTTAGGGCCAAACAAAGAATGATAATTGTGCCAATTTCGAGACCTCCTTGACACTGCGCATGTGCAGTGGAGTAAAAGTATGGAGGACCATATAGGACATGTAATTTTCGGTTTTTGGGGGGCAAAATTTGTGTTTGGCCCTAGATATTTAAGAGTTAGCACCAGCTAAGTCTGGGTCATTGGTACAGTATAAAAATATATGGATTCAGTTGGTTTTTTGGTATCCCCATATCAGTATCAGTTCAGTTTTTTGGTATATTGCCCGTCTCTGGAGTCTACTTGCCTTCAACGTTGTACAGGAGGAAGTTATACTGATGCTGGACTACTAGTAAACAAGATAAGCTGAATAACCACAGCAATGACAGCAGTCATTTTGAGTCAAAGGCTGCATGCCTATTCAACTGCTAAGCCATAAGTTGTGATACCTTTTAATGTTTAATAAATTCTCTTGTGTTTTCCAAGAATGTACAAGTTGAAACTCTGAAGCATACTTAAAAAATAACGGACTTTCAAGTCTAATGCAAACATTTCAAATACCTTAACCCTTTTCAACACAAGGGGCCCTTTTTCTGGCTTAGGAACATACTTCATAATTTTATTAGGTAGGATGGCTGTTAAGTGAATGTGTGGGGCTGACCAATATTAATTGGTATAATCCCTAAATAATGAATAAGGACCCTTCCAATTGGTACCATTGAACAGACATGACATACCACCAAGGTTCAAAGTGTCAAAGATCTTGAAAACCCATTTTTCAATTCAAAGAATTTTCAAGGCTTTTCAAGGACCACAATGAACTTTGCATTACTTCCAGCAGGGCACCCCCACAATTTTAGATACCTAATTCAAGGACTTCCATGAACTTTTTGTTGTTCAAATCAAGGATCATACTGCACCAAATTCAAGGACTTCCAAGGACCATTGATATATGAATTAAACAACAATTGCACATCGCCATTGCGGGGTCAAGTTTTTTCGTACCTGTAAGGCTTGTCATTATAAGAAAATCAATTCCATTGATATTTGTTCAAGTTATCGCACTAACAAACAGAAAACAGGCAAAAATTAACTAATAAACGACCATAACTCCATTCAGCATGGCCAAACCACACTGATTTTCAAATAATTCAAGACATTGTTAAGAATTTCAACATACCAAATATGGTCCAAATCCATTGATATTGATATTTCTTCAAGTTATCCCACTAACAAGCTGGAAACAGGCAAAAATTAACTAAGGGGCAGAACTGCACTCAGTATGGGTGAACCGTACCATTATTTGAACTCATTCAAGACATTGTTAAGAAAGTCACACACACCAAATATTGCCCAAATCCATTGGTACTTGTTCAAGTTATCGTGCTGAAGAGCTGAAAAACAGGCAAAAATTAACTGATTAAGGGACATAACTCTGCTCGGTATGACCAAACCGCACCAGTTTTCAAACTCATTTAAGACACTGTTCACCCTTTACCTAATGGATTGGCTACATCTGCACGAGTAATTTACACTTTATTAATAAAACAAGAGATTCACTCGGAAGTGAGTATGCCCCCCTACATGGCAATGACCTTGATCTGTGACCTTGACCTCCATTAAACAAAAAAATTTGTAAAAAATTTAATATTTGTACTTTGGTTCGTTTCTGAGTTATGGCTGAGACACGAATATTGATGATTTTCAGTGTGACCTTGAAATGTGACCTTGACCTTGACCTTACAGACCTGGCTGTTGTGTGTGACACATCCACCCATTGTCCTTTATAATTGAGCGAAGTTAGATGATTGTAGCCCTAATAGTTTTGGAGTTATGCTTGAGACTAGAGAGTTGCGGTTGTCATTTTTGCCCCTTCGGTTTCGGTTATTGTTTACTGAAAGGATTCGGTTCGGTTCGGTTGTTTTTTACTTTTTGTGTCTTACTAGCATTTCTCAGAATATCATGAACTTTTTTGAGTAGATAATGCATTTGTATTATGTATAGTATATAAAGGTTGACTTACAATTACATGTATAAGAACTCAGGGACGGGTTGTCCCGCATAACTGTTGGGGCGTGTTGTCCCGGGGCAGGTTGTCCTGGGGCGGGTCGTCCCACCTCGTTTGGGATGGGTTGTCTCTGGGGCGGGTTGTCCCGTTCCCGTCCTCGACTGCTGATAATGGGCACATAAATTCGGGAAACGGGTCAATTAAAAGACAGTAACGAAAGTTGTTTGAGACGTCAAATTTACAGGCATCAAATGGAAAAACAGGTGACTTGTTGCAACACTGTACTTACCCCGGTATCAAATAGAACTGTAATACTATACTGTATTATGTACATTTTTGGGAGTTGAGGATTTTGTGTAATACATTATGTCTGTGTTCAATGTAATAAGTCTTTATTAAAAAATTATATATCCCAAGCAAAATTGACTTGTTTATTTTTTTTGTCGACCTCGTTTTGGAAGCTGTGACTTGTTTCAAATAATTGTGCAGACTGTTGTCAATAGTTGTCTGATACACGCCCATAACATACAGTTTTCACGGTGGTTGAGCATCATCCCAAAGATACTGATTGAACACTGCCACTTTCGAGCGGTGCACAACTCAATGTGAAAGAACACTGCCACTTTCAAGCGTGCACAACTCACTGTGAAAACGGGTGTTCAGAAATTAATGAGAAAGTGGTAATTAAAAATAAAAAATAATTACAACTGTGGTATTTGATAATTATATAACAAGTTAACCAGCGATATGATGTATGACTTATTGGTTTAATAAAACCTGCTCATTTATCATTTCATCATGCTCTGCAACATGTGAAGTTGTGACTTTCAGTCTAAAATCAATTTTTTGAATGTCATCAAGGGAGGCAACTATTTTGTTATTCATATTCCGCTGTGTAAATTTTATCTGGTCTTCATATTACGATTTTTTTTTATTGATTTTGTGTGAAGCTATATTTTGTTTATTCGTAATAAATGTACATATTTAAAACAAAAACAGCTATTTTTAAACGGAATATGTTTGTCTGTTTTCAAGGAGGTGGTTTGCAGTGTTGATTGACATACTTAACTTACGACGTCCATTTCAAGCTTCGAGAGTAACCTGTACAAAAAATGAAAACAACACCGCATGGTTTTCTGTTTGTTTTATTCATTAAATTGAGAATTAAAACCCAAAATCTGAAAATGAAACGTATGTACAAGATAATTATGAGAATTTTTAAAACAAGGGCAATTGTTATCATTTGTTTTTACAGAAACCGAAAGTACGGTTGTGTGCGCCTATGCTCGGTTGCGATTTTCGGTTTTCTTATACAACCGAGACCGAGTCGTTTTTTCCGTTAACCGCAACTCTCTACTTGAGACACAATTTGTGACCCTGGACATATGAAGGTCAATTGTGACCTTCACCTTGCAGATGCGGCAGAAACTATTATACGCGACACACCTTCTGACTGTCCTTAACATTTGTAAAAAGTTTAACAATTGTACTATGATTCGTTTCTGAGTTATGGCTGAGATACGAATATTGACCAATTTTTAGTGTGACCTTGAAATGTGACCTTGACCTTGAAGGTACGAACCCGGCTATGGTGTGTGACACATCCTGCCTTGGTCCTTTATAATTGTGTGAAGTTTGATGACTGTGGCCCTAACAGTTTTTGAGTTATTGGCTCGGACAAACACACACACACACACGGACACACATCCTCAGATGGACGGACACACGCAAACTTCAATCACTAAATGCCACCCGACTTAAGTCGGAGGGCATAAAAATTCAATAAAACCATATCATGTGACTCCTCATTGGAACGAGCTTGTCGATGGGTCACATGAAACGGTTTTGTTAACATTTTTGTTTAAATAAAAAAAAAACAATAATTAAAATAAATTTTGATATTGTGTGCATTGGGTAAAGGGTTAAGAAAGTTTTGCATACCAAATATTGATTGAATCTATTGATATTTGTTTAAGTTATCGCACTAACAAGGTGAAAACAGACAAAAATTAATTAAGGGCCATAACTCTGCTCAGTATGGCCAAACGTACCAGTTTTCGAACCCATTCAAGACATTGTTAAGAACGTCTCACATATCAAATACTGACTAAATCCATTGATATTTGTTCGAGTTATCGCGCCAATGAGCTGAAAATAGGCAAAAATTAACTAATTAAGGGCCATAACTCTGCTCATTATAGCCGAACCGTACCAGTTTTTGAACCCATGGCAAGATATTGTTAAGTTAAGAAAGTCTCAATATACCTTATATTGACCAAATCCATTGATATTTGTTCCAGGTTATTGAGCTGACGATATGAAAACAGGTAAAAACTAGAGGTACTGTGAGCAAGCTCACAAAGTGATACCCCCCGCACCTGAAATGTATAAGGTAGATTATCTCCCCTTGGAAATGTCAGAATGGAATTACATTGCTTCAAGCACATCTCCATATGGAGTTCTTCCATTGTGTAAAGTTTCATGAAAATTCTTCACACGGTTTAGGAGGAGTTGCGCTTATAAGGATGGACAGACGTATAAGTTAAATTATCTCCCCTTGAAAATGTCAGAATGGAATTATATTGCTTCATGCACATCTTCATATGGAGTTCTTCCATTGTATATAGTTTCATGAAAATTCTTCAAACAGTTTAGGAGGAGTTGCACTTATAAGGATGGACAGACAGACGGACAGATGGATGGACGGACAGGGTGATTCCTATATACCCCCCCCCCAAACTTTGTTTGCGGGGGGTATAATAAACTAATTAAGGATCATATCTCTGCTCAGCATCACCAAACCGTACCAGTTTTCAAACCTATTTAAGACATTGTTAAGAAAGTCTCACATACCAAATATTGACCAAATCCATTGATATTTGTTCCAAGTTATTGCACCAACAAGAAAGTCATGCCCGTTCATTTTCCAGCCTGCGCACGCAATGACTTCATCAAACTATAGGAATAGTTTTGGAAAAAAAAAACTCGACCAAAAATTAGGATACATGTACAGTACCTGCTGACAGAAAGTGCAGGATAAACATCTAAATATTTCTCTCACATTTCATTCCTTAAGTGGAACTAGATGCCATTATCATGCTTTAGCATTGCACTCAAGGGATGATTCCTTCTTTGTTGGTGCTACTCATGAAAGTTGTTACCAGAACGACTTGAGAGCACTGACTCACCACAAAGGTTTTCAAGAACTTCCAAGGACCTTTGGTATTTCAACCCTATTTTCATTTACTTTTTAGGCCCTGAAATTTTTTTTTCTATTCAAGAACACTAAAGGACTTTCAAGAACTCATGGCTACCCTGTCCAGTCACAAGAGTTGAACATATTGTGGTGACAGTTGGCCATAGCACAAACTGCAGCTGGTGTTTTGGTGTTATGGCCACCACTCTTAATTTGCAGCTGTCACAAAGACTTATAGCAATATTGTTGAGTATGCCAACCTGAAACATGCATTTACTGCATTTGTAGGGGGCTTCTGACAGAAGTCACGTTTGTGTGACAATGAAGTCAAAGTTACACATGGACTACAACATGCAAAAGGATATCCTACCACCGTCTATGAAATAATAATAAGCTCTTGTCATGTTCTTCCCATGGGATATAATCACTGTTTGGATGGAGAAAAAATTGTTGCCATTTTGAAAAAAATTCTGGTACTGATGTATATGCAGTGGAGCCCACTTAATTGGATATCTCTTAATTGTATATCCCTGTAAATTGAATATAATTTCCCCATTTACCATGATTCCAGTACAAATTTGACCTGTTAATTGAGTATAGGTTATAGAGTAAACTCCTGTTAATTGAATAAAAAATCTTGTAACATGTCGAGAAATTACCCTCCCCTTCCCAGTTTTCCTTTGGTTATAGACCAATTTGGCCTCAGTACATCCAATACAGGCATTTAATCTATTATATCTTGTTTGACAGAGCTCATGGAGCTCTGTCAAGCAAAATATAATAGAATAAATGCTAAGTTTATCTCCAGAATACAGGAAAGTGACACAATTCCTGTTAATTGAATACTCCTGTTAAGTGAATAATTTTCATTGGCAAAGTGGCTATTCAATTAACAGGGTTCCACTGTAATATGTAATGGGTAGAGAGCTTTTAAAATGAAAATATTTACACACCTGTTTAACATTTCCATAGACTGCTGCTTCAAACCAGCTGGAAAAGATAACTAATGGTTCTCTTAGATATGCATTGATAAAATCTTTTATACCAACAGTCCATTGACAACCAAACAGCAAAAACTGAAGAGGTGCCTCACGTGTTCTTGATCTATCTTTTAACACTTTGGAAAATGTTTCCATAATTGTTTTCACCTGAAATTAATAATCAAGTATACACAGATTATGAATGCTTATTTTAAATGATATGAAGTCAAATTTGGTTTAACTGGTAGAGTGCTGGAAGCCCATATTTGGGCTTCGCTCTGAAGTATAGGTACCACAACTTAAAGGCTTCATATTCAGTGGATGTGCTTCACTTTATCTTAGAAGTGAAATTATTTAGACTGTTAGGATTTGCCTTGTTACAATTTATGGGAGAGTGCCTGTTGGCACTCTCCCATAAATTGTAACAAGGCAAAGACACGTGAACAAATTCTGATGACCAAAAATAATTTAGCACTCTACCAGTTAACTGGTTGAGTCCAACATGATATGACCCTGACTGTTTAAAGTATCATTAAATTCCAATAGACAAACAAACTGTTTCGAGTGTTGGAAGTCCATATTTTTGCTTTATTCTGAAGTTCAAGTACCGCAATTTAAACTTGCCTTCAATGAAAGCAACCACTGCTTGTGCAGCGTTAGTATGTTGGGGGAGTCTGACAGCTGCTTGCTGCTATAGGTGGCTCTCTCTGGGTACTCCAGCTTCCTGCACCAGTAAAACTGTCAAACACGAGGTGACCCTGATGTCGTAATTGTCATTAATCCCCAATAGAAGAAAAAAATGAAAAAAAGAGTTCATATTCCGTGGATGATTCATATTATCTTTGAAGAAGTAAAATCATTCAGTTTGCATAGATTTGCCATCTTAGAATTTATCGGAGAGTACCCATAAATTTAACAAGGCAAGACATGTGATAACCAGAAATAATTCAGCACTCTTAGGCCTAAAAAAATAAAAAATCTGTTTCTCAGGCCCTCCCACATGGTCCTTTTGGCTGCCGCATGCTCTCTTTTTATAACCAATTAAAACTTAAAAAAAAATAAAAATTAAATGGTTTATGTCTGATATTTTACCCAAGTTAAAAAAATTGATGAATTTGTCCCTTGAGTGCAAGAAGGCTTTGCAATGCTTTAGCATTGCAAAGCCTTCTTGCACTCAAGGGATGAAATACACCACTACCCATGCTATTCTGTAGATTATGAGGCCTAAAACTTGAACCAAGAACATGAACTTTTGATGGCAAAGAAGTAATTACTGAAATAAAAAATAAAATAAAAAAACGCTCGCCCGCATGCAATTTTACAAATAATGGCCTGAGAAACAGAAGATCTACTTTGTGTAGCCTTACCAGTTCCATTTTGAGTCATATGATCTATATTGGTGAAACAGTGTCATATCAGTTGAAGCAAAAACACCATCACTGAATTTTTTTTATTATTATTGGTGTTCAAGATCAATTTCAGCATCTACGTAAATATCATGTCCATAATACAAGTATAAAGTAAAGATTAGCCAATCATTTATTCCTGTGCTGCCAAATTTAGAGGATTTCCATTCCAGGTGTTGCTGGTTACTGGCTCCTATTTTAAGCAAAGCAGTTAAGCAGTGAAACAAAACTTGTTTGCAACAATAAACGAGCAGTGGTCCACTTCTCGGAATTCCAGGGAGGATGAGGTGAAATGTCGGTCTGTCAGACTTGATACTGTATTCTCGGAGTATTATATGATACTGTATCACATGATCCGACCATTTTCCTGACCATTAACTCTTAACCTGCTGGGTATTTTAAAGATATTTTTCATCAAACTTAGTCATGGCTGCTGTGAAAAATTCATCCAAATTTAACTCAAGAGATCATTGATGAAAAAATCCATTTAGTTTACAGGAGTAAAATTTGATTAAATGTGACAAAATGATAAATTTCAAGTAATTTGTATATTTTTTATACTCACCAATGGCCCAGACTAGCTGGTGCAAACTCAAAGTTATCAAGGTCCAAACACAAATTTTGAACACCCCCCAATCCCCAAAATTTGCTTGCAAAACCGAAAATTAAAAGTCCTATCTGGTGCTCCATACTTTTACTCTCTGCGCATGCACAGCCGTCAGGAAGTGACCGGAATTGGAGCCAACAACATTCTTTGTAGAAAAGAGTACTACATAATAACTCAGCGGGGAGGTATGAGTGTCCACTCATGGGAGGGCCATACCCGTCTGGGCCACTGGTAAGTATAAAAAATATATAAATTACTTTAAATTTATCATATTTTTATACTATAAACAAATGGCCCAGACTAGCTGAATCATAAAATGTCGGAGGGCTTAGGACTTCAGAATTAGTAGACCAACATAGTTCCCAAGCCTGTAATCCAAGGTAAAAGGAAATTAAATTTAAAAGGAATTACATGTATGTCTCTCTATACAGTAATAGAGAAGACATACATAAATAAGGAGCCCAATTCAAGTAATTCCGTATTCTTAGCATGAATGACTATGCTAATTAGATGTAACAAGTTCCCAATTTTTAAGGCTAGTCCAGACTAAGTCCCAAAAATTAGGATGGCGTATTTGAGAATGAGAGGTTATCCCCCACAAACATACACCATATACAATAATACACAAGCTGTATCCAGGATATAATCTACAGACAAAACAGCTTCACTCATAGTTACACACTTATCAAGCCGGAGGAGAGGTAAAAAATCCCCCCCCCCCCCTTCTTTGAAGGAATCTTCTTCAAAAACAAAGATGGGAGCGCTCTGGAATCAGGAAAAGTGGTACCAAATAACAACATATATATTCGTCGAACAGGCACCCAGATATTAATTATTATTAATACATTGGTGCTTAATGCCACTTCAGATGCTAAGGCTATCGTGGCAATCCCGGTAATTAATAGCGCCCGCTTGTAACGTATACCGGAGATGGCATACGTAGATAGGTCGAAAACCGGTGATATAATATATAACATACTCATGTCCAATAGAATCACAATGGACGATCTCTGGAGAGTAAACACACTTCTGAGGTAACCCACAGGCGACCCTGTTCAGGTGTACAATAAATTTCAATAAATAACACTCCCAGAAATGTTCTATCCGATATCTATGCTCCCAGAAACATGCGAATATACGAGAGTGTATAGACAAGTTATATTCGAATGGGCACCAAAATTAATAGAAACTTGGATTTAGAAATGGAACGAGCTATGATTAACAGACTCGTCATGGACAGCCCCCGAAATAATTCATTGTTTCTAAAGTTCATAACATACAATAATGATTCAAATTCATACCCGCATTACTTGAATCGTTCTTGTGTCAGTCATCAAGTATAGGAACCAAAAGGCTCCCTCACGACTGACCGACTCCATAATGCCACTAAGGTCGGAGAAGGACGTGATGAACATATTCACCGTATTTACATAATAACTCACACCAAACCATACTGGTTTGAAGAGAATAACCTCCTCTAACAAACGGTATCATGTGCAATAGGACAACTCAGCCAAGATGAAGCAGCTAAAGGTCTTCCAGTACGTGAAGACCATTAAAAGCTGATAACTGCGGCCCTAGAAGCTCACTAAGGAGACTTACAACCCTAGCCATAGCTTATAAGTCTTCATTTACGTGAAGACAGATATGTCGGTGTAAGTTGCAATCCTGAAGGCTCACTTGATGGAGATTTAAGTTATCGTCGCACAAGGTAGGGAATGAAAAGCCGCTATATAAACAGCCCTGAATTCCCAGAGACTGCAGTCCCAAGAGATGATAAATTCAGTTATGCCACTGCAT
The DNA here is from genome assembly GCA_031216915.1 of Pictodentalium vernedei. Classification (NCBI taxonomy): domain Eukaryota; kingdom Metazoa; phylum Mollusca; class Scaphopoda; order Dentaliida; family Dentaliidae; genus Pictodentalium; species Pictodentalium vernedei. The sequence continues at coordinate 697,962,902 of CM062295.1, forward strand.
AATACTGAAAAAATCTCACTCAAAATTTTAGCTAGGCTACTATGGTGTAACAATAAGACTCAAGTCTATGACACCTTGGAAAAACAAATCGAAAAGCACCGTATCTTTTTCAGTTGTATTCCCAAAAGACAGTGGACAGAGCCTAACCGAAGAGACCACTGTAACCGTACAGAAGGCTACTATGGCGTCCACAATGACATAATTGTTTTGAAGCCAAGTCATATCTCAGCCTATCAATGCACTATCCATCCAGATTCAGGACGAGAAACAAGTGATAATAAAAAACTGGAGAATAATTTTGACGATGTCTAATGCTTTTCTTCAATAGGAAGCTTATACCTCCAGAAGGAACGCCTCTCTTGGAAGATCTGACTAACAAGTATTCTTGTAAGTGGAGCTTGCTTGGGCTGACAGCCGCAGGCCTGCCGAGACTACATTCTCATCCACTGATCTTCTGCAATTTATCCACTTTTGTGAGGTTTGTAACCTACCGCCAACTGGCAAGCAAACAAAATCTATTCTCGACGACCTCAACTGATCCCTTCAATAAGAGAGCCTTTACCTCCACTAGGAGCGACTCTCTTTGAAGGAACTTCCATGATTAACGTCCAGTTTCTCGTGAAGTTGATAATCCTCCGTCAACTGGCAAGCAATAGAGGTCATGTCCATCACCTGTATGACTTACGATACTTATGGGAGGAGAAAATACGTCCTCCCCATGAAGAAGCTTGTCTTGTCGACCTCAATTGTTCCCTTCAATAAGAGAGCCATTACCTTCACTAGAAGCGACTCTCTTTGAAAGGAACTTCCGTGATTAATGCCTAGTTTCTCATGAAGATGATAACCTTCCGTTAATCGTTGGCCTAGGGGTGTCTGATCAATAGCCTTGATCAGACCTATACCCATTTTCCGAGTCGCTATAATGACGACTTCCAGAGTAAATATAAGAGGGTTATTGTACCCTCGTGAGACATTCTTGTGATGCTTTCTTAGAAGCAGAGCAGCCTCACTTACCCTGGTCTGCTGAAGTGTGTTGATGAGACAGCAACTTCAATAGCAGAGCACTGAAGCTTCTTGTAGCCTGCACATATATCAACGCAAGTTTGTCATCAAACAGTATATTTCCAGTAAGCGTAGCGACTCAGAGAGAGCTTTTCACCTTGTCATCTACAAGTGATGATGATGCAAGGGTAGTATCACATCTTACCAACTCCAAATTCACTGTCCATGCAGAGTTGTACGTGGCATACATGACTGCCCTGGAAAGAACTCTTAGCATGGAACCACATCCTCATATTTCTTTCCATTGAGACGTTGTGCCATAGATCTGATAAGGTGATCTGCTTAGGACATTGAGCCCAGATTTGCTCTTTTCAATGAAATAGCACATTTCATTATTTCCGAGCATATATTAAACTAGAACTATCACTGAAGGTGATTAATACCCCCGCTTTGGGATTTTAGAGGAATGCACTTCTGATCATGTAGGCGAAGGCCATAAGGAAATGTATACATAAAGATCATTTTTTGTTGTTGAAATTTGTATTTGCATGTGGCCTTCCACAGAACAGTACTGAATACCTAAAGAGCCCACACATATATGGTTTACATTTGGAAAAAACACATTTACAATGTGCAACATGTATTCAAAACCGGTTCATTAATGTAGGAGGAGTTGCACACACAAGAATCCCATTTGAAAACCCATAATAAATCCAAGTTAAAGGGAGATAACCTGGTTAAAATTGTCGCAGATCAAAAATTTGGGAATATGCATATGTTCACTTAGTTGTGATAATGTTTGAAAGGTTTCGTCAAAATTGATTGATAAATGTAGGAGGAGTTGCACGCACAAGAATTTCATGTAGAAACCCATAATAAATCTAAGTTAAAGGGAGATAACCTAGTTAAAATTGCCACAGCTAAAAAATTTTGGAATATGCGCATGTTCACTTAGTAGTGATGATGTCTGTAAACTTTCGTCCAAATTGATTGATAAATGTAGGAGGAGTTGCGCGCACAAGAATTTCATGCAGAAACCCATATTAAATCAAAGTTCAAGAGAGATAACCTGGTTAAAATTGTCGCAGATCAAAAAGTTTGGAATATGCACATGTTCACTTAGTAGAGATGATGTTTGAAAGGTTTCATCAAAATGGGTTCATTAATGTAGGAGGAGTTGCGCACACAAGAATTTGTTCGAACGGAAAGACATAATAAATCTAAGTCAAAGGGAGATAACCTGGTTAAAATTGTCGCAGATCAAAAATCTTGGAATATGCGCATGTTCACTTAGTAGTGATGGTGTCTGAAAAGTTTTGTCCAAATTGATTGATAAATGTAGGAGGAGTTGCACGCACAAGAATTTCATGTAGAAACCCATAATAAATCTAAGTTAAAGGGAGATAACCTAGTTAAAATTGCCACAGCTAAAAAATTTTGGAATATGCGCATGTTCACTTAGTAATGATGATGTCTGTAAACTTTCGTCCAAATTGATTGATAAATGTAGGAGGAGTTGCGCACACAAGAATTTCATGCAGAAACCCATATTAAATCAAAGTTCAAGAGAGATAACCTGGTTAAAATTGTCGCAGATCAAAAAGTTTGGAATATGCACATGTTCACTTAGTAGAGATGATGTTTGAAAGGTTTCATCAAAATCGGTTCATTAATGTAGGAGGAGTTGCGCACACAAGAATTTGTTCGAACGGAAAGACATAATAAATCTAAGTCAAAGGGAGATAACCTGGTTAAAATTGTCGCAGATCAAAAATCTTGGAATATGCGCATGTTCACTTAGTAGTGATGATGTCTGAAAAGTTTTGTCCAAATTGATTGATAAATGTAGGAGGAGTTGCGCACACAAGAATTTCATGTAGAAACCTATATTAAATCAAAGTTCAAGAGAGATAACCTGGTTAAAATTGTCGCAGATCAAAAAGTTTGGAATATGCACATGTTCATTTAGTAGAGATGAAGATTTCATCAAAATCGGTTCATTAATGTAGGAGGACAAAAATTTTGGAATATGCGCATGTTCACTTAGTAGTGATGATGTCTGTAAACTTTCGTCCAAATTGCTTGATAAATGTAGGAGGAGTTGCGCACACAAGAATTTGTCCGAACGGAAAGAAATAATAAATCTAAGTCAAAGGGAGATAACCTGGTTAAAATTGTCGCAGATCAAAAATCTTGGAATATGCGCATGTTCACTTAGTAGTGATGATGTCTGAAAAGTTTTGTCCAAATTGATTGATAAATGTAGGAGGAGTTGCGCACACAAGAATTTGTCCGAACGGAAAGAAATAATAAATCTAAGTCAAAGGGAGATAACCTGGTTAAAATTGTCGCAGATCAAAAATCTTGGAATATGCGCATGTTCACTTAGTAGTGATGATGTCTGAAAAGTTTTGTCCAAATTGATTGATAAATGTAGGAGGAGTTGCGCACACAAGAATTTCATGTTGAAACCCATATTAAATCAAAGTTCAAGAGAGATAACCTGGTTAAAATTGTCGCAGATCAAAAAGTTTGGAATATGCACATGTTCACTTAGTAGAGATGAAGGTTTCATCAAAATCGGTTCATTAATGTAGGAGGAGTTGCGCACACAAGAATTTTGACGGAAAGACGTACGTACGGATGGACGGACGTACGGACGGACAGATGTACGGACGTACAGGGCGATTCCTATATAGCCCCCACTTCTTCGAAGCGGGGGTATAATGATGCAGGTAGGGACATATTTTCATCCACGGCCTGCTCATCTAAACGTGGACTTATTCAAATGGAACAATATTCCTAAGCGCTTAAGACTTTTCATAGTCTTAAAGTGCCCTTCTGTGAGAGATGGAGGCTCACACTCCGTATTCCTCTCACCATCCAAATGTTCCATCCGCAAATATGATCAACTCCATCTGACTGAACGGATGACTGGACCAAAGCAGCACCGACTGATAGCTCACCATCGGAGTCTGTTGAACGGTATTACTAGTCTCAAATGACTAGCTATCAACCTGAACTTGCGAAGTCAGATAGCTAGTCTGTGGTGCGTGAATGGGCGTCCCAACTCATTAAAGTTTCTCGCACCAAAAACAGTCGACCCCGACTGCTGACAGAAAGGAGAAGGTTCTCCAGCTCACAGTCTGCTCCAGACCTCACCGAGTGTTCTGTTTTTTAGGCATCTATCCCTTATCATACATATCCATGGAAGAAGAGGAAGCCGTAACCACAGCCGACCCTGGCTGAAGTGCGGAAGAAGCATCCGGACTCATCACATAGGATGGAAGCGCCTCCTCATTGAAGTTTCTTACAACACAAAACAGTCGTCCCCAACTGTTAACAGGACGAAAAGATGCTCTGCACTCTCAATCTGTCCCGCTAAGAAACTTCTAGGCTTAATCCTCTTTCGTGAGCTTCCATGTAAGTCGAAGAAGCCATAACTGCCGCCGGCCCCGGCTGCAGTGTGTAAGGAACGTTTCAATGTGTGTTCCGACTCAGTAAGGTTTCTCACAATGGACACAGCTGACCCCGACTGTTAACAGGATGGAGAGGGTTCTCCAAACGGAGATCTGACCCCAGATCTAGCCGAGCATCCCGTAAAGAAACTTCTGGCTTCTTCTACATGCACAACTGATCGGGCCGACCCAGCACCATCCAACAGCTCAACACTGGAGTCTGCGGGAGGCTGCTCTTGCATTAGCTGGGATGCTGCTAATAGCTGCGCAACTGTGACAGCAAGTCCATTCCCGAGGCTTGAGGAGCAGCAGACTTGTTTTTTCCTCCGCTTGCTGCTCCTGGGACGAAGATCCGGAGATAAGATCTCTTCTCTGAGCGTCCCGTTGATCGATGCCTCGGATTGCTGGCTATCAGATGGTCTGACTTCAAGGACAAGGAATGGCTCCGTCTTGCGCAGCAGACTGGTATCTGAAGTTGGGTAGCTAGCCTGCGATCGTGTGTGCTTAATAACATAGTGGAGGAAGCCGTGACTAAAGCCGACCCTGGGTGCAGACTAGACGGAGTGTCCCGAGTGATGGGCGGATGTATGCTCCGTCTTCTGCAAGTTTCTCATAACAACATTTGGCCCCAAATGTTGTTGGGTTAGAGAGGGTCCTCTCCCGCTCGCGGTCTCAGCGACCTCGATGAGCCTCCCAACAAGAAAACTTCATTTCGGCTTGTGAAACGTAGCGGAGGAAGCCGTGACTGAAGCTGACCCTGGCCGCAGACAAGACAGAGCGTCCTGAGCGGTGGGTGGACGTATGCTCCGGCTCGTGCAAGTTTCTCATAACAACATTTGGCCTCTCCCACTCGCAGTCTATTAGACCTCCCCGAGCCTCCCAACAAGAAACTTGCTGACTTCCTCCCTATTTCCGTCGTCACTGGGTGAGCTTAGTTATATTTAAGTGCTCGCTCTACCCACATCTACACTTCCTTCGACCGCAACGGTCTGATGGCTCCCACGGACAGAGTAACCACTTCACCAGTCGAGCTAGCTGCTTGCAAGAGATTAAGAACACTAACTAGAGGCCTTGTCCCTTGCATATCATGAGCACTGAAGCTAGCTCTATTTGTTCAATGGAGCATGCCAACGGTAGCACAATTGGATGGGTGTCACAACATCATCACCATGTTCAGGTTCCTCTGAAATAGAAACTGAAAAAATAAACTATAACAAGGTGAGAGGTCTGGCCTCAGAACCTCACCGCCAACAATGTACCGCCACACCTTTCTCCAACATTAGTCATCCCAGTGAACACAAGAATGACAAGAGTCCACAGGAGTGCATCGACTAAAGTCGATATCAGTCCTCCAAACTCCACAACAGAATATACAATTCAAAATATTTTTTTGAAATTGTTTTTTGAAAAAACGCATAAGTTCCCAAAAGGGAACATTAAGAGCCCAAGGGCATCCCGATAGAGCCTAAGTGTGGACAAAATCCAAATTTATTGAGCTACACTACCGGTATAATAATCCATGTATCCTACAGTAATTCTACAGTAATGGAGTATAAAATACTATCTATATATATGAGGATGTTGTCAATGTAAACAATGTCAATGAAAAAAATGGAAACAAGACATCAGGCACACAAAAAAGGCCCAAAGTCAGAAACCAATTTAAATGCTACCAGATGCAAAGCTACATCTTCATACGAAGAAAAAACAATACATCGGACAGAAGATGCAAGACTAAACGACCTAACATCCCTAGGGTGAGGACATAACCATGGGGAAAAACAGAATAAATATTCTGTAATACATTAAACTCCCAAGAAATTTAATAAAAAATCTCAATAAAAAATAGCCAAAAAGCTTAAGAGTTTTACAGGAAGGGTTCATGGAAGGATAGGGAAGGAATACTTAACAAACAGTGGAATAATCATTATCAAAAATGATGACGTCAGGCGTATGTCCTGAAATTGGGAAACATAAAATAATTTTATAATTATTATAAAGTTACAGCCCTGAACATCTAAAACCACCACTGAACACTTCCATCATCCAATAACAGCCTTGGATCTGCCAATTCTTGCATTGATTTGTGTCTGGCATCCTCAAAATAGGAGATTTTAAAGCACAGATCTCAGTTCATTGTTGCTGACTTTAGGGTCAAACAAAGAATGCTGTTTGCGCCAATTCCGGTCACTTCCTGACGGCTGTGCATGTGCGGAGAGTAAAAGTATGGAGGACCAGATAGGACTTTTAATTTTCGGTTTTTGGCCCTTGATAACTTTGAGTTTGCACCAGCTAGTCTGGGCCATTGGTTTATAGTATAAAAATATTATTCTTATTTCAGTGGCAAGAGAAATCTTGTCCTGAGCAGTAATATCTGCCAGCAGCATGCAAGGAGTTAAACTCACACTTTAACTGGTAAAGTGCTAAAGTATTTTTGGCCATCTAAATTAGTTCAAGTGTCTTTGTCTTGTTACGTACAGTATATAGGAGAGTGCCAGCGGGCACTCTCCCATAGATTATAACAAGGCAAATTCTTACAGACCAAATAATTTTGCTTCAAAGATAATTCAAAGTAAACCCACTGAGTATGAAGCCTTCAATTTGAGGTACCTGTATTTGAGAATAAAGCCCAAATATGAGCTTTCTGCACTCTACCAGTTAAAAGCAGTACAGCATGAGTTAGAGGTTATTAGTTGGTTAGTTTCATGTAGGGTGAGAAATCAGCCCGAGGTAACTTTATATCAGCCTGAGGGGTGATATCTCGGCTGGTATGAAATTAACCAAGTAATAACCTCTTTATTTATTATACTAAAACAACTAATTACAAAATATTCTCAGATCTGTTACAGTTTTCTGACAATGTTATTGTTTTTCATTCTTTGTATAAAGTCCGAAGATTCCTCTTCTCCTAGTTTAGCTATCCAATTGTCTCAGCTTTCCCATTGGGGAAGCCGTGACGTTTGAGATGAACTATCCCTCCTTATTTTCTCTTCACCCACCTAATCCTCACTTCAGGGACCGACCTGGGCATGCGTCAGTGCGTATTTGGTTCTGAAACATCAGGACCTGGCTCTCAAATCTCAGAAATAGGCTTCTCAGTTGGCGCATAACTTCTCAGATCATATTTTGATATTCTTTCGATGGATAATCGAGAGAGACACTCTTACATGTATTATATATATGATTATCATTTATCATTGTTGTAGAGTGCTTAAGTTAATACTTCAAGTCTTAATTACCAAGCATTAATCTTCACTGTGGTTTCTGATCAAGTCTTGGCTGCCTAAATAGGCAGCCAAGACTTGATCAGAAACCACAGTGAAGATTAATGTTTGCTATAATGTACTAAAGGAAAATGATGAGAGCTATTACATACTTGCAGTGTGTGTTACAAACAGCAGTGTGACTCCGTAAATTGAAATCTGGCGCATGAATTGAAAAAATAGGCTCCGAGGATAGAGCGTATTTTAAATAGTCCTGATCGGTCCCTGTCACTTATTGCCATCATTGATTCCTCACAATACAAAAACTACTCCCTTTTGCCTGGTAATGCCAGTTTTACTGAATGACTGCTTTCGACAAACAATGGTGAAAGATTTTGCTGTCATTGTAAACAAAATGGTTATGCCTAGTAATGCATCAAGGGGAACAACTATGGTTTGGTTCATATCAACTGAGATCAGAGCCATATCAGGTAGGTTGGAAGCCAAATAAGCCGAGCTCAATAATGGGCAACTCTGGAACAGAAAATTATATGTAACAAGTGTTTGACCACCGAGGTGGTATTAGTCCCCTATGGCGCTTTTGTGACATAAGGTGTTTTTGTCACAGAAGACACTAGAGTATATAAGCATCTTGGATTTTGAAAAAAAAATATTGAGCGTGCATAATCCCCTCACAACCCTTTATCCATGTACCATATATGAAAGGTGTAGCTTGAACCATGTTGGAGGGAGGGATGGTAACATAAAATAGAGAAAAAAACTTAAAAAAACACAACAAAAATGGCCGCCATTCTGCCATCTTGGATTTTGAAAAATAAATATTGACTGTGCATCATCCCCTCAGAACCATTTATCCATGTACCAAATATGAAAGGTGTAGCTTGAAGCATATTAGAGGGAGAGGTGGTAACATAAAAACAGACAGACAGACAGACAGACAGACAGACAGACAGACAGACAGATGTTAGATGTTAGTTTTTTAAAAACAATACTGAGCATGCAACATCCCATTACAACCCTCTATCCATGTGCCAGATATAAAAAGTGTAGCTTGAACCATGCTGGAGTGAGGGGTGGTAACATAAAATGGAGAAAAAAGCTTAAAAGACACAACAAAAATGGCCGCCATGGCGCCATCTTGAATTTTTGAAAAAAAATATTGAACGTGCAACATCCCATTACAACCCTCTATCCATGTGCCAGATATAAAAAGTGTAGCTTGAACCATGTTGGAGTGAGGGGTGGTATCATAAAATTGAGAAAAAAGCTTAAAAAACACAACAAAAATGGCTGCCATGCCGCCATCTTGGATTTTGAAAAAAAAAATTGAAAGTGCATCATCCCCTCCCAACCCTCTATCCATGTGCCAAATATGCAAAGTGTAGCTTGAACCATGTTGGTGGGAGGGGTGGTAACATGAAAATATAGAAAAAAAGCTTAAAAAACACAACAAAAATGGCCGCCATTCCGCCATCTTGGATTTTGAAAAAAAAATTTTGAGCGTGCATCATCCCCTCAGAACCATTTATCCATGTACCAAATATGAAAGGTGTAGGTTAAAGCATGTTGGAGGGAGAGGTGGTAACATAAAAAACAGACAGACGGACGGACAGATGGACGGACAGACAGACAGACAGAGTGCAATCCTATAGTCCCCTTACAGTTCCCGTAGGGGACTAATAAATAACATTCAATAACATGCCAAAGTTGAATGTGTATACACAGGTCTTCCTGCACAAACTTATAACAATTGGCAGTGACCATGGAGACAGAAATGAAATAAAAGCACATCCAGTCACATCATTTAACTCTTAACCCGCCGAGTATTTTCAAGATATTTTTCATCAAATCCAGTCATGGCTGCTTTACAGCAGCCATGACTAGATTTGGTGAAAAACTAATCTAAATGTAACATAAGAAATCTTTGATGAAAAAATCCATTTATTTACAGGATGAAAATTTGATTAAATGTACCGAAATTACATTTATTTCAATAACAAGAGAAACTGTGTGCTAGGCAGGAATATCTGCCAGCAGCATGCAAGGAGTTAACCCTTCACCCAATGGAACGGCCAAAACCGGCCAGCGCTATTCTAAAAAGTCGCCAATTAATTTTCATTGTTTTTCCATTTTTTTTCTCAAAAACATAGGTTATGACTCCTTGTTGGAACGAGCTTGTTGAGCTTGTTCCAACAAGGGGTCATAACCTATGTTTTTGAGACAAAAAATGAAAAAAAATTAGTTATTCAAGAATTTTATTTGCAATTGTCATCTGCTTTTCATGTTAGGTGAAGGGTTAATAAGTTATGAACCAATGTTTCAATAAGATTTTGTTAATGAATACTAAGAGGCTATCACTTGTTTGATTTTACCCAAGGTAACATTTTACCAAAGGTTAAATGCTGACAAGGGCTGCTATCAAGACTGATATGAAACCAGACAAGTGATAAACTCTCATGGTCCTTTTGGCTGTTGCATGCTCTCTTTTTATAACCTATGTAAACTTAAAAAAAAAATAAAAAGTAAATGGTTTATGTCTGATATTTTACCCAAGTTAATAAAATTGATAAATATTTCCCTTGAGTTCAACAAACCTTTGCAATGCTTTAGCATTGCAAAGCCTTCTTGCACTCAAGGGACAAAATACACCACCACCCATGCTATTCTGTAGCTTATGAAGCCAAAAATATAAAACAAACCAAGAACATGAACTTTTGATGGCAAAGAAATAATTACAAAAAGAAAAAAGAAATGAAAAAAATTCCCGCTCACATGCAATTTTAGAAATGAAAGTGTCAATGACACTATAGCTCAACTTGTCAAGACATGTACATGTATAGTATGTGACACAGCAATGACAAAGATCTGGGTAATGACCTGACAACAAAGGTACATATAAAGTATTGTAACAGTCTGTACATAAATACTGACCGTAGCCTGTAACAAATGTATAGGTAAAGTATTGTAAAGGTGGGTGACAGTCAGATGCTAAATAGAAAAGAAATCTTTTGAGTCCCAGAGTGGATCTGACTGAACCCCCAAAATATTTGTTCTCATAGCACAGTGATAACAAAGGCACCCCAAAACACACTCATTCCTGTCCCAAGGTGAAAACAAAGGTACCCAAGAAGTTTCATTAAGATCAGTTCATAAATACGAGTCGTATAGAAGTTGTGACAAAAAACTGATTGGACCTAATTTTGGTACAAAATGGCCACTGGCAGCCATCTTGAATTTTGGACCGCACTCAGAAACACTCGTTCTCGTCCCAAGGTGATAACAAAGGTACCCAAGAAGTTTTGTGAAGATCGGTTGATAAATACAGCCTTTAGCCCGAGCCATATTGACATGTGCACTTACAGTGTATAAGTAGCACTGAAAAAATGAAATTCATCTAATTTGCATAATTTCTGCACGAGAAAAACACCCGTACTGTATGTGATGTATTCCATTTTACTAAACATTCATACAGAAATTTATTCAAATCTGAACTTTCATACAGAAGTTCTGTACAAAAGACTGACTGCACTAATTTTGTTACAAAATGGCTGGGGTGGCCATCTTGAATTTCGGACCACACCCCAAAACACTCGTTCTCATCTCACGGTGATAACAAAAGTACCCAAGAAGTTTCGTAAAGATCGGTTCATAAATACGGCCTCTAGCCTAAGCCGTATAGAAGTTGTGTACAAAAAACTGATTAGACCGAATTTCGGTACAAAATGGCTACTGGCAGCCATCTTGCAGTTTGGACCGCACTCAGAAACACTCGTTCTCGTCCCAAGGTGATAACAGAGGTACCCAAGAAGTTTCGTGAAGATCGGTTGATAAATACAGCCTCTAGCCCGAGCCGTATTGACATTTGTACTTACTGTAAGTAGCACTGAAAAAATCAAAGTTCATCTAATTTGCATAATTTCTGCACGAGAAAAAAACCCGTATTATATGTGATGTATCTCATGGTACTAAACATTCATACAAAAAATTATTCAAATCAGCGCTTTCATATGGAAGTTCTGCGCAAAAATCTGATTTCACCTAAGTCTGTACAAAATGGCCACCAGCGGCCAACTTGAATTTCGGATCGGACCCAAAAACACTCGTTCTCGTCCCACGGTCATAACAAAGGTACCCAAGAAGTTTTGTAAAGATCGGTTCATAAATACGGCCTCTAGCCCGAGCTATATTCAATTGTTGACGGACAGACGGACGACTGGCCATGGCATAAGCTGAAATTTGGCTTCTCCAAAGTTGAGCTAAAAATGGCACTTGGAACAGATCTACCTTGTGGGGCCTGAATGTCACATATTTCTGCACAATGGCTAGCTGTGACCACAAAATGGGGATAAAGTCAAGTTTAGTCAATCTTTTAAACCCTGTTGCCCCTTTTACAGGACCTCCACCCGAGCATTGGTGACTAGGTCCTATTTTACCAGGAAAACAGAGCTCATTTGCAACAGTTCTTGAGGGGGGGGGGAGGAATGAGAAAATCTCACCCTCAGGAAAAGATATTTGACCTTGATACTTGGCAAGACTCGTATATAGATCAAATATCCCTCACTACCCTTCGGGAAGATTTCCTGATCCCATCCCATCCCTACACCACTTCAGTTTAATATTGATCTTTGAAGCAGATGTATAAACAAGAGGCCCCACGTGGCCTTAATCGCTCACCTGACAAAGTGACTCTAAGAAGTATTTTAGGTCACCTTCACCATGTCATGCCTCATCAACATTAACTGGTTGAGTGATAGATTTTGTTTGAAGTTCAACATTTGTTACCTAAAATTAGTTTTATTTAAAATCATTGGTGTGTGGCCAATCTCCAATGATTTTTAATAAAGCAAATTTATCTCTGCAGACAAACTGGTTTAGCATGAAGCACAAACAAGGAATGTGAAGAGATAGCCTTGGACATCTCTCCCCAACTGTGGATATCTTCCATGTGCTACATGTATATATTTGCATGCAAGAAAACAAAAATTTTCACAAATTTTCCAAAATATTAGTTTTTTTTATCATCATTGGAACAAGCTCAAACAGCTTATTCCAATAGGGGTATGGGAAGATCAGGTATATTTTTGAGACAGAAATGTGAATATATAAATAATGGTGTTTTTTTGTGAATGATGCTGGAGAATTTTGCGTAAAGATATGGTAAATGGTTTGTTCTAGATACAGAATGATGCAAAAGTATTTAAATTTGATTAGACAAGTTGTTCCTATAATGCATTTAAAAATTGAAGTAACTGTTTTTTTGCTGACGAACTTTTAGATGTGTGTGTCTGTGTTTGTGTGTGTGTTTGTGTGTGTGTGTGTGTGTGGGGGGGGGGGGGGGGGGGGGGGGGGGTAAGAGTGTTCTTGCAAACAAAATTCCTGAATAAATGGAAAATTTTATTTTTTGTGTGAAAGACATAGTGCGTGAATGTTGATTGGAACAAGCTTAGAGAGCTCATTTTAATGTGAAGTCATAAAGCTGTGTTTTACGTACGAAATTCTGGAATAACTAAAAAAAATTGCTTTTTTGACTCAAAAAGCATGGTGTGCGACCTCTCATTGGAATGAGCTCAAAAAGCTCATTCCAATGGGGTATTTACAAGTGATAAGTACATGTATGTTTAAGAGACAAAAATTAAAATTTGAATAGCGATTTTTGCGAAGAATGCTGACAAGTTTTGGCAGTTTTGCGTGTGTTCCAATGAGGGGTCATAAAATTTGAACGGAGATTTGTGTGAATAATGCATTAGTACTGCTAGATTTGGGTAAACGGTTCACCCTGGATACTACCCCTTCTATAGTAGATCTTTTCTGCAAATTTTGTCTAAGATTCTATCAACTTTACAAATAAATACGTTCATGAATCACAATCAGATCCACCCCACAATGTTGCATACCAAATATCAAAAGATTCTGCCTGCTGGATCTGGAGAAGAAGATTTTTTAAGAAATATGCCTGAAATGCACTAAGTTAAAATTTGGGCTCCTATACGGAGCCCAAATATAAACCCAGGGGGCCGATTTGAACAAACCTGAATCAGATCCACCCCACAATGTTGCTTACCAAATATGAAAAGATTCTGAAGCTGGATCTGGAGAAGAAGATTTTTTAAGAAATTTGCCTGAAATGCACTAAGTTCGAATTCGAGCTTCTATAGTGAGCCCAAATATGAAACTAGGAAGCCGATTTGAACAAACTTGAATCAGATCTACCCCACAATGTTGCATACCAAATATCAAAAGATTCTGCCTGCTGGATCTGGAGAAGAAGATTTTTTAATAAATTTGCCCGAAATGCACTAAGTGCGAATTCAGGCTTCTATATTAAGCCCAAATATGAATCCAGGGGGCCGATTTGAACAAACTTGAATCAGATCCACCCCGCAATGTTGCATACCAAATATCAAAAGATTCTGCCTGCTGGATCTGGAGAAGAAGATTTTTGAAGAAATTTGCCCGAAATGCACTAAGTTTGAATTCGAGCTTCTATAGTGAGCCCAAATATGAATCCAGGGGGCCGATTTGAACAAACTTGAATCAGATCCACCCCGCAATGTTGCATACCAAATATCAAAAGATTCTGCCTGCTGGATCTGGAGAAGATGATTTTTTAAGAAATTTGCCTGAAATGCACTAAGTTCGAATTCGAGCTTCTATAGTGAGCCCAAATATGAATCTAGGAAGCCGATTTGAACAAACTTGAATCAGATCCACCCCACAATGTTGCATACCAAATATCAAAAGATTCTGCCTGCTGGATCTGGAGAAGAAGATTTTTTAATAAATTTGCCCGAAATGCACTAAGTTCGATATCGGGCTTCTATACTGAGCCCAAATATGAATCTAGGAAGCCGATTTGAACAAACTTGAATCAGATGATCACCCCACAATGTTGCATACCAAATATCAAAAGACTCTGCCTTCTGGATCTGGAGAAGAAGATTTTTTAAGAAATTTGCCTAAATGCACTAAGTTCAAATTTGGGCTCCTATACTGAGCCCAAATATGAACCCAGGGAGCCGATTTGAACAAACTTGAATCAGATCTACCCCACAATGTTGCTTACCAAATATGAAAAGATTCTGCCTGCTGGATCTGGAGAAGAAGATTTTTTAAGAAATTTGCATGAAATGCACTAAGTTCAAATTCGAGCTTCTATAGTGAGCCCAAATATGAATCTAGGAAGCCGATTTGAACAAACTTGAATCAGATGATCACCCCACAATGTTGCATACCAAATATCAAAAGATTCTGCCTTCTGGATCTGGAGAAGAAGATTTTTTAAGAAATTTGCCTAAATGCACTAAGTTCGAAATCGGGCTCCTATACTGAGCCCAAATATGAACCCAGGGAGCCGATTTGAACAAACTTGAATCAGATCCACCCTACAATGTTGCATACCAAATATCAAAAGATTCTGCCTGCTGGATCTGGAGAAGAAGATTTTCAAAGAAATTTGCCTGAAATGCAGTAAGTTCAAATTCGGGCTTCTATAGTAAGCCCAAATATGTATCCAGGGGGCCGATTTGAACAAACTTGAATCAGATCTACCCCGCAACATTGCATACCAAATATCAAAAGATTCTGCCTGCTGGATCTGGAGAAGAAGATTTTTGAAGAAATTTGCCTGAAATGCACTAAATTCGAATTCGAGCTCCTATAGTGAGCCCAAATATGAATCTAGGGAGCCGATTTGAACAAACTTGAATCAGATCCACCCTACAATGTTGCATACCAAATATCAAAAGATTCTGCCTGCTGGATCTGGAGAAGAAGATTTTCAAAGAAATTTGCCTGAAATGCAGTAAGTTCAAATTTGGGCTCCTATACTGAGCCCAAATATAAACCCAGGGAGCTGATTTGAACAAACTTGAATCAGATCCACCCCACAATGTTGCATACCAAATATGAAAAGATTCTGCCTGCTGGATCTGGAGAAGAAGATTTTTTAAGAAATTTGCATGAAATGCACTAAGTTCAAATTCGAGCTTCTATAGTGAGCCCAAATATGAATCTAGGAAGCCGATTTGAACAAACTTGAATCAGATCCACCCCACAATGTTGCATACCAAATATCAAAAGATTCTGCCTTCTGGATCTGGAGAAGAAGATTTTTTAAGAAATTTGCCTAAATGCACTACGTTCGAAATCGGGCTCCTATACTGAGCCCAAATATGAACCCAGGGGGCCGATTTGAACAAACTTGAATCAGATCCACCCTACAATGTTGCATACCAAATATCAAAAGATTCTGCCTGCTGGATCTGGAGAAGAAGATTTTTTAAGAAATTTGCCTGAAATGCACTAAGTTCGAAATCAGGCTCCTATACTGAGCCCAAATATTAACCCAGGGGGCCGAGTTGAACAATCGTGAATCAGATCCACCCCACAATGTTGCTTACCAAATATGAAAAGATTCTGCCTGCTGGATCTGGAGAAGAAGATTTTTTAAGAAATTTGCCTGAAATGCACTAAGTTCGAATTCGGGCTTCTATAGTAAGCCCAAATATGTATCCAGGGGGCCGATTTGAACAAACTTGAATCAGATCTACCCCGCAACGTTGCATACCAAATATCAAAAGATTCTGCCTGCTGGATCTGGAGAAGAAGATTTTTGAAGAAATTTGCCTGAAATGCACTAAATTCGAATTCGAGCTCTTATAGTGAGCCCAAATATGAATCTAGGGAGCCGATTTGAACAAACTTGAATCAGATCCACCCTACAATGTTGCATACCAAATATCAAAAGATTCTGCCTGCTGGATCTGGAGAAGAAGATTTTCAAAGAAATTTGCCTGAAATGCAGTAAGTTCAAATTTGGGCTCCTATACTGAGCCCAAATATAAACCCAGGGGGCCGATTTGAACAAACTTGAATCAGATCCACCCCACAATGTTGCATACCAAATATCAAAAGATTCTGCCTGCTGGATCTGGAGAAGAAGATTTTTTAAGAAATTTGCCTGAAATGCACTAAGTTCGAAATCGGGCTCCTATACTGAGCCCAAATATGAACCCAGGGGGCCGATTTGAACAAACTTGAATCAGATCCACCCTACAATGTTGCATACCAAATATCAAAAGATTCTGCCTGCTGGATCTGGCGAAGAAGATTTTTTAATGTTTTTCCCATTGCCTACAGTGTTAAAAAGTGCTGACTCAGCACTTTTTCAAAGTCCCGAAACTGTACCCTATGATAAAACCGATGGCAATTTTTTTTTACCAATCCTTTCTGTTGGTCCTAAGGAAGCTGCACACCAAATAAAAATTCTCAGTGCCGTGCAGTTTTGGAGATATGGGCGTTTTAAATTTTTTCTATTTTTAGCTCCTGCGGTTCCCACGGGGCTGCGGGGAAATTTTTTTTTGCATAAATCAAGTACTCATGACCCAATAAGCCCTCACATAAAATTTGGTTCAAATCAGCCTCTCGGTTTGGAAAATAGAAATTTTGGGCGGGGCAAAAAATTTTGACCCTCTCATAACAACGCCAAGTATAGCCCCACAAACTTCTCTTGAACAAATCTGAGTCTACACCTCAAAAGGAAGCTGCACACCAAATATCAAGTCTCTGCTACTGCTGGTTCATGAGAAGAAGATTTACAAAGATTTTGGTGCCCCTTGGGGGCGTGGCACCACCCAGGAGGAGGGGCAACTTCGTTTGAACAAATCTGAATTGGCATTAGGTAATAAACATTTAGCCAACATTTGAATAAAATTGGGCTAGTGGTTTAGGAGGAGAAGTCGATAATGTAAAGTTAACGCCGGACGGACGACGACGGACGACGGACGCCGGATGCCGGATGACGGACGCCGGACAGAAAGTGATTAGTAAAGCTCCCCTTGAGCTTCGCTCAGGTGAGCTAAAAAACAGTAATACAGTAAAACCTGTCTTGAGAGACCACTGTCTTGAGAGACCACATCTACCAGGCACCGATTGGTTTTAATGGACCTGCTATGGGAGACCACCTGTCTTGAGAGACCACCTGTCATGAGAGACCATTGTGACCTGGTACCAACTTGTATTTTTATGCCATAATGGACCTGTCTTGAGAGACCGCCCTTTGAAGACTGAAACCATGACAAAAACTTTTTACCTGTTCTGGAATTGGAAAATCGATTGTGGTTATACTAACATAATTAAAAGTATTAAAAGCTCTTAATTGGGTTTCAATTGCTAACTCATAAAAGATTGAGATGTTTTTATAAGACCCCTGTGAAAAGATTAGGATTATTGCTTTTGTAACAAATTGAAATGGACTGTTATAAAAATTATAAAAATAAATTAGTGTTGAAAATCTTCAATGAAGATTTTCAACATTAATTTATTTTTATAATTTTTATAACAGTCCATTTCAGTTTGTTACAAAAACTTCATAAAAAAGAACAACTACAAAGTAATTAAAATGAAAGTGTCAATGACACTGTAGCTCAACTTGTCAAGACATGTACATGTATAGTATGTGACACAGCAATGACAAACATCTAGGTAATGACCTGATAACAAATGTACATATAAAGTATTATAACTGTCTGTACATAAATACTGGCTGTAGCCTGTAACAAATGTATAGGTAAAGTATTGTAAAGGTGGGTGACAGTCAGATGCTAAATAGAAAAGAAATCTTTGAGTCCCAGAGTGGGTCTGACTGAACGCCAAAATATTTGTTCTCATAGCACAGTGATAACACAGGCACCCCCAAAACACACTCATTCCTGTCCCAAGGTAAAAACAAAGGTACCCAAGAAGTTTCGTGAAGATCAGTTCATAAATACGAGCTGTATAGAAGTTGTGACAAAAAACTGATTGGACCTAATTTCGGTACAAAATGGCCACTGGTAGCCATCTTGAATTTCGGACCGCACTCAGAAACACTCGTTTTCATCCCAAGGTGATAACAAAGGTACCCAAGAAGTTTCGTGAAGATCGGTTGATAAATACAGCCTCTAGCCCGAGCCGTATTGACATGAGCACAATGTATAAGTAGCACTAAATAAATCAAAATTCATGTAATTTGCATAATTTCTGCACGAGAAAAAAACTCGTACTGTATGTGATGTATTCCATTTTACTAAACATTCCTACAAAAATTTATTCAAATCAGAACTTTCATACAGAAGTTCTGTACAAAAGACTGATTGCACTAATTTTGGTACAAAATGGCTGCTGGTGACCATCTTGAATTTCAGACAACACCCAAAAACACTCGTTCTCATCCCACAGTGATAACAAAGGTCCCCAAGAAGTTTAGTAAAGATCGGTTCATAAATACGGCCTCTAGCCTGAGCTGTATAGAAGTTGTGTACAAAAAACTGATTAGACCTAATTTCGGTACGAAATGGCCATTGGCAGCCATCTTGAATTTTGGACCGCACTCAGAAACACTCGTTCTCATCTCAAGGTGATAACAGAGGAACCCAAAAAGTTTCGTGAAGATCGGTTGATAAATACAGCCTCTAGCCCGAGCCGTATTGACATGTGCACTTACTGTGTGTAAGTCGCACTGAAAAAATCAAAGTTCATCTAATTTGAATAATTTCTGCACGAGAAAAAAACCCGTATTATATGTGATGTATCCCATGGTACTAAACATTCACACAAAAAATTATTCAAGTCAGCACTTTCATATGGAAGTTCTGTGCAAAAATCTGATTGCACCTAATTTTGTACAAAATGGCTGCCATCGGCCATCTTGAATTTCGAACCGCACCCAAAAACACTCGTTCTCGTCCCACTGTGATACCAAAAGTACCCAAGCAGTTTCGTAAAGATCGGTTCATAAATACGGCCTCTAGCCCAAGCCGTATTGGCATTTGCACTTACAGGGCTGAAAGTAACACTAAATACATCAAAGTTAGTCTAATTTGCATAATTTACGTACGAGAAAAAAAACTGTATTATATGTGATGTATCCCATGGTACTAAACATTCATATAAAAAATTATTCAAATCAGCACTTTCATATGGAAGTTCTGTACAAAAAACAGATTTCTGCATCGTCGGTACAAAATGGCGGCTGGCGGCCAACTTGAATTTCGGATCGGACCCCAAAACACTCGTTCTCGTCCCACAGTCATAACAAAGGTACCCAAGAAGTTTCGTAAAGATCGCTTCATAAATACGCCCTCTAGCCCGAGCCGTATTGAATTGTTGAAGGACAGATGGACAGACAGACAGACAGACGGATGACGGACAACTGGCCATGGCATAAGCTCAAATTTGGCTTCACCAAAGATGAGCTAAAAATCCATTCTTCTCCATTTCTGAATTTTGTGGTTGGTTATTCACTGACTTGAGAAAACCTGAAACCTGTTATGAGAGACCACCTGTCTTGAGAGACCACTTTTGTGTGGCCCAAAGGGCGATCTCTCAAGGCAGGTTCTACTGTAGTTGAATACTGGCCCACATCGGGATATGTTCCTATTACAGAAATTTGCAGAAGAGTGATGTTACATCCAGGAGCTCACCTACATTTTTGTGCTTGATACAGTCAATCCAATGCTAAGAAGAGTCTTTGAAACAAGATTAAGAATGACTGAAATCACCTATGGATAAAGCTGTCAGTAAATCTTACTCTTAGACCCCCAAAAAATTACTTTTGATTCTCATAAACTGTTGCACTGATTTTTTTGTGGATGTTGGTACATTTTATTGGTATTTTTCAAATATCACCGTTTGTTGAGCCAATGAAAATTGTAATAAACATAAACACATTAAGTTGCATATTTCTGGATCGATTTAAATGGATCTAGAGATAAGAAAAGTGAATCTATAAATTGGGGAGTTGGTTTCAATAATGGTTTTTCTTGAAAAATAAACACGAACAAACAGCAGATGCAAATGTCTTTTGTTGAAAAGTTTGAGTAAAAAATTTCACAATTTCCAAAAATACGAAGTTGTCAAACTGAATGAAACAAACACATGCATTTGTGTTTCTAAGCCTTCAAGAGAAAATGTCACTGTTTGGGATATATTTTTAATTATGAGTATACATGTGTCACAGGCCAGATCCACATACAGGCCAAATTAGAATTGGTCTAGGCCAGATCCAAATTGGGATTTGGACTAGGCCATACCCTAATTAGGATTAGGACTAGTCCACTTAGAACTGGACAAGACTAGATCCTAATTGGGATTTGGTCTAGTCCAAATCTAAATCATATACCCAATTGAGGTTGGGACTAGTCCAATTTAGAACTGGACTAGACCAGATCCTAACTGGGCTTTGGTCGAGACCAGATCTAAATCATCATATGGCTACTTTAATACATGGATGAATCAAAAATTAACTAGATTAAAAATTAAAATTATCTGCATAAATCAAGCACATAGCATCAAAAAATACTTCCATACCAAATTGAGTTCAAATTAGCCAACTAGTGATGAAAATATAAATTTTGGACAGGGTAAGAAATTTTGCCATTCTCGACATGAGCCCAAAGATTGTCTGAGAAACTTTCTTTGAGCTAACTTGACATCACTAAAGGAAGTTACGCACCAAATCTCCAAGCAGTGAGACTGGCGGTTTATATGAAGAAGATTCTTAAAGAATTTTCGGGGTTTTTGCACACATCTTCCAGCCCATCAAGTTTTCTACCTTCTATTGAACAAACTTACAAGGGCATTCTTCAAAGTTACTTTCAGACAAGTTTTGGCTGGATTTGGGCAAGAGGTTCTAAAGAAGAAGACTAAATGCAAAAGCCAATTGATGACAGATAACAGATGCTGAGTGTTGGCAATACCTCATGTTTGCTTTCAATCAGGTGGTTAAAAAGATGAATTACTCTTGCAAATTGTGTGCCAATATTGTTGCAGTCATAACATAAGCTCACCCTACTTTGAGTTAGGTCAGCTTTAAATCATTTTATTCTGAGTTGCTGTTCAGTTCTGAACAGAAACTAAAGTGTATTACATGGACAAATGGATGCTCACATGGACAGATGCACAACCTGGCAGACAGACAGGAAGCAGAATAATCTGCAAACTTCCTTTGTGGTAGTATAAAAAAGAATCCTGGAATAACATAGGTTGAATAAATTTTGTGGACAGAGATTGTCCCCTCCTAAAATTTCAAATCCCTATGATCCTGTGAAAACTGAATGCAACTCGAGAAATAGAATTTACTGCATCCAGTAAATTCAAGTCTGTTTGAAAGGGATTTAAGCATCAGAAATAAACAAAATGGAAAGAGAATTTATGGAGGCTTAATATTGGGGGTGAAATAGTTTTAAAGAAGTCTGAAATAGTTTTTCGTTAATAGTATTTAAAGATATTCATAAAGGAATCAGATAAATTTTTCAAAGAAACCAGAAAAAAGAATATATGTGAGCAGCATTCAAAGGGGCGGCGTTTATATATTGCTTGGGGATAATTTTCTGTTACAGGAAATTAGAGGCTGTGAAAACCCTGTGGGCAACAGGGCCATACTCAAGGGCTCTAACGACCTGAAAAACATAGGGTGCAGAGAACTTGTGACTGTCTGTCAGTATCCAAAAATAAGCAAGATAGGACGCTTCATTTTTGAGTTATCGTGTGGACAAGGAAGTGCTCAGAAGACAGAAGATAGGAGAATAAGAAGAGGAAAAAAGAAAAAAAGAAAAAGAAACCGTACAAAAACAATAGTCTGTGTGTTTCACAGACTAATTATTGAAGACATACTTTTTATTTGTTTTTCCAATCTGCCTGAGCCCTTGTAGGAATAACAGTTCATTTAACCCTTTACCCAAGGTAACAGCCAAAACCTGTCAGCACTATCACAAAAACTGCCATTCAATTGTCATTATTTTTGTTAAATTTTTTGCCTCAAAAACATAGCTTATGACTTCTCATTGGAATGAGCTCATTAAGCGCATTCCAATAAGGGGTAGTAAGCTATGTTTTTGAAACAAAAAATGAAAAAAATTAGTTATTCAGTAATTTTGTTTGCAAGTGTCGTCTGCTTTTCATGTTATGCAAAGGGTTAAGCCTCTACACACTGATGATAAAGTACCACTATGTCGAGCAGCAAATTCTCTCCAATCATGCAACTAAGAATTTAACCAATTCTGTTTTGTTTGATAGAGCTCATTGGGCTCTGTCTAACAAGACTGAATTGATTAAATTCCTAATTGCATCATGGGAAAACTTTACAGGTTTGAATTATGATATTTTGAAACTAGTGTGCAGAGAGTTAAACATCTAACAATAGTGAAAAACAAAAGAGTAAGAAAGTAACCGATAAAAACATTCCACTATCATAAAGAATATACCTCTTCTTTAAATTCTTCCAACGTCACATCTGCATCCTCAATCACCTGCAAGGAAGAGGAATAACAATTTTTATACCATGATTACCTATTCTACTATATATAAAAAGCCTATGACATAAATTTTAGCTTTACACACCAACTGTGGTGAATACGCGTGTCTGTGGTAAACACCCCAGCAATGAGATTTCAATAGTTAAAATTTACACCTACGGTGAAATTACATCCAAGCTGACCTTTGGTGGCCTCGACCTAAATACAAACATGCCTAAATGTATCGCTCGTTGCTTTGTGAAGAGTGAAATGGAAGCAGCAATTATTTATTAAGTTTTTATTTAAGCTGTAAACAACACAGTAGTATGAATTATAGTTTTTCTTTTATTTATTTAAATGAACTGTACATATATAAACATTCAAACAGTTTGGCCCTTTGAGGTGATTCGGTCTGCTTCACAATACAGCGTAGAATTAGGAGAGCACCACGACGTGGTGGTATCATCAGGTGTGACCGAGGTATGAATACTGAAGTGTCACACAAAGACATGTTATTGAACTAGTACCTAGTTGCAAAGTCCACCATGGGTGAAGATTAGTATTGCAGCCTAGGTGATTGAAATGAAATGGGGAGACGATGCTGAGAACACAAAGTATTTTCAGCATCGCAACCACCAGCCAGATCATGCAGCAAACCGAGCCACAGTGAGGCATGTCAAAAACAAAACATAAAGTACCCAAGAGAAACAGAAAACGTGGACAAGGTAGAAAAGGCAAGGAAGAAGGGGTATTGGTGGGGCTGGTGGATTGTTACTGAACAGACTGAACAGAATGTCTGTGCATTTCAAAGAAACGAGCGAGACTGATTTGGTCTAGCTGGGACTTGGTATATACAAGCAAGTTTTGCAATTCCCATTTCCATATTTGGTCATACCTCTTTGTAGTTTTCCTGGAAAAGTTTAGCTAGAATACCCATGTCACAACTCTGGAATGTCACCAGTAACACATGACAATGGATGGATTGTTCAGGTCTGCAGAAAAATACCATTCTGCAGCCTGCAAGACTGAGTAAACTTGGAGGCAACAAATGGTAATTTTCAACAACCAAGGAAAGCCCAGTATTAACATTAAAATATCTGCACAGAACTTAGTGAAATTTATTGAAATAGCTCTTGAGGTTATATATGGTATAAAGGAACTCAGCTACTTGTACCTAGCCTGGTATACATGTAAACCATACAAGATCAGTTTAATTAGTGAAATATATTCATGTTTCAGCTTAAACTTCCATTAATACAAATTGTATTAATTCTTAAAATTAGTTTACCTCATAACATGCCAAAAATTAACAAACATGCATTGTCTCATGTTAATAAAGCATCCATAACTCGAAACAGTTATTATGTTATTAAAATGAAAAAGGCCCCTGATTTTGTGTGTTTCTTTTTCCATTTGTTTTGACAATAAAACTGACAGCGGAAGTATCACTCACCAGTGCTCATGTAAATAAAAACAGATTCGCACATGTGTACAGGCATTGTTTTGAATTTAATATTGAATATAAAATTATTTAACATTGAAACTCTTAATAATCTGGCGATCATGGTATAAACAAGAGCTCACATATCGCTGAAGCAATACAATGTCCCCTACCAGAATAATGAGCATTAATAATTATACAAATGTTATAACCTAGATGTGATCAGCATGAATTCCGTTGAAGCATTTCCAAAAAAAGTCTGGAAAACTGATATTTTGGTGCCTTTCCATATTTCCAAGGGCCATAACTCACACAAGAATAATGCAATCAGCATGAAACTCAATCTTGATCTGTAAGTCATCGTTCTATAGTAGGTTACCAAGAATGAAATCATTCGGTTGAAGCATTTCCAAAAAAAGTCCGAAAAACTAAAGTGTGACTGACAGACTGATGGATGGACAGAGTGCAAATGAAACTTGATCTGTAAGTCATCAATCTATAGTAGGTTACCAAAAAGGAAATCATTCCGTTGAAGCGTTTCCAAAAGAAGTCCGGAAAACTGATATTTTGAGTGCTTTTCCATATTTCCAAGGGCCATAACTCACACAAGAATAATGCAATCAGCATGAAACTCAAACTTGATCTGTAAGTCATCGTTCTATAGTAGGTTACCAAAAATGAAATCATTCGGTTGAAGCATTTCCAAAAAAAGTCCGGAAAATGATAAATTTATACCAATTTGTACACTTTATACTTACCAATGGCCCAGACATAGCTGGTGCTAACTCTAAAATATCTAGGGCCAAACACAAATTTTGCCCCCCAATCCCCAAAATTTGCATGCAAAACTGAAAATTAGAAGTCCTAACTGGTCCACCATACATTTACCCTCTGCGCATGCGCAGACGTCAGGAAGTGACTGGAGTTAGCGCCAACACCATTCTTTGTAAAAGAGAGTATTACAAAATAATTCAGCGGGGAGGTATGAGTGCCCACTCATAGGAGGGCCCTTCCCATCTGGGCCATTGGTAAGTATAAAAATATACAAATTGGTATAAATTTATCATATTTTTACACAGTATACCAATGGCCCAGACATAGCTGAATCTTAAATAGGTGGAGGGCTTAAGACTTCTGAAATAATTCCAATCCTGCAATCCATAATGAAGGAACTTACATGTAGAACAGTTAGGAATTACATGTATGTCTTTCTATACAGTAATAGAGGAGACATATTCTAAACAAGGAGCCCAATGAAGTAATTCCTTAATGTAAGTATGAAGACAAGTTCCTAATTTTCCAAGGCTAGCCCAGACTAAGCCCCCAAAATTAGGATGGCGTATCTGAGAATAAGAGAAAATCTTTCACAAACAAACATTCAAAGTCATAACGAAATCTCCTCACCCACATTATTCAATTGTACTTGTGTCAGTTAACAGAAAAATATAGGAACCGCAATGGTTCTATCATGGTGGGGTGCAATTCGAAGTCATAACGAAATCCCCTCACCCGTATTTTTTAATCGTACTCAGTTAAGATAAAAATATAGGGACCGAAATGGTTTTCTCATGTTTAACCCGACTCCATATGCCACTATGGACGGAGAGGAACGTGAAGAATAAAACATCCCCTGAAAGATGACCCTCTCTGGGAGAAAGCTTCTGGGGAGCGTCACATTACCGACACTTGAGAATATTGATCCAAGATTCTTGTGACAACAGAGGCGCTACCAGTAGGATTCACTGTTTAAACTTAAACATAAGCTATTGAATCAAATGAATAGGAGGATACGCATATCCTATTATTCCTCCCCATGAATTTGCAGAGCGTCTACTGCCTGCGCTCAATAATCTGGGCATGGCGACACAAATGACGGGAACAATTGTTCCGGAGCGTCGCAAACTAAAGAATCATGGAGTGATCCACTGGTAGCAAAACTGTACAAATAAACGCATGTTGAGCGTCCATACATATGAAACAGGCGACCTTTCTGAGTCTGCTAGTACATTCAGACGACCCGGTATATGACGGATAGAGAGACATGAAAATGATTCTCCGTTAGGTATTATAACAAAAGTGAATGGGTGCTGCCTTGGTTCCTGATGTACGCTACCACTATTGAGTTGTTCAACAAACCCTGAACAAGCATGAACGCATTGATATATTGACATCATTCTTGATGATTATGTGTTTCTACAGGAACCGAGGGTCTCAGACCACTGCAAATATAGTCTGTAGGACTCAGGGCCGTGCCCCAAACTATTGACTCGTACCCGTCATAATCGTAAAAGCGAGATCTGGCAGTTGCAGCGGAAATAGTGAGTTAACCACTGAAAACCTGCCTCAATATGGACCTTTTTGTTTACTATATCCGTTAAAACAATACTGGTCCTGAGTGAATGCGTTGTCACACCCCAGTTCTGTGTAAGAATAACTGGAGGGGGCGTGTGCGGAAGCGACCCATCTAAACAAGATGCGTAGCCGCTCAGTACATCTCCATCAGTCGCATAAAACTAATTCGTTCTGGATAATGGCAGACGAACCAGATTGTTATGAGACATTACCAAGTTAATATTCGAGTGACAGCGCAGGGCGCTATCTCCAGACCAAAGCTATCCTTAGATCTGTGCTTATAGCATAGTCAATCACCCGAACACTCATTTTAACCGACTAAATGATAACCATAAATAAACTTTTAGAGCTTTGATAAACTTGTTAACAAGCTCCAGTCTATTATCTGTCGGAACGAGCTCTTAAGCTTCAATACGAGTAACAGGTGGCTACAGAATTCCAGAGAATCTTTATTCTCGACGACCTCTATTAACATCATTGTTAAGAGAACCTTTACCTCCGACTGGAGAGACTCTTATGCAAGGATTAGACGTAAGCATTGTCCATCAGACATTAATTAGTTGTGGTTCTCTTGGAAAGATAGCCGCAGGCCTTCTGAAACCACACTTCTGAACTACTAGTCTCCGTAACAGTTATCCAGATTGTATGCTCAACTTGATAACCATCCGTCAACCGCAAAACAACAGAGGTACTAACTCACACCTGTAGCACCTGCGAGGCCTACGGAAGGAGGAACTGTGTCTCATCCGCGAAGAGCCTCGACCCAGCAGTTTAGGGGCATCTGACCGGAAGTCTCGATCAGACGTAAGCCCCGTATTCGAATCGCTATTCGAGTAAACTATACCCTCACGAGGAGTCCTTATAGGTGACCTTCTGTCTAGGACGTCCTCCCTTAGTCCTTTCTGCTAATGCGTGTCGAATATACGCCGACATAAGAAGCAGAGTATTGATGCTTTCTTTGTAGCTTGTTCATAAACCAATGAAAGCTTATCGTCAAAAACTTAGTATCCGGAAACCGGAGCGACTCTAAGAGAGTTTTTCACCTTGTCATCTATTGAGGATGACGATGCAAGGGCTCTGTCACGTCTATTTAACTCCGAATTAGCAACTTGTTAAGACAGAGTTATACGTGATAAATATATAGCCCTGGAAAAGACTCTAAATGAGGTACAAACGTCCTCCAATTCCTTTCCGTAGAGACATAGCATCACAGTTCTTAAAGGTGATCTGCGTAATACAGTGAGTCTAAATTCACTCTGAATGAATAAATGTCGTCTCAATTGTGATCAAGCGAATAAGGAATGACGAAGGTAAGGCCGTAGCTAGGTCCTTAGCCTACTCATTTAAATGCAGAGGAACTCTCAATACATCTTCACTGTTTTCCGACCAGCGGAACTACAGATGAAGATGACAAGAAACCGCCTTACTTCTTTCCACTGGAAAGTTGAATGTGGAGTCGTCTAAAAGGTCAAAAGCCTGCAACACATGTCTATACTTAACCGGAAAAGACATTCCTTCTCTTTTTCCGGATAATTTAGCATGCAACAACATTAGCGGTTTCTTGTAAATAGACGCAGCATTCTGATTCATTGGAACACATTTAGGGTAGTGTTGATGGAATAAATCCTCTCAACCCTGTATTGTTCCTAATGTGGAGGGTAAATCCCCTCCATATCCCTTCATCATTCGTCTGAATCAGTTGAAATCACGATCAACGGCATCTGAACGCGCAGATAACTGGACTGACCCAGCACCATGCGATAGCTCAGATTTTGAGACTGCCGTCAATTGCTACTACACTTGCTGGGATGCTGCGAGGAGCTGCGCATCTGCATCAGCAAAACCGTAACGGAGGCCTAAGGAGCAGCAGTGTTCTGGTCGCTGGCTGCTCCCGGGACAGTATTCCGAGACGGCACTTTCTCTGGATGTCCCGATATATGAGGCCTCGCCTAAGCTATTGAATAGTGCTATTTTTGAGCTGTCGCAGCATTCTGATTCTCAGGAACAAATTCAGGGAAGTATAGATGCATAAGTGCTATCGCCACCCTGTTGTTCCGAAAGGGAAGGGTAATTCTCCTCCAAATCCCTTTCATCCTCCAACTGAATCAGATTATACTCACGGTCATCGGCATATGAAAGCGCAGATGACTGGACCGACCCAGCACCTTCCGACAGCTCAAGTTCTGAGACTGCTGTTGTTTGCTTCTGCATCTGCTGGGATGCTGCTATGAGCTGTGCAATCTGTGACAGCAAGTCTGTTACAGAGGCCTAAGGAGCAGCGGTCTTCTGTTGCATGGCCACCGGCTGCTCCTGGGATAGTGTGTCCGAGATGGCTCTTTTCTGCGGGCGTCCCTATAAATGGGGCCTCGTCTCCTTGGCTACTGTATGGTGTGACTTCACTGACGAAGAGTGACTTTCTCGGTGATGCAGGCTGGACATCAGAAGTCGCGTAACCAAGGTGCGCTCGTGTGTGCTCGGTGGACATTAAAGAAGCCGTAATTATAGCCGAACCCAGCTGTAAACTGAACGGAGCGTCCCGGACAGGAGGCGTGGACGTATGCTCCAACTGACGCAAGTTCCGACCCTTAATATCTGGCCCCAGATGTTATAATAAAAGAGAGAGGGGGGCCCTCTCTCGCTTGCGGTCCTTCAGGCCTCGTTGAGCTTCTTGCTGAACTTGCCGGCTTCTTCCTTTCCGTCGTCGCAGGGTGAGCCTTATATTGATTTTATATTATAGTGCTCGCTCTACCCTTTCCATTCTCCTTGACCGCAACGGACACACCCGGCGTCACAGTACCCTCAGGTGGTGTACCGCTTCACCGGTCGAGCTAGCTGGCGACAGGGATTTGAAACCACACTGTGGTTTATTGCCCTGTCTAATATTCATGAGCACTTTTGCCGCTAGCTCTGATTGACTAATTAATGCGACGACGGAAGCACACTATCTGACGGCGTCACGTAAACATCACCATGTTCTTGTTCCTCTGTAAATATAAACTAATAAATTAGATCGACCTAGGGCGAGAGGACCGGTGGCAGCCTCACATAACGAGAGGACCGGCAGTGGTCCCTTGCTAACAACAGACCATGACACCTGTCAGCAATGTTTGTCATCCCATGCGACACATATGAGCAAGAATTAGTAGAAGTACATCGACTACCAGCAAGGCAATCTACAAAAAAATAAGAGGAAAGACTTCCTCGCCTTGCTTAATGAGCAATATGCTTACATAATAAAGCAGACTAAGTTGATTGTACTCCCACCAATTCCACATTAAATACAAATAAAAAGATACATAACAAAATCATTCAAAATATAAATCGAAAAATAGTTTACACCAAAATATTTTTCGAAAAATTCTGACAAGAGCCCAAGTTCCCAAAGGGAACGCAGGGCTCAAAAGAGCCCAAGTGTGGACAAAATTAATTTTTTCCTCCCAAAAATTAACTGCCACACTACGGGACTGTATAATGTATCTTACAACAGACCTACCATATCAGAAATAGGAACCTACACATAAATAACAAACGTTGCTAATGTAAACAACATCAAACTAAAAACCGGAAACGAGACCCCAAGTCAGTAACAGATTTTTGAACTATCTGTAAGGCAAGATCTTCATCAGAAGAAAAAACGATACATTGGGAGTATGATGCATGACTAAAAATGCCTAAACACCCTAAGGGTGAGGACGCAACCCTGGGGAAATACAGAAAAAACTTTCTGTATAACACGTTGAACTCCCAAGAAATTTTATATAAAAAATTAAAAAAAACAAGCCAAAAAGCTTGGGAGTTTAACAGGGGGATCAAGGGAGGTTAGGGAAGGAGTACTTAACCAACAGTGGAAAAATCATTATCAACAATGATGACGTCAGGCTCATGTCCCGAAATTAGGGAACATGAACTAATTTTTATAAATATTATAAAGTTACAGCCCTGAAGATTTTCAAACCACCGTTTCTTCCTTCCTTCCTCCAATTGTGTCCTTGGATCCACCAATTTAACCATTGATTTGTGTCTGGCATCATTATTAATTGAGATTTAAAAAGCACAAAAGTCAAGTTTGTTGTTATCTGACAAGGGCCAAACAAAGAATGGTGTTGGCACCAATTCCAGTCACTTCCTGATGTCTGTGCATGCGCAGAGGGTAAATGTATGGAGGACCAGTTAGGACTTCTAATTTTAGGTTTTGCATGCAAATTTTGGGGATTGGGGGGCAAAATTTGTGTTTGGCCCTAGATATTTTAGAGTTAACACCAGCTATGTCTGGGCCATTTGTATACTGTGTAAAAATACTAAAGTGTGACTGACATTTTCCATATTTGCAAGGGCCATAACTCACACGAGAATAATGCAATCAGCATGAAACTCAAACTTGATCTGTAAGTCATCGTTCTATAGGTTACCAAAAATGAAATCATTCGGTTGAAGCATTTCCAAAAAAGTCCGGAAAACTAAAGAGTGACTGACAGATGGACAGAGTGCAAACCTATAGTCCCCTCTGGCGATGCCGGTAGGGGACTAATAAAATATACCCGAGTGTGGTTAACACCATTTCAACACTCGTGGTGAACATTTGGTACACCAATCTACTATGGGTATATTCTTTATTACATGCCTGTTCTATGTAATCCCAATCTTCAGCAACACTAAACCGTGCAGAAAATGAAATTCTGATAGGCTCATATGTGCAGAACAGAAATCATTGACAGACTATTTTTAAATAGAAGCAAAATTTCACTGGAATTTTCTACAAATAGTGCAACGCAATTACAATTTGAATCACTAACGGTAGCTGAAAATCGTCCCTGACTTTCAATGTGTTCTATGTGCCAGTAGGCACATAGAACACATTAGAACTCAGGGGATGAAATAGTAACACGGGTTCCCATCGCAAATTTGGTTGGCGATGAAAGGTGTTGTTTTTGTTGATGGTTGTCAAATGAATTGCTGAGTGTCCTTCTAATAATTGTTTTTATAGACGTGACGGCATGTAATAAACACAGAACGAGACATGCATGTGAATGAGTTAATCGATATGGAACTTGTGCCATCACGTAAGGATAAAACTCGAGGCTGTGGCCTCTCATTTCATCCTTCAGCGCTGGCACTTGTGCCATATCGATTAACCCATTCACACACGTGTGTCATTCTGGGTATATATGAAATACTAATTTGAATCAATGTCAGGAGAGCTTTCATTGTTTTATGCAAAATAGATACATAGAGTATCTCAAAGGAGATCATATTTTGTATAGAATTTATATACAGAGATCACTAAATTAAGTTTGGGAAATGGTTTACTGGGGATCAGATCAATTTTAGTGGACATGGTACATCATTTTAGCATTTGACAGAAAATAGAAAAGGTTTATTAGCAGTACAACGACATGCAGTAACAGACTTGTTATCTTGTATTGTGTGAAGGTTTTTAGCATTCAACAGAAAATTAAGCCTTTACCTAACATGAAAAGCAGACGACACTTGCAAAAAAAACTCTTGAATTACTAATTTTTTTCATTTTTTGTCTCAAAAACATAGGTTATGACCCCTCGTTGGAACGAGCTCGATCCAACGAGGGGTCATAACCTATGTTTTTGAGACAAAAAATTAAAATATTTTGAAAATTAACTGACGATTTTTGAGAATAGCGTTGGCCGGTTTTGGCCGTTACGTTGGGTAAAGGGTTAAACTATTCTAGAATTTGACAGAAATAGAACAGGTGTTAGAGCACTACAATGTGTCCCAGTAATAGACTTGTCATCTTGCGAAGGATGAAGGGTTTATTATCTTGCATTGCATGAAGGGTTTTATCATTCAACAGAAAATTAAACTATTCTAGGATTTGACAGAAATAGAACAGGGGTAGGAGCAGTATAAATACACTTATCATCTTGCGGAGAGTGAAGGGTTTTATCATTCAACAGAAGATAAAACAGGAGTATGAAGAGTACAATTTGGCCCAGTAACAGACTTGTCATCTTGTGAAGTGTGAAGGGTTTTAGCATTTAACAAAAAAGTAAACTAGTCTAGTATTGGACAGAAAATAAAACAGGTGTATGAGCAGTACAATGAGCCCAAGTAACAGACTTGTTCTCTTGCGAGAGTGAAGGGTTTTATCATTCAACAGGAAATTAAACTATTCTAGCATTTCACAGAAAATAAAACGTGTATGAGTAGTAGTACATTGAGACCTAGTAACAGACTTGTCATCTTGGGAAGGGTAAAGGGTTTTAGAATTCGACAGAAAATAAAACTATTATAGGATCGGACAGAAAATAGAAATACATATGAGCAGTACAATGAATGCAATAGTTTATTATATGCTTTCTTAGATACTATAAATTCACAAAAGAACTTTTATATTAAAATCTTGGAAAAGCTGAAGAATAAGAGACTCTCCAATTCATTTAAAAATACCTGGTCTCCATTTTCTGTGTTTATTTTCATTCCTTATCATGTTCACAACAAATAATAACTATTTAAGGTCCAACAATATCATATTTATTAGTTATTTTAACCCTTTTCATACAGTAAATTCAATATACTGAGAAACAATCTCCATTCTGAAGTGGACTAAAATAGGAGCCATGCATAATGGTTTAGTAACAGTAAAGTGAACTATAAAATTTAAATTTCTTATCAACCTACCTCACAACTGTTTACTACAGATTGAATAGACAATAGGATGGAGGGAATCACATAACCAACCCCCACATAACTCAATTGCACTGGAACCGTGGACAGAGGAAGAGGTCCCTAGGCCTATCAAACCATAGCATCACAATCATTAGTAAAAGACAATGAGAGATGAGGTGTACGGTTCTGTGCGATGCACAGACAGAAAGGACAGTAACAGCACAGAGCTGCAACTGACCTTGCAAGAAGCCTAATGGCTAGGATAGACAACAGCCTGAGCAGAATAAAGAGGGACCAAAGCAAAAAGGTCCTCCGGCTGCTCCTGCAACTGACGCAGATAGAAGGTGGAGAAAGTAGAAGCATTTCTCCATTAGGCTACCTGCATAACATCCGACAACTTGACAGAGTTAGCATAAGTCTAAGAGGCAGACAATGCACGCACCTCGTGGGCAGAAATACGATTGGTAAAACAATCGTCAGTCGCTAGATGAGCATAAGCCACGCGAATAGCAAGACAAATCCATTGAGAAATGGATTGAGGAGAGATCTTCTGTCGATCAGGAATAAGAGACAGAAAAAATTGTTTCCTGCCTTTCCTAATGAACTGCGTCCGATTGAGATAAATTTGAAGTGCACAAACTGGACAGAGCAAAGGGCGATTACCCTCAGCAGAAGGAAGAGCCCTGATACAGATATGAGGTGGAGTCGTTTCTGGTATCTGATTCTTGGCCAGAAAGGAGCAATCAGTGGTAAACGCAACACTGTTGGGCAAGCTCCTGAAAAAAGGCCGGATCAACCGAGAGGGCGTGAAGCTCACTAACCCTTCTGGCTGAGGCAAAAGCCATCAGAAAAGCCGTCTTGTATGTGAGAAAACGCACATCCACCTGGGATAAAGGTTCGAACAGCGCCTCCCCCCCCCAAGCAAAGCAGCACCCAAGAAAGATTCCATCTTGAGGTAAGCTGCAAAGTCCTAGGTCTTTTCAAAGAAAAGCGCCGAACAAGCTTGGAGAGGTATGGATTAGTGCCGATACGACGTTGTACCACATTCGAAAAGGTCTCCGAAAGCATGGACCCTTACCCTTTGATGGTAACAGGCTGGAGACCCCGAGAATCAAACAGATATACTAGAAACTCCGCAATCTGTGTTATCGAAGATTGGCCTAATCAACAGTCATCGGCACACCATCGACAGAAGACCTTCCACTTAGCCGCATAGGCTAAACCAGTGGAGTGCATCCTTGAAGAAGAAATGCACTCCACTGCTCGTCTCAAAAAACCTCTATGGAGGAGACAGGACCTGACAAAAGATATGTGTGAAGGCACAATGAAGTCGGGTCGACATGAAACCTCCTCGGGTGACCTTGGCAAAGAAGGTTGCGACGTCGAGGAAGACGTGCCGGAACCGCCGCCAACAGAGAGCGGAGCTGATTGATCCACACCCGTTGAGGTGACAGGAGAGTGATCAGAATGATTCGACAACTGCAGGTTCGTATCTTGGCTAGAACCTGAGGCAGAATCAGAACCGGCGGGAAGGCATAGTCGACAAGACCGTTCCAATCGAGTGATAGAGCGTCCACGGTGAAAGCCAGAGGCTCTGGACATGGGGACACGAAAGTGTCCACCTGATGGTTCCAACAAGTCACAAAGAGATCGATGTGCAGACGACCCCAGAGATCGCAAAGCAACTGGAACACCGCCCTGTGGAGCATCCACTCAGTGGAAATGACCCTGCCCCGAGTTGGCTAGGACGTTCAGACGACCGGGAATGTGACAAACCACCACTCCGGCATTGACATCCTGAACAAGCAGTTGAAGATCCCGAGCCAATTCATACATGGGAACAGAGTGCGTGCCGCCCTGGTTCCGAATGTTAGCAACCCTTGTCGAATTGTCGATCAACAGAAGGACCTGGCGATTTGAAAGGTGGGGGATCCACTGCCGGAAACTCAGAAGAAGAGCAAGAAGCTCCTTCTGGTTGATGTAAAGAGCTGCTTGATCCTGGTCCCATGCCCAGTGAAGGGAAGACTTAGAGGATCCAATGTTACACCCCATCCGAGATCGCTGCCGTCTGCCGTCACAACACGATTGGACGTGGGTAAGTCCAACAGAACTCCCTGCATAATCCACTGAACATCCATCCAGGGGAGAAGGTGACGATGAAGAGACTCCGGTAACTGAAGCACCAGATCCAGAGGATCGACATTCGACCTCCAACAACTGAGCAGAGTGTTGGAGAGGTCTGACATGCAACCGACCTAGAGGAATGAGATCAGTCACAGAACCATAGAGACCGAGAAACCGGAGAATACTCCAAGCTGTCACGGATGTGGACTGGGACAAAGTCAGGGCAAAAGCTGAGAGAATCACAGCCCTTGCCTTGTGAATCGCCACCGTATTCAGCTGAGTATGGAAGTCCATCCCAGATGACAAAATGACTGAGAAGGGACCAGGTCCGACTTCTTCTCGTTGACTCTGAACTCTAGCGACCTGAGCAGGCTCAACAGTGTGTTGACATCTGACTCCAGAAAGGCAGCATTGGAATGCCTCTGGAGGATATCGTATAGATATGCCGAAGTAGTCACCCTGGACTGTGTGCGACAGAAGGCTATCACATGCGGCATCAGTAGGGTGAAGGCCCAAGAAGCCTGGTTGAGGCCGAAAGTCATGGCCTTGAACTGGTAAACTCGCCCCAGAAAAGCGAACCTGAGATACTTTCGCGATGTCCAATGAATCGGAACGTGAAAATAAGCGTCTCGCAGGTTGATGCTGGAAGCGAAATCTCCCTGGTGAATGGAGCAGCGAACCGACCCGAAAGTCTCCATGCTGAACTTGGGAGCAATGATAGACTGGTTCAGGATACTCAGATCGATAACCGGTCGGAGTCGGCCATCCTTCTTCGGCACCAAGAACAGGCAGGAATAAAATCCCACTGAATGAACATTCTTGACGACCTCAATCGCCCCCTTTGACAGGAGGTTGTCTATCTCCGTGATCAAAAGTTCCCGACGTGTAACGTCTAAAGGAGCTTGTGTTGGAAGAGGCACTCTTGACAGAGTGGGGTGCCTCCGGAAGGATATCCACAGCCCAGACCGAACAACAGCTAACACCCAAGAATCGGATGTGATTGTGGCCCAATGGTCTGCGAACTCTGATATCCTTCCTCCAACCTGGGACTAATCGAGGTGAGGACCTTCATTTCGAGCCCGTGAGAGGAGAAACTGCCTCCTCTACCATATGAAAAATCCTGAGTCCTCCCTCTAGCCTGTCGACGTTTACCCTTACCCCCGTGAGTAAGAAGTAGAAACAGTGGCAGGAGGATCAGCCCTTGGCTTCGCAGAGGAAGTAGAAGGGTGCTTGTTAGGCTTTGGACGGCCACTGCCTCCAACAGAAGGCTGATCAAGCTGACAAAGCAGCAGCTGATTTTTGGAATGACGTTGGACATCATCCCGGCCCGTCGCTACAGAACCATGGAATAGTTGCGGACCTGCCAAAGAAGAAGATCGAAGAGTAGTGCGCTGCCCCTCAGTAAGGGAACGGATTGTGTCCAACACAGCATCAGGGCAAACTAATTCCAAGTTAGCCGTGTTACAGGCATGCATGTGAGTAAGATGCATGAGCGCCTTGGAAAGCACATGCAAAGGAGCCTGTATGTCGTCCAGATCTGAGAAAGAAAACATGCCAAGCATCTCTCTCGATAAGCTCAACAGGGACTCCAGAGACGCCATAGGAATAACGGCCGACTTGGGCTTGGAAAACACGAGGAGGTGGAGTCCTGATCCAAGACCATCAAAGTCTGGCAGACTGACGGATTGGCGGAATCGTAGGAATGATAACGCACTGGAGGCAAAAAAGTGTCAGCCCTGGTGAAGAACGAAGTCCTCATAGCCTTGGAACTCAGCTTGGAGTCCAAAGCTGAAAATGCTTCAACCACCTGTACCGAATGGCACGGTCGAAGATGCCCGGAAGCGGGTTGCTCCACAGGCTGTAGGCACGCAACCGATGATTGCGGCCTGGCTAACACCGTCGGCTGGTCTGACGGTTTGAGATCTGGAAGGAACTCAAACACAAAGTCAAGAGCTGCCGCCAAGTCAGAAGACGTCAGGTATGTCTGACCCATCCTCTGAGTTGGAAGACACATAGCACATCATGGGCAAACCAGCTGATACCCCCATGGTGTAGGCACACCTGAGGGATCAGAAAGTGGCCTGCTTCCAATACCAGGAGGCGGCGCTGCAAGGGGTGCCTGGAAACCACTAGTAGCCTTGCTGGAGGCAACGGGAGTGCTCTTGGAACGAGCTTGAGTGAGAAAGGAGAGGGCCTCCCTAAGCTCACGGGACGTGTCAGCCGGTTCGACGTGGGAATGAACCAGCAAAGTGGCTTCACTCCTGACCCTTTTAACCAACGAAGAGTCACGATCCTCAAAAACACCCGGTGTGGGGCGATGGGTGGCAGCCGAAACACCTGAAGGCAGATGCATATAGGGGTACAACATACTCCGAGGATCTACAGTGCGGGAACTCAGGAGAGTCACCGCGGACCTCTGAGGGACAGAAGGTCCAGCCTGCACAAAAAGCGTCAGTCCCGCAAAACTGGCCATGGGACCAGAGTGCATGGACGGAAACGCAACAGAGTCCATGAGAAAACTGCTAGGCTCGACAGCTAAGAAACCACAGCAGAGTGTTCGGTCGGAGGCCCCTTCCGACTTCGCCAAGTTGAAGTCAGGGAAGGCTGAGGCCGATACCCCACGTCCACACTACCAGACATCTCTGCAGGGATAAGCAGAGGCCGGCTGAAACGGTGACCGATGATGTAGCAGACAGAACAGCAGTAGCAGCAGATATGACGGGAGCTGCTGAAACCGGTGAAAAAGTGGAGAGAGCAATCGAGCGCAGCTCCAAAAGAGGAGTCAGAACCCTAGTGAAAGCCTCATATGTCGACTGGAGAGGGACCACAGTCCCAGAACCAGGCATGTCTTCACCAGACAAGTCAACAGCTCCAGCAGTATCCATCACAGTTAAAGATTGCACATCCCCCACGGAGGGGGTATAACTCTCACCAGACATGGTCGTGTTGGGAGGCCCTGAACGACAGCATTCCTCCTCCCTGTGGGTGCGAGAGGAACGGCCACAAGAAAGCACCACATGCTTGGGTAAAAGGCATTGCCCTCAAGGAACAGTCCTGGGCATAACAGAGGTGAGAGCAGTAGAAGAAAAGGTGAACTCAACAGATGTAGAAAGGAGAAGAACAACTTTAAAGAATATTCCTCATATTGAACTAAGTTATAATTCAGGCTCCCACAGGGAGCCCATATATGAACTCAGGGACTTGGCTTTAACAAACTTGAATCTCACCCCCCTAAGGATGCTGCACACCAAATATCAAAACATTCCGACTGCTGGATCTGAAGAAGAAGATTTTCTAAACAAAATTCCTCATTTTGAACTAAGTTACAATTCGAGCTCTCACAGTGAGTCCAAATATGGACCTAGGGACATGGCTTGAACAAACTTGAATCTCACCCCCAAAGGATGCTGCATACCAAATATCAAAACATTCTGAAGAAGATTTTTAAAGAAAATTCCTCATTTTGTACTAAGTTATAATTCGGGCTACCACAGTGAGCCCAAATATAAACCCAGGGACTTGGCTTGAACAAACATGAATCTCACCCCCTAAGCATGGTGCATACCCAATATCAAAAGATTCTGCCTGCTGGATCTGGAGAAGAAGATTTTCAAAGAAATTTGCCTGAAATGCACTAAGTTCAAATTTGGGCTCCTATACTGAGCCCAAATATAAACCCAGGGGGCCGATTTGAACAAACTTGAATCAGATCCACCCCACAATGTCGCATACCAAATATCAAAAGATTCTGCCTGCTGGATCTGGAGAAGAAGATTTTTTAAGAAATTTGCCTGAAATGCACTAAGTTCGAATTCGGGCTTCTATAGTTAGCCCAAATATGAATCCAGGGGGCTGATTTGAACAAACTTGAATCAGATCCACCCCACAATGTTGCATACCAAATATGAAAAGATTCTGCCTGCTGGATCTGGAGAA
The DNA here is from genome assembly GCA_031216915.1 of Pictodentalium vernedei. Classification (NCBI taxonomy): domain Eukaryota; kingdom Metazoa; phylum Mollusca; class Scaphopoda; order Dentaliida; family Dentaliidae; genus Pictodentalium; species Pictodentalium vernedei. The sequence goes on from CM062295.1 coordinate 698,002,353, forward strand.
GAAGATTTTTGAAGAAATTTGCACGAAATGCACTAAGTTCAAATTCGAGCTTCTATAGTGAACCCAAATATGAATCTAGGGAGCCGATTTGAACAAATTTGAATCAGATCCACCCCACAATGTTGCATACCAAATATCAAAAGATTCTGCCTGCTGGATCTGGAGAAGACGATTTTCAAAGAAATTTGCCTGAAATGCACTAAGTTCAAATTTGGGCTTCTATAGTGAGACCAAATATGAATCCAGGGGGCCGATTTGAACACACTTGAATCAGATCCACCCCACAATGTTGCTTACCAAATATGAAAAGATTCTGCCTGCTGGATCTGGAGAAGAAGATTTTTTAAGAAATTTGCCTGAAATGCACTAAGTTCGAATTCGAGCTTCTATAGTGAGCCCAAATATGAATCCAGGAGGCTGATTTGAAAAAAAACTTGAATCAGATCAACCCCACAATGTTGCATACCAAATATCAAAAGATTCAGCCTGCTGGATCTGGAGAAGAAGATTTTTTAATGTTTTTCCCATTGCCTACAGTGTTAAAAAGTGCTGACTCAGCACTTTTTCAAAGTCCTGAAAAAAGTACCTTGTGATCAAACCTATAAGGCTTTTTTTAACCATTCTATTCTACTGGATAAAAGTAAGCTTTATACAAAATAAGAATTCTCTGTGCCGTGTAGTTTTGGAGATATGTTTTAAGGTTTTTCCTATTTTTAGCGCCCGAGGGTCCCACGGGGCAATGAGAAAAATTTTTTTTGCATCAATCAACTACTTATGACCCATTATCATCTCATATCAAATTTGGTTCAAATCGACCTCACGGTTCAGAAAATAGAAATTTTAGGCGTGGCCAAAATTTTTGCTGCCCCTCCCATAATGAAAGCAAATAATGCCCGACAAACTTCTCTTGAACAAACTTGATTCTAAACCTCAAAAGGACTCTGTATACCACATAACAAGTCTCCGCTACTGGTGGTTCATTAGAAGATTTTCAAAAAATTTGGCCATTTTTTCCCCAGACCTCTGCTCAATATGAGCTGAAACCTAGTTTGGATGAAAATCAAAATGCCTCTATATAACCACTACTTTCATGAAATTTAATAAAAATGTGGCCAGTGGTTTAGGAGAAAGAGGCTCAAACACCACCTTCACGACGGACGACAGACGATGAACGAAGAGTGATAAGAAAAGCTCACCCTGACTTTCAGTCAGGTGAGCTAATAATATCCAACATAAATTTATCAACCAAAAAATTTTATGTCCGAACCGCACGAAAGTCGCGTGCGAACACGGAGAATATATAAAATACAATGAAAATGTGGTTGAAAATAATAACAAAAATATATAAAACACAGTCCTGTTATTATATGATCCTCAGATTCATAATTCCAGTCACAGGTAACCATTATCAACGAGTTGAATTATCACTGTTTCTTAATGCAAACGGATGTCTCACCACGCGGGCGGATGAAATGAAAGTGTCAGTGACACTGTAGCTTAACTTGTGTGTTGTGTTTGATGAAAATGATAATGTTCAATGTTTATGAAAGGATTATGAAATAAGACAAGAATTGTGATAATTGGGAATATGTTCATTTCTGTTCTCTGTGTGCTATGTTTATGATAAAAATAATATGAGGTGTACACTGTACTAAAGAGCTGAGGGATGGGTTAATATGACCTCACAGTTAATGTATGTGGCCCTCACAGTTAACGTATATCAACAAAAGTTACAGTGAAATTATTCCAAAACGAGTCATCCTATCAAGTTACATTAAAATCCCTTCATAAATATGGCCTTTAGACTGTGCTAAAGGTTTTCGGGCTTCGGCCCCCTGTAGCCGTCAGTTTCCAATTGCGTCCAAAGGGGACGTTCTCATCTAGACATTATATGAAGTCAATCTACCAAGTTACAATGAAATCCCTTAATAAATATGACATGTAGACTGTGCTAAAGGTTTTTGGGCTTTGGGCTATGGCAGCCATAATGGTTGAATGATCTCAACCAAAAGGGGACATTCTCATCTGGACACTATTTGGAGTCATCCTACCAAGCTACAATGAAATCCCTTCATAATTAAGACCTGTAGACTGTTCTAAAGGTTTTCGGGCTTTGGGCCCCTGAAGCCGTCACAGTTGTCCAATCGTGTCCAAAAGGGGACGTTCTCATCTAGACATTATATGAAGTCAACCTACCAAGTTACAATGAAATCCCATCATAAATATGACCTGTAGACTGTGCTAAAGGTTTTCGGGCTTCGGGCTCGGGCAGCCATCATGATGGAATGATCGCAACCAAAGGGGACAATCTCATCTGGGCATCATCTGGAGTGATCCTGCAAAGTTACAATGAAATCCCTTGATAAATATGACCTGTAGACTGTGCTTAAGGTTTTTGGGCTTCGGGCTCGGGCAGCCATCATGGTTGAATGATCGCAACCAAAGGGGACAATCTCATCTGGGCATCATCTGGAGTGATCCTACGAAGTTACAATGAAATCCCTTCATAAATATGACCTGTAGACTGTGCTCAAGGGTTTCGGGCTTCGGGCACCTGTAGCCATCACAGTTGACGAATCATGACCAAAAGGGGATGTCATCATCTAGGCATTATATGGAGTCAACCTTACAGGTTACAATGAAATCCTTCTATAAATATAACATTTTGCCTATGCTAAAGGTTTTTGGGCTCGGGCACCCATCAAGGCTGAATGATCATGGCCAAAATGGGACGTTCTCATCTAGACATTATTTGGAGTCATCCTACCAAGTTACAATGAAATCTCCTCATAAATATGACCTGCAGACTGTGCTAAAGGTTTTCGGGCTTTGGGCATCTTTAGCCGTCACAGTAGCCCAATGATGTCCAAAAGGGGACATTCTCATCTAGACATTATATGAAGTTAACCTACCAAGTTACAATGAAATTCCTTCATAAATATGACCTGTAGACTGTGCTAAATGTTTTCGGGCTTCAGGCTTGGGCAGCCATCATGGCTGAATGATTGCAACCATAGGGGACAATCTCATCTGGGCATCATCTGGAGCGATCCCAAGAAGTTACAATGAAATCCCTTCATAAATATGACCTGTAGACTGTGCTCAAGGTTTTCGGGCTTCGGGCACTTGTAGCCATCACAACTGACCAATCACGACCAAAAGGGGATGTCATCATCTAGGTATTACATGGAGTCAACCTAACAGGTTACAATGAAATCCTTCCATAAATATGACCTTTTGCCTATGCTAAAGGTTTTTGGGCTCGGGCACCCATCAAGGCTGCATGATCGCGATCAAAATGGGACGTTCTCATCTAGACATTATTTGGAGTCATCCAACCAAGTTACAATGAAATCCCTTCATAAATATGACCTCTAGACTGTGCTAAAGGTTTTCGGGCTTTGGGCCCCTGTAGCCGTCACAGTTGCCCAATCACGCCCAGAAGGTGACTTTCTCATCTAGACATTGTATGAAGTCAACCCACCAAGTTACAATGAAATTCCTCAATAAATATGACCTGTAGACTGTGGTAAAGGTTTTCGGGCTTTGAGCTTGGGCAGTCGTCACGGTTGGCAGATCATGCCCAAATGGGGAAATTCTCATCTAGACATCATAAGGAGTCATCATACCAAGTTACAATGAAATACCTCCACATTAAACATGACCTGCAGACTGTGCTAAAAGTTTTTTGGGTTTCGGGCTTGGGCAGCCAGCACGGTTGATAGATCATGCCCAAAAGGGGATGTTCTCATCTAGGCATTATACAGAGGCATCCTACCAAGTTACAGTGAAATCCCTTCATAAATATGACCTGTAGACTGTGCTAATGGTTTTCGGGTTTTGGGCTCGGGCAGCCATACCGGTTGCCCGATCATGACCAAAAGGGCACGTTCTCATCTAGACATGACCCCAAACCTGCATATGAAATTTCGTGATGATCAGACAAGAACTGCGGGGTGTAGCCCGCGCTAAAGGAAAATGTGAACAGACGTCACAGACTCACAGACTAACAGACTTCCGCACGCGTGATGGCAATAGCTTATCTTGACTATGTCAAGTTAAGCTAAAAAGAATGATTCATTAGTTACTGACTGCGCACTGGTACCAGAAGCCGTGGATCTGTACTAGGAGAAGAGCGTCCCCTACTGGGTGTGTGCCGGTAGCACTCAACCCAGTTTTGGCTTATTTTTTCTTGGTGCGTTTGCACCACTTTTCTTTCCCAAATCCCTTGGGAAAGAGCAAAATAGAGAGTATATTTTCCGAGTTAGGGTCTTCCACTGTAGAGCAAGCCTGTAGTAAACAATTGTAAGGAAGGCTGATAAGAAATTAGTTTATGTTTTGAAAAAACGTTCTTGGATAAAGTGTTAACTGATATAGATTAACCTTTTAAACAGTGAAACCCTGCACACATGGATTGTAAAGGCCATCATGTGTAAGCAGATAACAACTTTGTTGCATTACAGAATTATGGCTTCGGACGGTAAATAGTCTGTAAGAGAATTAAGTGTTCCCATTCCTGTAGCCTTGACCTTTGTCACTCGAGCATGGTTTTGCTGTGAAAAAGACCTTCCATTGGTCTTTACCCTAGAGTAAAGTTTCATGGAAATCAACCAAAGCATTATAGAGTTATGGTTCCAGATGGACAAATAAAGTCAAACAGACAGATGGACTTACGGATGGATGGACTGTCGAACGGATGGATAAACCAGATTTCAGATGCCTCCCTATTGGGGGCTTAAAAATATTTCAGAATGGCATAGGATAACTTATATTACATAACTGTAATGCAATGAAGGAAGGATGCATAATAGAATAGTTAAATTATATTTGAATCAGAAAAACATTTTGAGAAAGGACAGTAGACCGTCACACAGATTACAAAATGAGTAGGCCCATTTCAGATTGTTAACTGGTAGAGTGCTGGAAGACCATATTTGGGCTTTATTCTGAAATGCCGGTACAACAATTTAATGGTTTCATGTTCTGTGGATGTGCTTCATATTATCTTTGAAGTGATATTATTTTGTCCATTAGGATTTGCCTTGTTACAATTTATAGGAGAGTGCCTACTGGCATAAATTGTAACAAGGCAAAGATGCACAGAGTCATTTTAAAGACCAAAAATGCCGATAGGATCACCGATCCAATGTCAAGTTGTGGCAGCACAAAAGAGGGTTTAATCATTATCAACTTATCATCCAGAAACCAATTGTTTACAATTTACTATGTGAAGGGTCACTGTGACCTTGACCTTTGACCTAGCGAAACCAATTGTTTACAATTTACTATGTGAAGGGTCACTGTGACCTTGACCTTTGACCTAGCGATCCCAAAATAAACAGGGCTCTTTCTTGCACCAATGCCAACATACCTATGAAGTTTCGTAAACCTGTGTGGAACCATTCTCAAATTATAATCTGGAAACCAATTGTTTATAATTTATTATGTTCAAGGTCACTGTGACCTTGACCTTTGACCTAGCAAGTCCAAAATAAATAGGGGTCTTCCACTCACCTAGGCCAACCTACCTATGAAGTTTCATGAATGAGGGTCAAACCATTATCAAGTTATCATCCGGAAACCAATTATTTACGATTTACTATCTTGAAGGTCACTGTGACCTTGACCTTTCATCTAGTTGATCCAAAATAAATAGGGTTCTTCCTCTCATTGATGCCAACCTACCTATGAAGTTCCATGAACATGGGTCAAACCATTATCAAGTCATCATCCAGAAACCAATTGTTTTGATTTACAATGTTCAGGGTCACTGTGACCTTGACCTTTGACCTAGGGAGTCCAAAATAAACAGGATTCTTCCTCTCATGAAGGCCAACCTACATATGACATTTCAAGAATGTGGGTTGAACCATAGTCAAGTTATCATCTGGAAACCAATCGTTTATGATTTACTATGTTCAAGGTCACTGTGGCCTTGATCTTTGACCTAGCGAGTCCAAAATAAATAGGGTTCTTCCACTCACTGATGCCAACCTACCTATGAAGTTTCATGAATGTGGGTTAAACCATTATCAAGTTATCACCCGGAAACCAATTGTTTACACCTGCCGACCCAACCACCAGCCAGCCCATCTGCCCACCATTCATCAAACTATAAGCCCGCCATTCATCACAACTCGACCAAAAATAATTTAGAACTCTACCAGTTAAACTGAGTGCACCCTCCTAGACAGAATCAAAGGATTGAGGGTATTAATCTGAACAAACACTTTACTATCAAGGCAAGCAGATGTGATTAACTTGATGAAGGAAAATAATTGAATTTTCTCAGAACACCTGAATTTCATCAAAATTTACTGCGCAATATACAAATTAATTGTATGTCCTGTTGAATGCTGTTTAAACCACCCAATGTGTGATTACGCAATGACATCTCATGAATGCTAATAATTTCTTTGCTCCTCAGCGGCAACTGAAGTTTTAATTAATTCTTAACTGAACTTTGCCATATACTGTATTCATAGATTGAAAGATATTTCTTTATGTAACTAACAAAAAGAAATGAACTTTATTGCCTGGACTTCTTACTCAAATGTTTTATTTCCACAGAGAAGTATGTCAAAATATTTTAATTCCACGATACATAACTTATTGTTTTCCTTCTGACATGATCCTTACTGTTTCAAAATGGCCACATTTCAACTTGAAATGATTTTGAACAAATAAAGTTTATCTGCATGATGCACTTTATCAAATAAAAGTTCACGTCTGACTTTTTGTCTCGTGTTGTCTTAAGAGCTTACTTGCCAAATTAGTATGAAACAAGAGCTATTGCTGAAGGAAAGTCATACTCCCACTGCAGTGCTGGACCAATTAAGTTATGAAAGTTAGGAATATTCTCGGATGGACTCACACACGGACGGACACACGGACACACAGACGGACAGACAGACACATGTAAACCAGTATATCCCTCCCCCCATTTTCTTCGAAAGTGGGGGTATAATTATATCTCACCACATGGCACAGTCGCTCCAGTTCAGTATACTTCTTTTCTAGCATTCGTAGCAAACAAGGAGGCGTTGCAACTAATATTTCACAACCATTCAACAAAGGAATCTGAAACAAAACCAACACAGCATGATATATGTTTCAGGAAAAAACTATGACAGATGAAAATATAATTTCTGTTCAAGTGACATAACAGGAACAGTAGCACTCTCCAATATGTTGTAATAAAACAAAATTATATGAACGAAACATTGTTTGCGTTTTACTGAATATGAAACATAAGCAAGGAAAATATTGGCTTTTGTTCTGCTACTCCCATTTTTTTTAAATTTCTGATAGAGGCTTCTAGCAGTCAACTAGTTTAAACTCATAAGCGACACACAGGTTATCTCTGCCAAGATGTATGGTATATGGAGATCTAATAACTGGATGTCAGTTTTTAAATAAGACGTTCAGGTATTAAATCTCCATACACCATACATGTTGGCAGAGATAACGTTTTTGTCCTGTTTGAAACACAACAGAAACAAATTTGTTGACACGTTTCTCATGCTCTGTAATCAGTTGGACCAAACTCATGAATAATTGTTTTGTTTTTACAAATGCAAAAGACAACAGATAGAATTACATCCCCTGGGACATTATTGGAAAAGCATAAACAGATCAGGGGCTATTTTGTTGACAGATTTGCTCAAATTTTATTTTTCTCAAGTTGTTTGATTTAATTATTCGACTATTTAATTTATAACAGAAAAATATGATGGAGTAAGAAGTAGAAGCGGTGGCAGAAGGATCAGCCCTTTGCTTCGCAGAGGAAGCAGAAAGGTACTTGTTAGGCTTTGAATGGTCCCTGCCTCCCCTAGAAGGCTGATCAAGCTGACAAAGCAGCAGCTGATCTTTGGAATGACGTAGGATGTCATCCTGGACCGTCGACACGGAACCCATGGAACAGTAGCGGACCTGCCAAAGAAGCAGATCGAAGAGTAGCACGCTGCCCCCAGGATGGAATTGGCCTGTGTCCAGCACAGAGTCCCTTCGAACTAGTTCCAAAATAGCCGTGTCTCAGACATGCGTGTGAGTAAGATGCATGAGCACCTTGGACAGCACACGCAAAGGAGCCTGTACATCGTCAAACCTATTTGGAGGCAGATACGACGTGATCGGAGAGAGAAAGCATACCCAGCATTTGTCTCAATAAGCCCAACATGGACCCCAGAGTCGTCATAGGAATGACGGCCGACTTGGGCTTGGAAAACCTGAGGGAATTGGAGTCCTGATCCAAAACCATCAGAGTCTGGCAGACTGATGGATTGGCGAAATCGTAGAAATGATAACGCACCAGAGGCAAAAAGGTGTCAACCCTGGTGAAGAATGGAGCCTTCATAGCCATGGAACTCAGCCTAGAGTCCAAGACTGAAAATGCTTCAACCACCTGTACTGACTGGCATGGTAGAAGACGCCCAGAAGCAGTTTGCTCCACAGGCTGTAGACGCGCAACCGATGATCGCGGCCTGGCTGACACTGTCGGCTGGTTTGATGGTTTGAGATCCGGAAGGAAGAGCTGCCCCCAAGTCTGGCTCTCGACATCAAGGATGTCTGACTCCTCCCCAGAGTCGGAAGACACATAGCCCATCGTGGGCAAACCAACAGACGCCTCCCATGGTGTAGGCTCCAGGGGGATCATAAAGCGGCCTGTTTCCAATCCCTGGAGGCGGCGTCATAGGGGGTGCCTGGAAACCACTCGCTGCCTCGCTGGAAGCAACAGGAAGGCTCTTGGACAGAACCTGAGTGAGTAAGGAGAGAGCCTCCCTAAGCTCACTGCCCGTACCAGCCGGTTCGACATGGGAACGAACCAGCAAAGTGGCTTCACACCTGACCCTCTTAACCAGCGAAGGGTCACGATCCTCCAATACACCCGAAGTGGGGCGGCGGCTGAAACATCTGAGGGTAGATGTGTATAGGGGTATGACACACCCCGAGGATCAACATAGCGGGAACTCAGGAGAGTTGTCGCGGAGCTCTGTGGGGCAGAAGGTCCAGGCTGCACAGAAGACGTTGGTCCCGCAAAACTGGCCGTGTGACCAGAATGAGTGGACGGAAAACGCCAATGACAAAACTGTTGTACTCGACGGCGCAGAGACCACAGTAGAGGGTCCAGCCGGCAGCCACTTCCAACTTCGCCGAGTTGAAGTCAGGGAAGACTGAGGCTGATACCCCCACATCTACACTCCCAGACACCGCTGCAGACCACTGCAGGCATAAAACTACTGTGCTCAACGGCTGAGAGGACACAGTTGGGGGTTCAGTCGGCAGCCACTTCCGACTTTGCCGAGTTGAAATCAGGGAAGGCTGAGGCCGATACCCCACGACCACACTACAGACATCCTTGCAAACCCTTGCAGGGATAAGCCGAGGCCCGCTAAAAACAGTGCCCAATGACGTTGTAGACGGAACAGCAGTAGCAGCAGATATGACAGGAGCTGTTGGAACTGGCAGAAAAGGGGAGAGAGACACCTAGCTCGGCCTCCAAAGGAGGAGTCACAACCCTAGTGACAGCCTGAGATGTCGACTGGAGAGGGCGCATAGTCCCGGAACCAGGCATCTCTTCACCAGAAATCCAACAGCTCCCGCAGTATCCACCATGGTTAAAAAAAACCTGCACATCCCCCACGGAAGGGGAATAACTCTCACCGGACAGGGACCAGTCGGGAGGCCCCAAAACGACAGTGTTCCCCACCCCCCGCTGGTGCGGGAGGAGCTGCACATCCCCCATGGAGGGGGAGTAATTCTCACCAGACGTGGTCGAGTCGGGAGGCCCCGAAACGACAGCATTCCTCCTCCCTGCGGGTGCGGGAGGAACGGCCACAAGAATGCACCACATGCTTGGGTAAAAGGCATTGCCCTCAAGGAACAGTCCTGGGCATAACAGAGGTGAGAGCAGTAGAAGAAAAGGTGAACTCAACAGATGTAGAAAGGAGAAGAACAACCCCCAACTATGAGAGAAAGGTGGCAGAAAATAAAGGACCGGCTGGAACACAACTGAACCCAAACCGCTGACAGGAACCCCCCCAAAAAACAGAAATTATGCCCTCAACAGAGAGGAGAAATCCTTTCCATACAGCCCCCCCCCCCCCCCCCCCCCCCCCCCACTGACACCTAAGGAGGAGCTGCACATCCCCCACGGAGGGGGGAGTAATTCTCACCAGATGTGGTTGAGTCGGGAGGCCCCGAAACAACAGCATTCCCCACCCCCCGCAGGTGGGAGAGGAGCTGCACATCCCCCATGGAGGGGGTATAACTCACACCAGACGTGGTTGAGTCGGGAGGCCCCGAAACAACAGCGTTCACCCTCAAACCCCCCCCCCCCTCCCCCATTATCGACGAGTTGAATTATCTCTGTTTCATAATGCATATGGTGGAGACACATCCTTCATGGGTCTCAGATAAAAAAAGAATGAGTCATTAGCGACGCATATGCGCACTGGCAACGGAAGTCGTGGAGTTGTACTTGGAAGAGAGCGTCCCGTACTGGGTCTGCGCCGGTTGCATTCGACCCAGTCTTGGCTTATTTTTTCTTGGTGCTTTTGCACCACTTTTCTTTCCCAAATTGCTTGGGAAAGACAAAAATAGAGAGTATATTATCCGAGTTAGGGACTTCCACTGCAGTGCAAGCCTGTCGTAAACAATTGTGGGTAGGTTGATAAGAAATACAACTTGGTTTCAGTTATTTAAAAACACCAACCGACCTGAACGTGAGATAACCGTCAGTCAGGACACGCACAGTTATTTAACTGAACAATCTTGAATGCGGTCACTTCATGTAATGTGTTAAACAAGAGGCCCCAAGGGGCCTTAATCGCTCACCTGCCAAATTGGTTCAAAGAAGTGTCATATTCAGTTAGACATGGTTCATCAACACTACAAAGGAATGAAGTCACAAGAGGCAAATTTTATGGAAAAACCCTAAGGAATGGATTTGGACAAACCTGAACCTAACATGCCCCTGCCACCCTTCCCCCCACCACTTCACCCTTCAAATTGCTCAAACTTGAATCTGATCATATACCAAATATGGAAGAATTCTGACTTTTCATATTTTGGTATATGACATCTAAAGGGGGATCAGATTCTGACTAAGTTAAAATTTGGGCTCAAATAGTGAGCCGAAATATTAACCCAATTTGAACAAACTTGAATCTGACCCTCCTAGAGATGTTGTATACCAAATATGAAAGAATTCTGATTGGCAGATCTGAAGAAGATTTTAAAAGAAATTCCCTCATACTGCACTAAGTTAAAATTCGGGCTCCTATAGATAGCCCAAATATTAACCAAGGAACTCGATTTAAACAAACTTGAATCTGTAATCCCCATCCACCACCCCCCCCCCCCCCCACCCCCAGAGATAATGTATACTAAATGTGAGAGATTCTGATTGATGAATCTGAATAAGAAGATTTTTAAAGAATATTCCATGTATTGCAAAAAGTTACAATTTAAGTTCCAATAGGGAGCCCAAATATTAACCTAGCCACTCGATTTGAACAAACTTGAATTTGACACCCCTACAGATGTTGTATACCAAACATGAAAGGATTCTGACTGGTGGATCTGAAGAAGATTTTTAAAGGAATATTTCCTCAAATTGCACCAAGTTAAACTTTGGGCTCCAATAGACAGTCCAAATTCTAACTCAGGGACGCGATTTGAACAAACTTGAATCTGACCCCCCTAGAGATGTTGTATACCAAATATCAAAAGATTTCAACTGGTGGATCTGAAGAAGAAGATTTTTAAAGAATATTCCACATACTGCACAAAGTTAAAATTCAGGCTCCAATAGAGAGCCCAAATCTTAACCCAGGGACTCGATTTGTACAAACTTGAATCTGACCCCCCCTAGAGATGTTGTATAACAAATCTGAAAAGATTCTGATCGGTGGATCTAAAGAAGATTTTTTTGAATTTTTGAAAAAATTTATGGGTGCTATCAGAGTTATGCCCTTGTGGTGCCCCCTGTGGGTGCGACAAGTTTATTTGAACAAACTTGTTGACATATGATAAGGAACACACACACCAAATTTGGTTCAATTTGGTCCAGTTGTTTGTGAGAAGTCGATAATGTAAAGTTCACGACGGACAACGACGACAACGGACAGCAAGTGATAAGTTAAGCTCCCTTCGGTGAGCTAATAAAAATGGCAGAAATAACAGAAAAAAATCAAGAGTCCGGTAGGCCTAATTAATAATAAAGAGAGCCTAAAAACGCTCACCTGGACCAAGTTGTTCTAAACTGTAAGGATTATGGGTATGGAGAAAATGTAATCTGAATGAACCATATGACAGATTCGCCAGCAATTGTTTTGTCCAATTGTTTCAACTGCTCAGAAGAAAGCTTCATACCAAATACATAATCTCTAGTCCGTGCAGTTTTGGGAAATATTGGACCTTTCATTTTTTTTCTATTTTTAGCGCCAGATGTTCCCACGCGAAAAATTTGGGGGGGGGGGGGGGGGGCATGAATGAAGAAGTACTTTGGGTCAACTAATGCCACATATAAAATTTGGTTCAAATCGCTCCACTGGTTCTTGAAATAAAAATTCTCTGGGGAGCTCAAAAGTGAGCCCATCCCCTGGAGAGCCCAAATATGGACCTATCAATTTTCGTTGAACAACTTTTAATCTTGAACACCAGAAGAAGTTTCATACCAAATATCAAAGCATTCCCACTTGTGGTTCATGAGAAGAAGATTTTTAAAGAATTTCATCATATTTGGGGCATAAGACCACACCCAAAAAGGGCAGAGACCCCATTTGAACAAAACTAAAACAGAATACCCCCAAGATGATGTGGCCCATATATGTTTCAATTTGGGCCATTGGTTTGTGAGAAGATTGTTTTTCACATTGGCCTCTCAATTCGGGAAATAAAAATTTTGTGTGGGAAACAAAATTTGGATCTTCCCGTAGTGAGTTCAAATATTGACCTAGAAACTTTTGTTGGACAAATTGGAATTTGGGGTACCAAAAGAGGCTACATATCAAATATCAAAGCACTCTGATCTGTGGTTAAGGAAAACAAGTTGTACAAAAGGAATGCAGGTATTTAGGCGTCTGGGATCAGAACCACAGAGACAAAAATTTTTTTAGTGTACTTACTTATTAGTGTTTAAGGTCACATATTTATGCACAATCGCTAATCGTGACCACAACATGGCGATAAAGTCAAGTTTTGTAAATCGTTTATACCCATGTTGTCCATTTTAGAGGACATCCACCCCAAGCATTGGTGACTGGGTCCTATTTTACCAGTGTAACGGAACTTGTTTACCACAGTAAACAAGCACTGCTGCACTTCCCGGAGTTCCCACAGGGGAGTAGAAGTGTATGTTAACCCTAATAATTTTGGATACTAAATATAATTTTTTAGTGTTCTGTGATTTGAGAATAAATGGGGAATGGGAAGGCTATGGGTATTGAATTTGTTTCTATTTTTTGCTCCTGGGGTTCCCACTGGGCACAAAAAATGCCCCCTGAACAAACTTGAATCACACCCCCCTAAGGATGATATACACCAAATATCAAAAGATTCTGACTGCTGGATCTGAACAAAGAGATTTTTAAAGAATATTCCTCATATTGAACAAAGTTACAATTTGTGTTAACCCTAATAATTTTGGATACTAGGTAAATATAATTTTTTAGTGTTCTGTGATTTGAGAATAAATGGGGAATGGGAAGGCTATGGGTATTTGAATTTGTTTCTATTTTTGCTCCTGGGGTTCCCACTGGGCACAAAAAAATGCTCCCTAAACAAACTTGAATCACACCTCCTTAAGGATGATATACACCAAATATCAAAAGATTCTGATTGCTGGATCTGAACAAAGAGATTTTTAAAGAAAATTCATAATATTGAACAAAATTAAAAGTGGGCTCCTATAGGGAGCCCAAGTATGAACCCAGGGACTTGGTGTGAACAAACCTGAATCTCGCTTCGCTAAGGATGCTGTATACCAAATATCAAAAGATTCTGACTGTTGGATCTGGAGAAGATTTTTAAAGAATATCCCTCATATTGCACTAATTTGAACATTTGGGCTCCTGTAGTGACCTAGGGGTTAAATTTCAACAACCATGTGAATAAATCTTCCATAGATGTTATATGTGAAATATGAAAGCTTTTGAGCAGTGGTTGGGGAGAAAAAGATTATTTTATATTTTTCCCATTACCTTCAGTGTTAAATAATGTGGACTCAGCATTTTTTCCAAATCCCGAAACTGTTCCTTAGGACAAAACCTGATAGCGATTTTTTTTCACCATTCCTTTCTATTGTTCCTAAGGAAGTTTCACACCAAATAAAAAGTTTCAGTGCTGTCCAGTTTTGGAGATATGGGTGTTTGAATTTATTCTATTTTTAGCTGCTGAGGTTCCCACGGGGCAGCGTGAAAAAATTTTTTGGCATGAATCAAGTACTTAGGACCCAATAATACCTCATAGCAAATTTGGTTCAAATCGGCCTATCGGTTTGGAAAGTTAAAAAATTTATAGTAATTTATATATTTTTTATACTTACCAATGACCCAGACTTAGCTGGTGCTAACTCTAAAAAATCCAGGGCCAAACACAAATTTTGCCCCCCAATCCCCAAAATTTGCATCCAAAACAAAAAGAAATCATGTCCTAAAGGACCTCCATACTACGCCCCCACTGCGCATGCGCAGTGTCACGGACGTCCCGAAATTGGCGCCAAGTATCATTCTTACTGGCAGTGCCTGGTCAGCGCTATGTACTCAGCGGGGAGGCAAGAGTTCCCAACTCCTGGGAGGGCCATCCCCGTCTGGGTCATTGGTAAGTATAAAAAATATATAAATTACTATAAATTTTTTAACATTTTTATACTGTACCAATGACCCAGACTTAGCTGAATAGTAAAAAGGCTGGAGGGCCTAGGACATAGAGGAAAATCCAACAAGCTCAACTATATAATATAGAGGCAACCTCAAGGAGAAAAGGAGTATTAGGCTTTATATGTATCTTTCTTATTTTATGTTAAATTAGAAAGATACAATACCCTTCATAATTGAGCACAATAACATTCATGTTCTCTATTAACATCCAGTATAACCCTTTATACTAATTATTTTTAAAGTAAGCCAATAAATAAAGTTAGTCCAGAGAATTGAGACTCTTTATATTCTTTAAAAGTGTCCGAGGATTGTATATTAACGCCCGTTTGACACTTGACATATACAAATGCTTCACACCGAGCTACACTTTAAAAATATGACATGAATGAATTTTAACATTAATATTACACTTTAAAACCATCCCGGAAACGACTCAGAAATACTGACTTCGGAGGAGGCATTCCCTTGCTTTTCACTATAAAGCAGGTGACCTAAGGGAACACCCTCCCCCCCCCCACCCCCTTCCCCTTGCCCTGGGTCAAATAGCCCAGAGCGAAGAGGGCAGCCGGACGGAGTCACTGCCGGAACAGAAAGCCTGCATAACTATAGTTGCAACTGTTTAGTGGACGACATTCTCCGCAACAGATAACGGACCTAAACAATGCAGGTCTCCAGAAATGGACTCAATATTTCTGAGATAAAAATTTGTGAATGTAGATGTCTGAGACCAATAAGCAGCCTTCATTAAATCTGTAATAGCAATACTATTAGCATAAGCCCAAGAAGTAGCAAGAGCTCTTACTTCATGAGCCGAAATCTTAAGCACAGACTGCTGAGAAGAAGATAAATTTTCATAAGCAGTACGGATAGTTAATTGAATCCATCTAGCAATAGAATGGACCGAAATGTCCTTTCTATTAGGCATCAGAGACAGAAAGAAACGTTTTCGTCCCTTTCTGATAAACTGAGATCTCTGTTTATAGATACGTAACGCTCTAACAGGACAGAGTAAAGGCCTACGCCTGTCTGAAGACGGAAGAGCCTTAATAACAATAGGTTCCGGATATTTATTAGGAACCTGATTCTTAGCTAAAAATCCCACATTAGTAGTGAAGGTGATAGCGTTCCCGACACTACGATAGTGAGAATCATCCACCGACAGTGCATGAAGCTCACTGACTCTTCTAGCAGAAGAGAAAGCTAAGAGAAAACCTGTCTTATAAGACAAGAATTTGAAATCTACTGTCCCAAGAGGTTCAAATGGCTTTTCCTTCAGTTTAAGAAGAACCCAAGCTAAATTCCACTTAGGAATTAACCTAAGAGTTCTGGGTCTATTTATCGAGAAGTTTCTTACCAACTTAGATAAAGAGACATTAGATCCAATTTGTAAACTATCATGATGTGCATAGGTATCAGATAACATAGACTTATAACCCTTAATAGTAACAGGCTGCAGTTTGATTTCGTCAAACAAGTATACTAGAAAGTTTGCAATGTCTGGTATAGAGGGATCAAAAATATCAACAGAATGATCCCTACACCAACGATGAAAAACCTTCCACTTAGCCGCATAGTTTAGCGAAGAGGAGGTCCTCCTACAGTTAGAAATTGCGTCCACTGCTCGTCCTGTAAAGTGCTTGCCATGCAAGAAGGACCACACAACAGAAAAACGTGAAGGTTGAGACCTTGCGGGTTGTGATGGAGTTGACGCGATTTCCCTTGCGAAAGAAGATCCTCCCGTGGAGGAAGCTTTCGCGGTAGGTCCCACAACAGACACCTGAGTAGATTTATCCACAGTCTCTGTGGAGACAGAGATGCTACCAACAGAATCTTGCACTGAGATTGTTTTATCTTTAGCAATACTTGCTGAATTAACGGCGCTGGAGGATACGCATATCCTATCATTCCGTCCCAAGGGATCGACAGAGCGTCTACTGCAAATGCTCTTGGATCCGGACACGGAGACACATACGTCTGCAACTGATTGTTGAGATGTGTCGCAAATAAGTCTATCATTGGCCGTTCCCATTGGTAGCAAATCTGATTGAATACTTGTTTGTTGAGAGTCCACTCCGACGGCAACAAGCGACCCTTTCGTGAAAGGGAGTCTGCTAGTACGTTCAGACGACCCGGTATATGACGGACCGAAAGAAGAACCTGATGTTCTAGAGCAAACAGAAGGATTCTTTCCGTTAGATTGAACAACGGAATTGAGTGCCTCCCTCCCTGATTCCGTATATACGCCACTACTGTCGTATTGTCGGATAGGATTTGGACATGAGCATTGTGAATAATGTCCATCCAATGACGCAACGCAAGCCAAATTGACATCATTTCCTTGATGTTTATGTGCTTGCCCAGGAATTGCGGATCCCAAAGACCCTGGCATCTCGAATCCGTTGGGATCAATGATGCACCCCAACCTGTTTGACTGGCATCCGTCATAATGGTAAAACTCGGATCCGGCAACTGCAGCGGAACTCCCTGAGTTAACCACTAAATGTTTGCCCAAGTCTGAATCTCTCGTTTCACTTGATCTGACAAGAGAACGTCTATGTCGAGCGAATGAATTTTCACACTCCAATTCTGAGTCAAGAAAATTTGGAGAGGACGCGTGCGTAACCGCCCCATTGGAATGAGATCCGCAGCGGCTCTGCACAGACCTATCAGTCTCATAAACTCCCTCGCTGTGACTTTGTCTACGTGCAGACAATAGCGAGCGTAACAACTGACTAATTTCGCTCTGGTTAACGGCAGACGAACGAGATTGTTGTGCGTCTCGAAGCTCATTCCCAGATGTGTGAATGACTTGGACGGCACCAGATCCGACTTCTCCTCGTTTATTATAAAACCGAGACGTCGGAGCAATAGAAGAAGATTCTGCACATCGTTCTGAAGCATTAACTCGTTGCCGTACCTCTGAAGAATGTCGTCCAGGTAGGCCGACGTTACCGCAGACGAATGAGCTCGGAAATACATCATTACCGAGTTCATTACCCGAGTGAAAGCCCAGGGTGCTAGATTCAATCCGAAGCACATCGCCCGGAATTGATACACCACCCCTAGGACTGTGAAGCGTAGATACTTTCTGAATGTCGGATGTACCATGACGTGAAAGTACGCATCTTTGAGATCTATGCTTGTTGCATAATCGTTCACCCGAATACTCGCTCTGACCGATCGAATCGTCTCCATATAAAACTTCGAAGCGACGATCAGCTTGTTTATCCAGCTCAAATCTATGACTGGACGGAACGAGCCGTCTGGTTTCGGAACCAGAAACAGATGGCTGTAGAATCCCGGTGTCTCCTGGTTTTCTACGACCTCTACCGCGTTCTTCATTAAAAGAGACTGCACCTCTGATAACAGAGCGTCTCTTTTCTGCGGATTTGACGGAAGTTGAGTCCATTTTGGACTTCGAGTTAATGGAGGCTTTCGTTTGAAGGATATCTTTAGACCTTCCGAAATCACCCCTCTCACCCAAGGGTCGTCCGGAATCGACGCCCACTCTTGTGAAAAACTTGACAACCTTCCGCCAACTGGTACGCGATAGAGGTTGAAGCCATCACCTCCTGGACCTGCGAGGCCTACGGTAGGAGAAACCACGTCCTCCACGACCCGCACCTCGTCCCGTCGACCTCGGGGCGTCTGACCGGTTGTCCCGGCCCGAAGGACGTCCCGAACGTGAGTCGCTGCCTTGACGGTCTCTTGAATAAGACCAAGAGGACGCACCGGAACCTCTATAGGAACCTCTCTTGGGCGCATTAGACGCAGAAGTGCCTGTCTTACTCTTATCTGCCGTGTCCGACTTCTTAGAAGCAGATTTGAACAGCAGAGAATCCGAAGCTTTCTTTGTAATTTTATCGTAAATTGCAGAAAGCTTGCCATCGAAGAGAAGTTCTCCGGAGACCGAAGCGACTCTGAGAGAGTTCTTCACCTTACTATCCACGAGTGTGGATGTAGCTAGGGCTGCGTCACGTCTAACCAACTCCAGGTTTGCCACTGAAAGGGCGGAGTTACACGTGGAATAAGCTACTGCCCTTGAAAGAAGTCTTAAAGAGGATTGTATATCCTGGAATTCTTTCCCTTGAAGACGCAGTGATAACGCCTTAGTACGGTGGTCTGCGTAAGATAAGGCATCTAAACTGGCTCTGTTAGACGAAATAGTTGTTTCCAACACCGCGGTTGGAATAGACGCCGACGACGGTAATGATAATTCTAAGTCTTCCGCCTCGTCGTCCATACGCAGAGGAACTCTCGGGATACCCTGTCCTGCCGTATCGAATTTATTCCTTGCATTAATGAAAGGCAGGTTGAGAGTATTGGCGGACAAGAAACCTGCTTTTCCTGTTTTGGAAGCAAGTTTGAATATAGCGTCGTTCAATAATTCAAATGTTCTTGCAACATTATTGGACTGAGACGGAAACTCGGGAGCGATGTCCCTGAACCGCTCAAAGAAATCAGAGTCCAATGACGCTATAATTCTCTTGTCCGGAACCGCAGCAGTCTGGCCCGACGGAACAACTTGAGGAAGAAAGTGCCGGATGAAGTCCACGGCAGCTTTATGTTGTTCCGAAAGGGATAGCTCCAAGTCATCCGTATCCCTTTCACCATCCGGTCAGACCTCATGATGCTCCTGGTCGTCCGCCCCCGATGCTTCGGCGGAGCGTACCGACCCAGCGCTGTCGGATAATTCCCGATCTGACACCGTTTCTGTTGGTTGCTGGGATGCTGTGATAAGTTGTGCTATTTGCACAAGCACATCCGACATCAAGGCCTGCGGAGGCGCAATCTTTCGCTGCTTCGCCGAGGGCAGCTCCGCATCTGGTGACTCCCGCATACTCTTCCTATGCGAATGTCCGGAGTCCACCGGCCTCGTGTCCCTGGCTACCGGATGGTGTGACCTGGTCGCCGAAGAATCCCTGATCGGCGAAGCTGGTAAAATATCGGCGGTCACGTAGCCAAGGTGCGGTCGTGTGCGCTGATGAGAGGAAGAAGCCTGAGCAGTCTCCGCGGACTGCCTATACAACGGAGCGTCCCGAGCGACAGACGTGTGCTCCGCTTGCGACACATTTTGTACCACAACATCTGGTCCCAGATGTTGTTGTACAAGAGAGGGGCCTCTCTCGCTCGCGGCCCGGCTGGACCTGGACGAGCTAGGAACCGGACTCGAAGGCTTCCTCCGATCTCTCCTACTATCCGCCGTCACTGGGTGTGCACGTTGAATGTTTATAGTGCTCGCATCACCCAACATTTCCTCCTGGACCGCATCGGACGAACCCGGCTGCCGAACCATTCGGTGAATGGACGCTACACCGGGCGAGCTAGTGGACAACATTTGTTTTATCTCCATGAGCACTTTTGCCGCTAGCTCTGTATTCATTTGTGACGAAGGAAGCGCACTTGCAGAAGATAACATGGAAACATCACCCTGTTCTTGTTCCTCTGAAATAGAAACTGATAGAGTAGAGTGACCCTGCGGAGAAAGAGCCGGCATAGCCCTTTCTCCACTAACAACATATCGTGACACACATTTCCAATGTTTGTCATCCCAATATTGACATATAGAACAGGGATTAGTGCGAGAACACTGACTACAATTAATACAATGATCATGAAAGTCAGAGGAAGATTTCTTCCTACTACAATTTGAACAATATCCTTTCATTGTGAAAAATCAACAAGTCCTAGTTACTCGCACAAACCCCTAACACAAAGATACATAATAACATGATCCATTAATAATGAAAAAACAATTGAAAATCAAAATAATTTTTGAAAAATATTTTTTCAGCGAAGCCCAAGTTTCTGAAAAGTAACGTTGAGCCCCAATGGATCCGAAGGCTAAGTGTGGTCAAAAATTTTAAAATTATATTAAATAATTAATGAAACACTTACGGATAATAATAATGTATCTTATAGTGAAATAAACTACTCCAAAGGCAAACAGCCCTCCTCAAAAGAGACTGTTGCCAATGTAAACAAACAGTGTAAAAACACCAGAAAACATTACTCCAGGCACTGACAAAACTGGCCCGAAATCAGTCATCAAAATTACACTCTATCTGATGCAAGACAGAGACTCCCAGGGGAGAATCTGCAGAACATCAGATGGAAGATGCAGAACACAACGTTTATACACCCATGGGTGAAAACGTAACTATGGGGAAAATAATAGAATACATTCTGTAACCAAGCTAACTCTCCCAAGAGAATTTAGAAATGATCTTTCTCAAAAATATGCCAAAAGCATGGGAGAATAGCAAGGGGGGACTTAGAAGACCAGGGGAGAGGAAACACTGAATAAGCAGTGCAACTTTATAGCAAGAATGACAACAAGAGGCCCATGCCTCGAAAATAGGCAACTTAACATAATTTCATAAAAAATTTTAAGTACAGCCCTGATTATTTTTTGTCACTCCTTTTTCCTCTCCTCCTTCTATATCCTCCTTAGAATCACCATTTCTCCAATAATTACGTGTCTGGCATCCTTTAAACTGAGATTTACAAGCACAAAGATCAGTGAGATGTTGACTGATGAAGGGCCAAACAGAGAATGATAATTGGCGCCAATTTCGGAACGTCCTTGACACTGCGCATGCGCAGTAAGGGCAAAGTATGGAGGTCCTTTAGGACATGATTTCTTTTGGTTTTAGATGCAAATTTTGGGGATTGGGGGGCAAAATTTGTTTTTGGCTCTGGATTTTTTAGAGTTAGCACCAGCTAAGTCTGGGTCATTGGTACAGTATAAAAATATAGAAATTTTGAGTGGGGCACAAAATGGGGATCCTCCAGTAGCGAGCCCAAATATTGACCGAGAAAATTTCTTGGAACAAAGTTGAATCTTGAGTACCAAAGGAGCTTATATACCAAATATCACAGCATTCTGACTGGTGGTTCATAAGAAGATGATTTCAGGAGAAATTGATGCTTTTGGAGCAACACTCCCATCTCAGTGGTGGCACCGTGTTCATTTTAACAAACTGGAAAGAGGATACCCCCAAAATATTGCATGTCAAATTTGTTTGGGTTTGGACTATTGGTTTTGAAGGAGAAGACCGAGTCGCGAAAGTTAACGGACGATGGGCGGCAGATGCCAAGTAATGGCAAAAGCTCACACTGACTTTCAGTCAGGTGAGCTAAACAGTTGTACACTATACTTGCATCAATAACATTTTCAAGATAGCAGGCCAAGATTCAGAGCTTTCAGTATCAATACACGAAATCAACATGATATTCATTAATTTTCATGACCTTCAACACCAACGGTAAAACACTGTATGTGTAAAATGATCAATTTATCAAATGCGGTTTCCTTTGCTGAACTAGAACTTACCACTTGCTCCGCATTTATACTGTTCAGTATATTTATTTCTACATGTATTTTTGAAAGCTTTAACCTCAAATTCACAGTTGAAGTCCGATAAAAAATTAGGGTTACAATGACCTAAATGAGCGACTTTTACTTTGTAAAATTTTTAGGGTTGGCATAATTGTTTAGGGTTGGTGGGGTTACCCCAAACAAAGGAATTTTTTTTCTTTGGCCTGACATTTCACAACATTTATTTACATCTTCAGCATTTTTTACCCAAGTTGTGCATTGCTACCACAACATTTTCCTCTTGTCTTGGTGTGGGGAGGGGGATGGGCTGCCAATGCTATTCAACTGTATATCCAGAGCTCAGTGAACAATCTTCATTGTCTGGATATAATGGTTCACTGTACATGTGCTGCGCTATATATAATCTCATAATTTTAGAGTGAGGGGAAGGTACTTGCTCTTCGAACTTTTATTAAAATTAATATTTGGGAAAAAACCCAAGTGTTTATAGTGTTTAATACTTGAATCTTTTTCTCTAAAAAAACGAAATCGGAATCAACTCTTTTTTAAAAAAACCCGAGTAGAAACCAAAACCGTGGAAAAATTTCCTAACCTTCCAGCATTAATTCCTAATCGCATTACAGCAAAAACTGCACATAACAATTTTGATATTTTGGCATCTGTGTACACAGGGTTAAATCCATACCCCTACAGCAATATTGCAGAAAATCACCAACTAAATTTTATTATTTTTTCCACTTTTTACCTCCAAAACATATTTTATGACCCTGATTGGAATTAGCCTGTAAAGATCAGTCCAACTGAGGGTTGTAACACATGTTTTTGTGGCAAATTGAGAAACTTTTATTGATTATGAAATAATTTTTTCAAGTACTGTCTCCTTCAACCAGGACAAAGAATCCATTTATTTTGTAAATTTAACCCTTAGCAACCAGGGGTTTTTTTATAATTTTTTACTACACTTTAACAGCCTACATCCTGTGATTTTGCAGTCATTTTCTGAAAAAGATTTGGCTGCCTACAAAGGCAGCCAACATTTGCCTTTAAAAAGAAATGCCAACAAACTTAGAATGAAACTTGCAAGTTTATCCTAAGACTTATGTTGGGGCACCAGTTCTTATCTGTACACTAAAAAGTAATCAAAGTCAGAATAAGGCCATTAACCCTTCGAGGTCTAATTCTGACTTTGAATACTTATTACAGGAAGAAACAGGTGCCCCAATATAACATCATTGGGTAAACTTGCAAAATACAGTTTAAGTACTTTAGCAGTAGTTTCTATGCACATCTTGCCTTCCTATTTATGCTACCAAGACCACCCTGGAAACAACTGCAAAGCAATTACTGGCAAAGTAAAAACTTATAAAATTCTCCACACCTTTGACTCTTGAGGGCCTGCACAATTTTTGCCAAATTAAACCATTTACCTGTGAATCTGACTCACAGGTAAATGGTGTAATTTGTCAAAATTGGGCAGGCCCTCAAGAGTTAACCCTTTACCTAACATGAAAAGCAGACGACACTTGCAAAAAAAATTCTTGAATAACTATTATTTTAATTTTTTGTCTCAAAAACATAGGTTATGACCCCTCATTGGAACGAGCTCGACGAGCTCGTTCCAATGAGGGGTCATAACCTGTGTTTTAGAGACAAAAAATGAAAAAAATAATGAAAATGAATTGGCGATTTTTGAGAATGGCACTGGCCGGTTTTGGCCGTTACGTTAGGTAAAGGGTTAAAGGTCTGGAGGGTTAAAGGTATTGACAGCCAAACAAGACTCTTGACTGGAAACCAATGTCAACATAGTCTGATGATTCTCTGAAAGACATCTTTTTGGCTGCATGTTGGGGCACTTGGTCTATGGCAACAAAACTGTCAAAATTGGAAATAGAACTTTAGGGGTTAACAGTTAACATGAATTACCTGTTGGGAGTCTTCATATCCTCCACCATACAAAGCTAAAATTTTGACATTTCTCCTTGACTGAATTATTTCTGCACATTGGTCATAAATATCATTAACCTTTCTCCAGGATGGTGCAAGAATCAAGGCAAGTGGCTACAAAACAGAACTAGAAACATTAATATGAGAAATTTAGAACCAATGGTAAAACAGACCTGTAAACATTACATCTTTGATAACAGAGTTGTATGTAAAACAAACTGCTTTGGAAAGAAACTGTAAGGTCTACCTGCTGCCTGTTGTCAGTCTTTTCAATTAAACAAAAAATTCTAACATTTCAATATTTTCTTTCATCTATTTTGCTTCAAGACTGCGTTTGAATCAAATTTAAAACCACAGTTTTGGATATACAGGTAAGAACTGATAAAATTCTCAACATCTTTCAGCATTTTTCAAGGCCCTTCAATAGTCAAATTCAAGGATTTTCAAGGTCCTGCTTTCACTAGTCTTAACTAGGGCCCTAAGGTCATTACCAAGCTTGGAAATAAGCAGTCTGTCATCTGCAAAATAAGGTCCCCAGAGGGTGAATGTTGAGATGCTACCCTGCACAGCATGGTAGCATCACTAAATTTACCTTCTTTGAACTTCAATCTGATCAAGATCTCAAGCCTAACCAGAAAGAGGTACCCAGAGGATAAATTGGCAGACTGTATGGGATAGCATCAGCAAATTCACCCTCTGAGGACCTCATTCTGCAAATGACAGATTGGTTTTTTCCAGGCCTGGTCATTACCCACTAATCCCACTTCCTTTCAATGGAAATGGGAGTGAGAGGAGGTGGTAATGATCAGAGGGTCCTAGTTAAGACTACACCTTGACAAATTCTGGCATATAAAACTACTTAGTTAGGATTACATGCTTTATCTGCATTTTTATTTCGTAATTATTTAAGGCTTTCAAGGCCTCCTGCCACATTTTCCTGACACATTCAATGTCTTGAATGGCCCCCAAGTCCAATTCCAGGCTGTTCTTTGAATCCAAGGCCCCCCAAAAAGCTGGGATATATATATGTAGTACAATAGAGCCCACTTAATTGGATATCTCTTAACTGAATAACCCTGTTAATTGAATATAATTTCTCAACACAAAACCATTTACCATACTTCCAGTACAAATTTGCCCTGCTAATTGAATATAGGTTATAGAGCAAACACATGTTAATTGAATACAAAATCTTGTAACCTGTCAATAAATTACCCAGACTCTCTACAGTTTTCCTTTGTATGTAGACCTATTTGGCCTCAGTACATCCTATATAGGCATTTAATCTATTATATCTTGTTTGACACAGCTCATGGAGCTCTGTCAAACAAGATATAATAGAATACATGCTAAGTTTATCTCTAGAATACAGGAAAGTGACACAATCCGTGTTAATTGAATACTCCTGTTAATTGAAGAATTTTCAATGGCAAAGTGGCTATTCAATTAACCCTTTACCCAACGTAACGGACAGAACCGGCCAGCGCTATTCTCAAAAATCGCCAATTAATTTTCATTATTTTTTCATTTTTTGTCTCAAAAACATAGGTTATGACACCTCATTGGAACGAGCTCGTCGAGCTCGTTCCAATGAGGGGTCATAACCTATGTTTTTGAGACAAAAAATGAAAAAAATTAGTTATTCAAGAATTTTTTTTACAAGTGTCGTCTGCTTTTCATGTTAGGTAAAGGGTTAACAGGGTTCCACTGTATTTATAAACAACATAATGTTCGTTCCTGTAAATACTCTATACATGTAACACATTCTGTATGATGTTCCAAACACTGAAGAGAGAAAGGGAAGAGTTGAATTACCCAATGTTTCATCTCAAAATGATTTTAGTACACGGTCCACATTTTTCAAAGCACCACAATATTTTCCAACGTATATTGCAACTGACAGTATCAAAATCATTTTACAAATACATCAATGACTGCATTTTACTCCACCTAAACATAAGGCAAATAAAAACCACTCACGTTTCTCAGACACCTGTCTTCATTGAAAATCTGCTTCATCACAATTTTTAAGTGGAAATCTTAATGACACTATTTGCATATGTAGGGCTATAAATTTAACAACACATCTTGTTTGACCAAGCTAACAGAGCTCTGTCAAACACTAAACAGTTGTATAAATTTGAAACAGAATTATGGGAAATTTTCACTGAAGAAAATATGGTTTTTCCACATAATAATGTTAGGAGTAAAACTTCTAATTCCAACTATTTCAAGCACTATTTTGAGGATAAGCCAAAAAAATAAAGAAAAAGCCTCCCTCCCTCCCATATCATAAAACTGGAACAAAACTGTCTGAGAAACAACTGCAAAATTTTATAGTTCTAATTCTTCTGGAATAAACTCCACAAAAATCTCAACAGAATTCAATGAGCTCTGTTAAACAAGATTGAATTGGTGAATTATAGGAAAAACTTACAGGTTAACAACAGAGGGTTAAAATTGAACAAAACAATCTATGAGTGAAAAGGCTCTTGTATCTAACAAGAACATACCCACTTCTGTAATTACAGTGGCTCGACAGAAGCCAAGGAGGAAAAGTAAAAATAGATTTTACAAAAAAATTTTAGATTGATTCTGTATAATCAATCCAAAAATACTAATGAATAATGGAAATTTCTAATAATTTCTGTACTTATAAAACCTACCACGGGCATAGACATGGTGGCATCCTATTCGATAGAATTCAGACCAACCACTTAATTTAGAACCACCACACACCCCAAAAATTAGGTCAAAGTAGCAAAACACGAGGCCCCAGGGGGCCTGAGGGCACTCACCTGACAAGGTAGACTAAATATCAACACAGGGAATTGATTTCAACAAGTTGCATCTGCCCTCCTAAGAAAAGCTTATACCAAATATCCGAAGATTCTGACCAGTGGATCTAAAAAAAAAGATTTTTAAAGACTATTCCTCATATTGAACTAAGTTATAGAGCCCAAATATGAACCCAGGGACTTGGCTTTAACAAACTTGAATCCCCCCCCCCCCCCCCCCCCAAGGGTGCTGCACACCAAATATCAAAACATTCCAACTGCTGGATCTGAAGAAGATTTTTTAGGAAAATTAAGGATGCTGCATACCAAATATCAAATGCATTCTGACTGCTGGATCTGAAGATTTTTAAAGAAAATTCCTCATTTTGAACTAAGTTATCATTTGGGCTCCCACAGTGAGCCCAAATATGAACCCAGGGACTTGGCTTGAACAAACTTGAATCTCACCCCCTAAGCATGTGCATACCCAATATCAAAAGCTTCTGCCTTCTGGATCTTGAGAAGAAGATTTTTAAAGAAATTGGCCTGAAATGCACTAAGTTCAAATTCAGGCTTCTATAGTGAGCCCAAATATGAATCCAGGAGGCTGATTTGAACAAACTTGAATCAGATCCACCCCATAATGCTGTATACCAAATATCAAATGATTCTGCCCACTTGTGCTGGAGAAGAAGATTTTTTTAGTAATTTCTCTAATATACATAGGGTGCTGACAGAGTTATGCCCCCTATGGAGCTCCAAGTGGGCATGTCCATTTCATTTGAACAAACTTGAATTGACATATGGTAATGAATATCCATTCTAAGTTTTGAGCAAATCAACCTAGCAGTTTCAGAGGAGGAGTCGTTTGAAAAAAGTTCACGACACCGGACGGACGACGGCAGATGGCAAGTGATAAGTTTAGCTCCCTTCAGTGAGCTAAAAAAACTAGAGCCTCGTATGGGCCTCCATACATAGCATCTGTGCATGCGCAGAGCCAAGGAACTGCCCTCCATTCCAGACAATGACCAATCTTTTGTGATGCCTGCTGAGTGTAAATAGTTTTATGCGGGGAGGTGTGAGTAAATAAGTCATGGGAGGGCACTTCCTGTCCGTGTCAATGGTAGGTATAAAATTATTAGAAATTTCCATTATTTATCCATCATTATCACTGGCCCAGACATGCTAAATAGATAATAAGATGGAGGGTCAAGGCAGCATTGAATGGAAAAAACAATACTCACAACAAGAAGGCTCTTACTTACTCCCAAAAGAAGGGATCCCTAAT
This sequence comes from Pictodentalium vernedei, assembly GCA_031216915.1. NCBI lineage: Eukaryota > Metazoa > Mollusca > Scaphopoda > Dentaliida > Dentaliidae > Pictodentalium > Pictodentalium vernedei. The sequence continues at coordinate 698,030,586 of CM062295.1, forward strand.
AGTGTTGAAATGATTTGTCGATTAGTCAGTGTTGATGCAATTAATGCTATTAGTCCACAAGAAAATTGCCTGTCGACTAGTCGCAAACATTTATAATATCCCAGTACAAGTTAAGCCTTAGCAAAAGAGATGAGTGTGTCAGTATGTGCTGGACAGCAAAAGCAATTTTTTGATTCACCATGACAAACTGAAGACAATTTTTTTGGCAATTCGTTTTTGTCCTAGGAAAGATTCTCAGGCAAAAACAAAGCTCTGTTCTGTGAAATCTTGAATAAGTCTCCATTTTTTTTTAAAACGACTGTGGTTCACTCTACCCACCCACGCCCCCCCCCCCCCCCCCCCCCGCCCCAAAAAAAAAAAAAAAAAAAATTGGGCATAAATCAAGTACTTATGACCCAGTTATACTACATGACAAATTTGGTTCAAATCAGCCCATTGGTTATGGAAATAGAAATTCTGAGTTCTCCACAGGGAGCCCAAATTTTGACCCACTGAGTTCGACTAAGAAACCTGAATCTGCATCACTAAAATAAATTCCATTCCAGAAATCTAAGCATTATTGAGGATGGCTAATGAGAAGATAATTTTTAAAGCATTTTCAGCCTTTGGGGCCCTACCAAGATGCTCTGTACCAAATTAGTTTAGACTTAGGCCAAAGGTTCTGAAAAAGAATACTGAGTTGATGGAGCGCAAGAAAGATGACTTCGCATTTTTCCATTGCCAACAGTGTTAAAATGAATGCATATGGCATCCCATGACAAAACCTATAGTAATTTTTTAGGCCATTGGTTTTCACTGGTCCTGAGGAAGCTGCGTACCAAAAAATGATATTGAAGAAGCTGCATACCAAAAAATGATACTCAGGTCCGGGCATTTTTTGAAATATGAGCATTTTAATTTGTTTCTATTTTTAGCCTCTAGGGTTTCCATTGGACTGCAAACAATTTTTTTCTGGACATCTGGGCATCAATCAAGTACTTATGACCCAGTTAAACATCATGCAAATCTCCGATTGGGTGTTGAAATACAAATTTTGGATGGAGTCCAAAATGGGCATGCACGCACAGACAGCCCAAATATAAACCTACCAACTCTCCTTGAACAAACTTTAATCTTCACCACCAAAAGGATGTTCCACACCAAATATCAAAGCATTCTCTTTGGTGGTTCATAAGAAGATTTTTAGGCTTTTGGGGCATTAACCCTGGCCTAAAGATGGTAGCAGCTTCATTTGAATAAAGCAGAAAGGGTATACACCAAAGATGGTCTGTGCCATATCTGAACAAATTTGACCCAATGGTTTTAAAGAAGAAAAGTTTCAAATAAGTTGATGGTGTATAAGAAAGATGATGACTCAGCATTGTTCCATTGCCAACAGTGTTAAAATGGGCATTCCCATACAACACTCCATGACAAAACCGATAGTCCATCTGATTCCATTGGTCCTAAGGAAGCTGCATACCCAAAACTAGATGTGACCAAGAATACCCCTTGTGACACACTCTCTAATAGTGTGCAACAATAATAAAAAGTATCATAAATATCCTTCAAGGCTATCAAAAGTTTTGAGTCGGACACGACTTGTGTTTATTTGGATATAGGTATGTGAAGTTGAACTATGTCTGTGACCTTGACCTTGTAGACAGGCATTCCAACCTTATTCGAGACACACCCTCTGATGGTGGGCAACATTAATACCAAGTATCATTAACATCCTTCGAGGCCATCAAAAGTCCTGAGCCAGACACGACATACACAGACAGATGGACAGACGGATGGATGGACGGACGCTCCTACAAATCAGGTTTATGTGGCTAAAATATTTGAAGAATTTAAAATGCAAGGACAATCACTAAAAACTCTTTTTTAAGTCTAATTTCTGGGTAGTAGCAAACCCTAACCCTTTCAGCTTACTGACCGTAACCCTAACCCTTATCCCAACATTAAATCCTTGAAAATACAATACCCACTTTTTGTCACTTTTTAGCCTCATAAACTATTTTAGCCACATAAAAAACATTTCAGCCAAAAAACTCACTTTTTTAGACACATAAACACCATTTGTTAGTTCAACTTTATGTGGCTTGTACCAACAACTAGGCACATAAACCAGATTTGTTTGCTCGTATGGATGGAGGGATGGCCAGACGGACAGACAGACAAATGGGCAAATGGACAAAGTGATTCCTATGTACCCCCTGAACGTTCGCAGGGGGGTATAACAATATTCTGGACGGTGCAGTTTTTGAAATACGGATGTTTGAATTTTTTCTATTTTTAGCTCCTGGAGTTCCCACGGGGCTGTGAATTTTTTTTTTTTTCTTTTTTTTTTTTTTGTGGGGGGGGGGGGGAATCAGTCGATTACTTATGACCTAATTATACTACATGCCAAATTTGGTTCAAATCAGCCCATCAATTCTTGAAATACAAATTTTGGGTGGAGCCCAAAATGGGCATGCTCCCAAAGAGAGCCCAAATATTGACCTACAAACTTCCCTTGAACAAACTTTAATCTTCACCAACAAAGGAAATTCCATACCAAATATCAAGGCATTCTCTCTAGTGGTTCATGAGAAGAAGATTTTTAGGCTTTTTGGGCATTAGCCAAAGCCTGAAAATGGCGGCACCTTCATTTGAACAAAGAAGGAATGGTATACTCCAAAGAAGGGCTGGGCCATATATGTTTGAATTTGACCCAGTGGTTTTGAAGAAGAAAAGTTTCAAATTTAACAGACGATGGTTGCCAAGTGATGGCAATAGCTCCCACTGACTTTCAGTCTGGTGAGATAAAAATTCTGACAGGTGGATCTGAAGACTTTTTAAAAATTTCTTCATATTGATGAATTTGGGTTCCCATTAGGAGCCAAATATGAACCCAGGGACTTGATTTGAACAAACTGGAATATGACCTCCCTAAGGATGCTGTATACCAAATATCAAAAGGTTCTGTCTGGTGGTTCTTTACATTGAAGATTTTTAAAGAGTATTTCTCATATTAGGCTCTTGTGAGGAGTCAAATATGAACCTAAGGACTTTGATTTCAACAAACTTGTATGTAGCAAATGCTTTGCTGTAAAAGAGATAGACCAAATGCCAGAGCAATGCCATCAAACCAAAATCAATTGAATTTACGAACTGAAAATTCTACAACCATATGTCCTGAACAGGAAGGACTTTTAACTCTTAACCTACTGAGTAATTTTCAGGATTTCTTCATCAAATCTTGTCAAGGCTGATGAGAAGATGATGAATAAACAGCTGCGCTATGAGTGCAGGATATGCCCATTATTAATTACAAGAGGGAAGCACACAATATGAGTATACATGTGTACTTGTCAGGCTTTTTTATATTCTTGTACAATAATCATAACCAACAACATACTGTGTTCCTTAATTTGGAAATAAACAGAAAGGGAGATTCGAGTTATCAACATATACTTGCAACCTAAAAATCATGAAAATTGCTCAAAGCATTTTCAAGTTACTGTCCGACATGTGGAAAATTGCCTATATTTTGACGAATAAAGTCCCATAACTCTGGAATGACAATTCTGATTGCGACACAAATCAAAAGAAAAATTCCTTCTATCAATATATACTTGCAACAAAAAAATTATGAAAATTGCTCAAAGGATTTTCAAGTTATTGTCCAGCATGTGGAAAAGTGCCTATATTTTGACGAATAAAGCCCCCTAACTCTAGAATGAGAAATCGGACAGCGACACAAATAGAAAGGGAGCTTCCTTCCATTAAGATATACTTCCCACCAAAAATCACAAAAATTGCTCAAAGCATTTTTGAGTTATTGTACGATGTGTGGATGGACGGACAGACAGATGGACGGACAGACAGCGGTATACCATAATACAATTGTTTTTTCAAAACGGGCGTATAAAAATTCATAAAAATTTGACACAAGAAATTACTGTTTAAAAGTCTATATAATTTACAGGGGAAAGGTTGGGTAACTCTTTTCAAATTTTACGTATTTTAATAGCAAGCAATCTCCTGTCCTGGGCAGGAATATCTACCAGCAGAAGATGCAAGGAGTTAATTGAGTAAGTGTAACTGAGACCAAAAGTAAACCAAGGGTCTTGGTTTGAACAAACTAAATTAAATTTTACACTCACATGGGGAGCCCAAAGATACAGCCAGGAACTTGATTTGACCAAACAACAATTTTCTGTTCGAAGCAGTTTTGAAAACAGGGCGTTTGAAAATATTTCTATTTATAGTCCCTGGGATTCTCTCAGGGTTGCAGGAATTTTATTGGCAGAATTCAAGTACTCTGGAACAGATGGCTCAATAATACCCCATACCAAATTTGGTTCAAATCAACTCATCGGTTCAGAAAATAGAAAGTTTACGATAGCAAATATTGACCAACAAACTTCCTTTGAACAAATTTCAATCTCCAAATATCGAGTCATTGCATCCATTGATTCATGAGAAGATTTATAAATTAGGATGTTTTTCCCTCTCCCAATGGGGGGATGGGACATGTGATTTCAACAAAATAATACCCCCAGAGTCATCAATTACATGAGATTAAATGGGAAATAGGCTTCCTGTTCGGAAGGAGACTCAAACATTACCTTCATCCTGGACAATGGACAAAAAGTGATGGCTATGGCTCACACTGGCTTTCAGTATAAATGAGAAGTATTTTCAAACTTACCCCATTTCTTTTTAACTTTCCATAAAGCTCAGTCTGAAAAATTTGTGTCAAGAGAGGAGCTACATATGCAAGGGTTTTTCCACACTGCAATGGAGCAATTCCTACACAATGTCGACCTCTCCATACAGCTGGCCAAGTTAACTGCTGAATCAAACGTGGAACTGTTATATTAACCTTATGTAAAAACTGCAAGATAAAAACAATGAAAAATATATGTAGCACCTTTATTAAACTTGGAACTGTTTGGGAGGTTCTACTAGACCAAGTTTGGTTGGATCACTTGTCACCAAACAAAAACTTCTAACTGGTCGAGTGCAAGAAACCACTATTAACCCTTAAGCCCCCATATAGCCCCAAACCGCCACTTTTATATTGCATTGAAGCAGGTGCTCCCTTGTGTAATCTTTTTTATTTCTCTTGTGTGTAGACTGAATTTTCCCTGGCAGTGGTTCTACATCACTGCTGGCTGCCTGTATAGGCAGCCAGCAGTGATGTAGAACCACTGCCAAGTCATCAATAACTATGTACGCAGAAAAAGGCCATAAATACTTTAAAATTAATCTGAGGACTTAAGGGTTAAGACTTTAAAAAAAATGAGGGTACTATAGCAAAAACCCAACATTTTCCTCACTCATGTTCCATATTCAGTCAAACGCAAATAATATTTTGTAAATTTGTTTTACTGCAAGTTATTGGAGTGCCTGTAGGCACTCTCCAATAATTTGTAATAAAACAAATTTTGATGAACAAATTCAGATCTGCAAAAATAATCTAGCCCTCAGCCAGTCAAGCAAATTTACCATTCTGAAATAAATTTCTGACAAAAATAAACATGGATTATAAAAAGTACAATTTTTATCAAGAAGTAAGTTTCAATTATAAAACTAGACTGAAGTATGTCCCCTGCACTGCACATGGACACGGGAGTCTGAAGAACAAACTGTGTTTTGTTACTCGAGCTGTGTCTGTAAGAAACATATGAAGCCGCCACAAAGCCTACCACATACCACAAAAAATTGACCAAGTTCAACAACCTGTATTTTTGTGATATATTGAAGCAAATCAAAATCCTGACAATATACACACCTCTGGTATATGTACAAACATCCTGTGAAATAAAAAAAGTCCTAACTTGAAAACTAGAGAGGAGTTAGCCAGACAATGCACCCTAGATGTGGACGGATGGACAGATGGACAGTGGATGGATGGACAGACAGAGGTAAAACAATATGCTCCCCCTCCGAGGGAATAATTAGCTCAAACTTGGATAACATAGACATTATTTCATTCTTGGATATGTTATGGTCTAGCTACCAAAAACTTCTGGATAAGACCGAGTGGTATAGGGGTGTGATGAGGAAATCTCACCCAAGGGGGGAAGATATTTGACTTAGAAACGAGGCTTGCTGAATGTCTGGGTCAAATATCATTTAGATTTTTCTCCAACCACACTCAACATGACATCATCAAAATCAATTTTCTGCTTGTGTGATGAAAATTTACATTTTCAGAATAAGCATCAAAAGGTTCAATATATATACTATTGAAGCTTGTTGAAAAAGCAGACACTCCAGTAAGGCCATGCATAGTAGATCTTGTTTCTCAGGTCATTTTTTGTAAAATTGCATGTGGGCAAGTTATTTTTTATTCTATTTTTTATTTTTGTAAATATTTCTTTGCCATCAAAAGTTCATGTTCTTGGTTTCTTTTATGTTTTAAGCCTCATAATCTACAGAATAGCATGGGTGGTGGTGTATTCCGTCCATTGAGTCAAAGATGGCGTTGCAATGCTCAGTGGACAAATTTATCAATTTTATTAACTTGAGTAAAATATTAGATGTGCCCAGAAACATCAGACCTACTGTTTCTTATGGTGGAGGATCAGTAATGATCTGGGGATGCCATTCTCAATCCGGTTGTTCTCAATCCGGTTGTCATGCCTCATTTTGACAATCACCTGTTGGCTACTCGCACTGTATTCATGGACGACAATGGAAGGCCACATCGTTCCCATGCTGTGAGAACATTCCTTCAGAACAATGCTATTACAACACTACCTTGGCCTGCAATGAGCCCTGATTTGAATCACTTAGAACACATCTGGGACTTTCTTGGATGACGTGTGCAAGAAAGGGATCTGCCTGTACAGAATTTGGCCGATATGGAAGCTGCATTTCATGAGGAGTGGCAGCAGTTGCCTCTGGACCATATGAGAAGGCTCACTGGTAGTATTAGGAGGAGGGTTTAGGCTGTCATCCACTCGCGACTGGCCTGACACTGCTGTTGTGTTCAGGAGATCACAAGTTACAATTTTTGTCAGTAATTACCAGCATTGTTTCATCATGTACTTTTACAGCACCATACTTGTCGAGAGAACATTTTTCATCAAAAACATTAGTGACAATATGTGTAATTAGCGCCATTAAAATACTGTATATTTTCATCATTGTGTTGTCTTTCATTTGTCAATAGACCATTCTTTCTGCAAACAATCACTTTTGGCTATCTGAAAGATAGCAGGAATGTAATGACAGTTTCTACTAACACCACTGTGAAAAAAACAGAGGCTGCTTAATTATGTTCCAGGTCTATATTTTTGCTGCACTGTATATGACAGTCTACATTCTGTGGCTTTGTAGTTGTTTTTAGGCAAGTATTGGCTGCCTATATAGGCAGCCAAGACTTGTCTAAAAGCAACTTCCAGGGTACTTGGAATGTAAGTTGTGAGTTAACCCTGATGCTGCTTGTTGGGGTACCTGTTCTGTTGCAGAAAAAGTGACAAAGTCGGAATTATTTATTGGTGCTTAATGCCACATCAGCAGCTAAGACTATATTGTGGTGAGAAATCAGAGGTAAGTAAAACGTCATTATCAATTATGAAGTAAAAGATTGAATAAAAATAAAAAATAACTGCAATAGACATGTCAAAGACAAGAATGATTAGAAATATAATGAGTAATGAGAAAAGAGAATAACTTATAAATCAACCTGAGGAATTGAGACTTGATGAGTCGAGATTAAAAGAATAAAAACAATTTTAAAATTTATTAAAAAAGTTGATTACTTTCAGAAATGAAACAATTTTGTGTGGGCTCGTATTATAAAACAGATCTCCAAGAAATCCAACGGTGAAGTACTGCCCTCAATCAAGATTAAAATCGGTACAATCTAAAAAAATGTGTTCTGCTGACAAGGAACACACTCTGGTTGCATATTACACTCTAACAAAAAGGAATGTGTAAGTCTTGTGTGACCAATGTGACATCGTGTCCGAATTACATGATCCTTTCTACATAGGTTACTGGATGGGTATTGATCAAAAACGTTTGGACAGAAGCGATGGAGCTTGTTATTTGTCGTTCCATCCGATTTCACCTGCCACACAGATTTGATGTAAGTATTGATATGTGGCTTAAAATCACTGAACGGAATGTCAAAATCAGTGAGAGGCTTAGTTAAAGCCTGTTTTGCTGCACTGTCTGCTCTGGTGTTACTGTAGATACCTACATGTCCAGGTAACCAGCAAAACATGATATCATATTGGTCAGACACGAGAGAATTCAAGTTCCAAAATGAGAGGGTTCTTCAGCCTGGGCTTAAGTAAAGCAAGCAAAGAGGAAAGAGAGTCGGAAAAGGTGATCGACTTCTTTTCTTGTACATTCTCGATGTGTTAGTTGCAATGCTTTAACTTTAGCTGTAAAAATAGAATATTTATTGGGTATTCTGATTGAGGTGACCTGACCACCAGCGGCAACAGCTGATGAGACTTTGTCACCATCTTTAGATCCATCTGCATAGATCCTTGTATATGCACTGAACTTTGACTTAATTTCAGCATATTTCTGCTTTAACTGAAGAGAATTTGTTTCAGATGTTTTGGTAGAAGCAAGGTCCAAAATAACGGTTGTTTTTCTAAGATGCTAGGGAGGAGTCTGTGGTACATGGTTTTCTTTAATGGCATCTCGTTCAATTTTGGCACACTCCATATGCATTTTAATTTTTATTCCCAATGGAGGGATATGTTCCATGTGACAGTTAAAAAATTTGATATTTTGAGGTTCTGCAACACAGGTATAAGCAGGATTTGATGGATTAGAAAGAAGTTTAGAGACATATTGGAGGGAGTTTAATTTGGGGCTTCTCAAGAGAAGGCTTGTCCGCTTTAACAAGCATTGATTCTATTGGTTTCATCAAGCACTGATTCTATTGGTGAAGTTTTAAATGCACCCAAGCTAATTCGAATACCGCTATTATGAATTGCATCAAGTGGTTTCAGGTATGATTTTCTCGCAGAACTGTAAATCACACAGCCGTAATCTAATTTTGATCTGACAAGTGATCTATACAGATGGATTAGCGTTTTTTGATCAGCACCCCAATCAGTGCTGCCAACTACCTTAAGAAGGTTCAGTGCTCTTTTACACTTCACCTTTAGTTGTTTTATATTTATTTTTCACTTCCTTAACAACTTTAATAGTACTCCCACCTATTTTCAGCTCCGGATCAAGGTGATGTTGCCGAAGTTTACAAAAATGTACACAATTAGTTTTGGTCTGAAAATTTAAAACCATTTTCTGTGGCCCACTTTTGAATTCTATTTAGGCACAGCTGATATTTGTGCTCTATAGCATTCATGTTTTTGCTGCTATAGCAGATTAAAAAGTCATCTACATACAATGACGAGTCCACCATATTCTCAATTGCATCAATAATACTATTGATTTTCACTGAGAAAAGGGTAACAGATAAAATACTACCCTGGAGAACCCCCAATTCTTGTTCATGAGGATCAGATAATGTTGACACAAACCTGAAATTGGCGGTCCTTTAAAAAGTTTTCAATAAAAAGAGGCATACGCCCTCTCAACCTCATGTTAAAAAGATCTTTTAAAATCCCAAACGTCCATGTTGTATCATATGCCTTCTCCAGATCAAAGAAGATGGCGACCATGTTCTTTTCTGGCAAAGGCATTTCTGATAAACATTTCAAGTCTAACCAAATGATCCACTGTACTCCTCTGGCTTCTGAAACCACACTGAACATTCGCAAGTAGATTGTTCGATTCCAGAAACCAGACAAGCCGATCATTGATCATCCTTTACATGGTTTTAACTGGTACAGTGCTAAATTATTTCTGGTCATGAAAATTCCACATTTCTTTGCCTTGTTACAAGTTATAGAAGAGTGCCTGTTGGCATTCTCCCATAAATTGTAACAAGGCAATTCCGAACAGACTAAATAATATCACTTCAAAGATAATACGAAGCACGGCCACTGAATTTGAAACCTTCAACTTGCAGTACCTGCACTTCAGGATAAAGCCCAAATATGGGCTTCCAGCACTCTACCAGTTAAAAAGAAGACAGTTTATTAAGGCGATAGGTCTGTAATTACTTGGGTTGCTGTGATCAGGCTTAGGAATAGGAATTATTGTAGCTTTTCACCAGGAAGGTGGAAACTGGCCAGTCACCCATATGTCATTAAAGATTGATAATAAAAGTTCAAGTGATGATTGTGGTAGATGTTTTAAAATTTTGTAATGTATTTCACCGGGTCCAGTGGCAGTATCCTTTGCTCTATGCAAGGAGTTACGTAACTCTTCCATAGAGAAAGGTTCATTGTAATCCTCTAAATTATTGGAGGTAAATTTGATCTTTTGTTTGTCTTGCTGTTTTTTTAATTTTGAGAAATTCTGGATTACAATTTTCAGACGACGAATGTTTCGAAAATGTGGAGGCCAATTTGTTTTTAGTTTCTGTTTTAGATGTAATTAGGGTGTTGTTATCTTGCAGGTGTTGTAGAGTTGTTTTTGTTTCTTTTCCTTTACTCTTTTTAATCATTTTCCAAATTTTAGTGATGGGGGTGTTTTGGTTAATCTAAGAAACATAAGTTTCCCAAGAACTTTTCTTTTTTTGTTTTATAAGTTGTCTTGTTTTTGCACGATTTATACGTAGTTTGTCTAAATTATGTGTGGTTGGTGACTTGTTAAATTCCCGTTCAGTTTTCTTGCGATCCTTTATAGCCTGTTTACATTCATTATCAAACCATGGTTTAGTGAAACGCTTCGAATTTGCCGAGGTTTTAGTGACTGTGTTTCCAATGTCAAGCAGTTCGTTTGTAAAATGTTGTATTTGATCAGCACTATCCTGAAATTTTTCCTGTGTAAGTCGTTCAGAACAAAGCAATGAGAAAGTGTCCCAATCTGCTTTTTTAAAGTTCCACTGGTGCACTCTCTCATCATCCGCTGGAACTAAACTCTCCAATACAATTGGGAAGTGGTCACTCCCGCACAAGTCATCTTCTACCTTCCAAGAAAAATTGAGGAAGACAAAAGGGCATGCAATTGTAAGATCAATTGATGTATACAAACCAGATGCGGAGTGCAGATAAGTGTCTGAACCATCATTAAACAAACACAAGTCATATTTTGTAATTAACTCTTCTACAGTTTTACCTTTTACATCCTCTTGACTGTAGGAATTACCCCAAAGGGGGCTATGTGCATAAAAATCACCCAACAAAATGTATGGGGTTGGGAGCTGTTGGACCAGTAGCTGAAGATCATTCAGTTGTAGGGATTTACTTGGTGAAACATAAATCAAACAAAGTGTAACTGTTTTGTCTAAAGTTAGGCGTACCGCCACAGCCAGTAAATTTGAATTTAATGGTACATAAATGTGAATAATGTCGTTCGTAACTAAGACAGACGTTCCACGAATTTGAAGATCATTATCCTCTGCCCAGGCATTATACGAAGTATAATGCTTAAAAGCTGAATGATCCTGAGCCTTGGGTTTCTTTAAAAGAGTTTCCTGCAGGCAAAAAGCTGAAGGTTTATATTTTTGGCTTAATAGACCCATTTCATTAAAATTTGCTCTAAAACCTCGACAATTCCACTGTATAATATTTTGTTTGGATGTGTTATCATTGTTTGAGTGGTGATTTGGAAGGTGGACGAAATTGACCCCATGTTTTTCTTTGGTGATGTTTTACATGGGGACCTATTCTGAGAAGAGTTCGAGCATAAGTGCCCGAATGTTTTGTCGATGCACTCACCGACTTCCATCAATTCAAAGCCTTCAAACCTGTTACGGGTAACAGGGTCTTGAAGGGCCTTAAGTGTTCTATCCGATAACTGTTTCTGTTTTTCTTTTCTAATTTCTTTCTGAGTTTTTCTTGATTTTTTTTCTGACTCTGACTAAGCTTTTGAGGTCCTGCTTTCGATTTTGAGTTAGGTTGTTCACTTTTCTTTCCTGGTTTCGATTCTGTTGCTTTCTTATCTTCTGTTTTAAATTTGGTTTGTTCAATTTTCTGATTTCCTTGCAAGTTTTCTTTTGGTAGTGTTTGAGTTTGATGATGACATATGATTGCCCCGACAATTTACACATTTAAAAATATTACTGGTACATGGCTCATCGTGTTTTTGGCTGCATTTGTGGCAAACTGGCTGGCATCAACATGGATTTTGGCTGTGTCCGTATATCTGGCATTTGAAACAACGAAGTGGATTTGGAATACATAAATCCACTTCAACATTCATGTAACTTATTTGGACTGAGTTTGGTGGCTGGGGAGTATTAAAAGTAAATATATAGGTATTTGTGCTGATTTTGTTCCCATTTTTCTTTATTCTTATTCTTTTAACACCCAAGACTCCCTGTGTTTTCATTTCTTGAATTATTTCTCCTTCATCAATGTCGGTAAGCTCATGGGTTCGTACAACGCCTCTGCTGGTATTGAGGGTTCTGTGAGCTTCCGATTTCACATCAACATGTAAAAGTTTCTGGGTCCTTAAGAGATTCAATGACTGGACTTTTACTAGTACATTCAATCAAAATGCCACCTGATCGTAATTTTTTAATATTTTTAATAGTGCCAGCGATCCCTTGCATTGCCTTCTCTTATGCAAATGGGTTGAAGTTAACCTTCTTGTTGTCATCACTTGGACGAATTAATATAAATCATGGCCAGTCATTTGTTTGATAATTGTTTGATTATCGGCCATTTTCATAATCAGAGTCAGAAGTGTTATCATGTGTTGAATCATACGGTCACTCAATTTTTGTTTTGGTTGCCATAATTTTGAATAATTTAATTCTTCACTTCAGGCCTCCCACCCTTACTTCGAGCCCAACTTAGGGGGTATGCCCCAGCCTAACAAGAGGTGCTGATAAAACCAGAAGTACATAAGTATACTTCCCCTAAGATGATGCTAATGCATACCGCCAGGGGATTGACCCGTGGAGTGTTTGGGAAGTGCCAGGTCTTGGTGGTCATTCAACCAATCATTCTGTGTAACTTGAGCTATGACAATGATGACAATGGCTACGAAGAATTGAAGCAGACAGCACAATAAAACAGTGTATGTTAAAAAAGACATTGAGAGTCAACACTCCGTATCAATGATAAAATTGAAATAAAAGAAATGACTGATTAAATGATCACCCAATGCCCCCACCCCCGACATGACACCCAGTACTTTTTGGGGTGGGGACTCCCGATTGGCCAGAATAGGCCATCCGTCTACTCCAGAAATTGGGGCCAAAGCAGTGTGTTGGACATTATCTGAACAAGAAAAATGTTACTAAGGTAACACATGCCCCCCCCCCCCCCCCTGTGACCTTCACCTTGCAGAAACTATTATACGCGACACACCTTCTGACTGTCCTTAACATTTGTAAAAAGTTTAACAATTGTACTATGATTCGTTTCTGAGTTATGGCTGAAACACAAATATTGACCAATTTTTAGTGTGACCTTAAATGTGACCTTGACCTTGAAGGTACGAACCCGGCTATGGTGTGTGACTCATCCTCCCATGGTCCTTTATAATTGTGTGAAGTTTGATGACTGTGGCCCCAACTGTGTTCAGTGTGACCTGGAAATGTGACCTTGACCTTATGGACCTGGCTGTGGTGTGTGATACATCCACCCGTTGTCCTTTATAATTGAGCGATGTTAGATGATTGTAGCCATAATAGTTTTGGAGTTATGCTTGAGACACGATTTGTGACCCTGAACATATGACAGTCAATTGAGACCTCCACCTTGCAGATGCGGCGGAAACTATTATACGCGACACACCTTCTGACTGTCCTTAACAATTGTAAAAAAGTTAACAATTGTACTATCATTCGTTTCTGAGTTATGGCTGAGACACGAATATTGACCAATTTAAAATTTTAGTGTGACCTTGAAATGTGACCTTGACCTTCAAGGTACAAACCCGGCTATGGTGTGTGACACATCCTCCCATGGTCCTTTATAATTGTGTGAAGTTTGATGACTGTGGCCCTAACCGTTTTCGAGTTATTGGCTCAGACACACACACACGGATGGACGGACACATGCACACTTCAATCACTATATGCCACCCGACCTAACTGGGGCCACTAGTCCTCACCTGCCAGGATTCCTTCTTGGGCCTTCAGAATGCACCTCACGGGAAAACAAGGTGCCTGCAAGGTGGTATTAGCAGGATTGACCATTTTGGTCCGGTTTGCGTATTCAAATATTTCGCAGCAAACCAGAACAATTGAGCAAACCTGTTGATAAAAAAAAAACAGCAAACCTGCCCAATTGAGCAGGTCGTCCTCTATCCGCCACCTGAGGACCGGCCTAGTAAGGGATGGTCAAACCCCCCAGGCAAAGTCGGAATTAGGCCCTTAAAGGTTAAATTACATATGGGGAAAATAGGTTAAAAATAATGATTTTCATCTTTCAAATTTTAAACACAATGATAAAACAAAAACCAAACAAGTGCACCACCGTAGGATGGCCAATCCCCGGCCACCCACGTCCAACAGGAGCAAAAACTCACAAAGAAATTAAATTTGGAAAGACAATATTTAATGGTTTTCTTTAAAATGTGATGACAAGAAATGGTAATGTGATCACAAGAAAGTCTAATTCCATCAAGGGCAATAACCAGACATGTTAAGTTTCATGATTTTGGCAGGAGGCTCCCGATTTTGTATCCCATCTCCCAGCCTCACAATCGGGGAACAAATTCTCATGATTTTGAGACCCGATCTTTTGTTTTGCAAACTTGAGTCTCGAATTTTGTTTACTGTACTATTATAAATAAGCTGAGTGGAACGTGGAAGATAGAAAAAGTATTTCAAACAAACTGCCTTACATTTGCCTTGACTGGGGGTAATTCCGATGTGTGAAAGAAAAACTGAAAAAACTAAAGAAAAAAAATAATTCTGTAAAAAACGAACCTTTACAGTCGAAATTAGGAGAGATATTGGTGAAAACATTGGAGTGAGTAAGCTTCAATAAAAGTTAATAAAATCACAAGAAATATGATTTCTGTTGTGTTTCTTCTATTTCACTGGCAATTGAAGTGGGAACTATTAAAAAACCGGGGCAGTTGGGTGGATGTCTAATTACCAAAATAAACACAACAATTGCATATTATTCCCCAAAACCACAGTAAGGACTTATTGACTCCTCAAATAATAAGGAAATGTTGATTTTTTAAAAATGTAGCGGTTCTTGTAAATTTTTGCATCTTGACAAAGCCCTAAATCTGATAGAACGAGGCAGATCCCACCAGTTGTGGAGCCATGGTCTGAAATCCTGTGGAGGAGGGGGTACACTAGTGAAGAGGAGGAGGAATCTCAGAATTGAGGGTGCTGTTATTGTATTAAGAAAGGGATCCCACTAACTTGATTTTCCGTGTCTGACAGGTCTATAGAAAAATTTTATGATGGGGTGGCGGGGGGGGGGGGGGGGGGGGGGGGGGCGGAGTGATTGTGGACACAACTGATTCACAATCCCATTCATGATGTTCTCACCAAAATGATTATGATATATATTTAATTTTGAAAACAAAAATACTGAACGGTTTTCTCTGAATTGTGTTGTTAATGTAATAACAATAAATTTGAAGTTCAACAAGGGCAATAACTCTCAAAGCAATACTTGAACACACTAACTCATTCATGATATTATAACCAAAAAGCTACATACTAAATCTGGAAAAAAATCCTTAATGGTTTTCTTTGAATTGTTTTTGACAAGAAATGTTAATGTGATGACAGTAAAGTCGGAGTCCAACAAAGGCAAAAACTTTCAAAGAAATACAGGCCTGGCAATCTAGAAAATCAAGAAGTGAAAAACAGTTGCCCTCCTGAGATTGCTTGGGAGTGCAATTGCACCTGAAATTTTCAATGCAAAAACTTGTATGCTATTTTGGCTATATTCAGTTCAAGGTATTAATATTCTGACTGAAAAATTGTACTACATTCAGCTACATAGTGGAAAAATTGGCACACACATCTCATTATTCAAAATGTTGCATTCAATTCTTATGTGACTGTCTTCTACACTCAAAATGTATCGAAATGCGACACGGAATGGGTCATGAATTATTGCAAATCAATGCAATATTGACAAATCATCCCCTGAGTTCCAATGTGTTCTCTGTGCCAATAGGCACAGAGAACACAATGGAACTTGGGGGACGAAAAGATAATAGATTTTAAAGGCAGTCCCAAACAGGTTTGGCATTCCAGAAAATCAAGGGGTGCAAAAAATTGCCCACCTCAATTTTTTCTAGGCGTGCAGTAGGTGCGCAGCACTCCTGCACTCCTAAAGAATGCCAGGCCTGGAAATTCTTGGACAGAGTTGGTTTGCAATCCTGATATTATCACCAAAAAGCTGTGTATCAAATTTGAGAAAAATATTTGCATTTTTTTTTTAAATGTCATGACATTTTTTCAGGGTTTCAAGGAATGGAATGGTTTTGTTCATTTTCTCATGCTTTCCAGTTTTCAACAGTAGTGTATAGGACAACACTTGGAAAAGAAATGTTTTGAACAAGTAACAAATTTTTAAATAGGCCTAAAAAAGATAGCTTATGCATCCTCAATGGAATGAGCTCCTTGAGCTTATTCCAATAAGGGGTCATAAACTGTGTAGGGAGGCAATAATTAGAGAAAATAATCAAATGGGAATGGCATTTTTGTAAAATTGTACTTGCCATTAATGGCTGTTATATTTGGTAAAGAGCTAATGCTTCTTTGCCCATTAATTGCACTTTCTAAATACAGTAACAATACAAGTATGATGCAGGATAAATTCAACAAAAAGTCCACCTTAATTTCTTTTGACAATTAAAACATGCATCAAACCCCGATCCTGAGAAGCTTCCTCAGAGAGACAGGTATATGCGTTATATCACAGTTAATAAAACAAAACCCAATTTGTTCAACAAAAAAATGTACAAATAACTAAACTTATTTTCACACATTTGACAAAAATAGGCCAAGAAATTATCTAAATATATTTTTCAAGGACATTCCGTGACATTTCCACTAAAGTTTGATTTTCTAGCACAGTCGAGGACCTGAAGTTAAGTTTTAAAATTCAAGCACTAAATTAATATTATTCACTCTCTAGAGGCATAGTTAGGCTAAATAAAGGGAGAGATAAAATATTTTTCTGCTACCATTGGCATTGGCAGCAGAAAAATATTTCGTCCCCACCACCTCATTTCAATGGCAGCAGAAATAGAGTTTTCCCACCACTTCACTTCACCTAACTTTTGTTGGGTCAAGAGTGTTTTCTGTCCAGGGTCCCTCGGGTCAAAAATTAACATTTCACGCCAATTGGAGCACTGTATTTTTTTAAAGGCTCAAGCTTCCATAAAGTGAAGGCCTAACTTAACTTACCCTTAAGGGCCTACACAAGTCTCCTGAATTCCAACCAGCCCACAGCCTTTACAGCCAGAGGTTTAGCAATTTATTAATTTTTTTTATTGGTCACTTTCGACAACCAGGGTAACCTAGTGTCGGACAGTTTTATGGGTGGAGGAAACTGTGTACCCGGAGAGAACCACCAAGCAATGGCAAGCAACTGCCAGACTCCCCAACGTACTAACTCCACACAAGCAGGGTTAGCATTGGTTGAAGACAAGTGCACCATTGACGTGCAGTATGCCTTAGTACACAGCGACACCATGCCCTAATGCAGGATGATAGTGCATGGAGGGTTTTTTTTCCAGGTTCGGTTTCGTTTTTTTTTTTTTTTTAAACCACGGTTTCGGTTCGGTTTTTCGGTATTATTTCCAGGCCCTTCAATTAATCTAAATCACTATCGTTTTACGAGAAAAGACCATAGAAATGTCACCTGAGAGCTATTTAAAGTGTGCTATGTCCTACTGGCAGTAGTGAGACATGGTACACTTCACTAGCACTGAGTTGACGAAGTGTTAATATGAATTTGGGGTAGATTGTATGTCTTTTGTTTATGTTCTTGTTGTATATGTTCTATTTGGTGAATGCAATACATCAGTGGCAGCTCCTCCCCCCACTCCTCACCCAACCCCACACACACTTTGCCCTCGGGCCCCCCAAATCCAAACTTCAAATTGCTATCTGACACAATCTGGGTGCCTTTGAAGAAATGCTCAGATATCGCCCCCATGGCGCCCAAATTATCCAGATATGAAAAAAAAAATTCTGGGGCCCGGCCCACCGATCCCAAACCAATTAGTGGGGACACACTATCCCATACCCACACCCCTGGCTCAGGCCTACGACCTTCAGGAGATGCCGAAGGCATCTCGACCTTGGACATCCACATCTTACTTAGCTGCCCCCACCCCCAATTGAAATCCTGGCGGCGACGACACTGCTATACATGATATACCTGTTTTGCTATTTTGTGTTCAGTTTTAATTTTGATAAAATAA
Organism: Pictodentalium vernedei; assembly: GCA_031216915.1. Taxonomy (NCBI): domain Eukaryota; kingdom Metazoa; phylum Mollusca; class Scaphopoda; order Dentaliida; family Dentaliidae; genus Pictodentalium; species Pictodentalium vernedei. The sequence continues at coordinate 698,048,967 of CM062295.1, forward strand.
ATAATTTGGACTTGTAACTTTTCTGTTTTGTTTAACATCGCCATAATACAGTGACTCCATTCATTGTTCTATTCCTCGATCCCTCACTGGACCTCTCGCCTCCTTTCGAAATACTGAATATGATCTCTACCTCATGTTGTTATGAGCAAAATAAAATGGATTTACTGCATCAAGGAGGATCATGGTAAAAGTAAATAACACAATACAATTTTTAGTATTATTTTATTTCATGCATTTAATATGAGATAAATATGACGAAATGAAAAAATGAAAAAAAAAAAAAAACCTTCACGTGTTCCGACACTCACCTAATTTCATGCAGTAAAAGTCCACACTCACTGGCCATAGTCGTTTTTGTGTAGACTCCACCAGCTATTCTCACAGTCGGGTGCGACTTATACAAAGGGAATAGTCTCAGAGGAGGTATTTTGGCTGAAAATATTGGGTGCAACGTATACATGGGAGCAACTTATACCCAGACATATACGACAATAATCGCTTTTGGATTTGCCCGTCCTGCTGACGTTCTCTGGCATTTTCAAAATGAGATTATGAGGGGGGCATTGTAAATTTCGAAGTCAAAGTATGCAAAAACTGTATGGCCATTTTTTGGGGTTCCTGTCGGTTCGGTTTTTCGGTTTGCGACAAAAACCGAAACCGAACCGAAATGAAAGTGTCAATGACACTGTAGCTTAACTTGTCTGTGTGTTTTGTTGGATGAAAAGGATAATGTTCAATGTGTATGAAAGGATTATGAAATAAGACAAGAATTGTGATAATTGGGAATATCTTAATTTCTGTTCCCTGTATGCTATGTTTTTCATAAAAATAATATGAGGTGTACACTGTACTAAAGGGTGGAGGAATGGGTTAATATGACCTCACAGATAATGTATGTGGCCCTCACAGTTAACCTATGTCAACAAAAGTTACCAAGTTACAGTGAAATTATTCCAAAATGAGTCATCCTATCAAGTTACATTGAAATCCCTTCATATTTATTTATTGCTATTTATTGGGGTTTAAGGACACATATTTATGCACAATGGCTAATCGTGACCGTGAGTTTTACAGGTGGAGGAAGCCGGAGTACCCGGAGAGAACCACCGAGCAACAACGAGCAACTGTCAGCTCCTCAATATTCTAACTCTGTTCAAGCTCTGCTCAAGCAGGGTTACAGTGGTTGAAGACATGTGCACCATCGACATGCAGTACGTCTTAGTACACGGCGTCATCGTGCCAACATGTAGACAACCAGGATAAAGTGCCTTGCCCAAGGACACAACGCGGGTCGTCCCGGACGGGGATCGAACTCAGGACTGAATGATCGCGACCAAAAGGGGACCTTCTCATGTAGACATTATTTGGAGTCATCCTACCAAGCTACAATGCAATCCCTTCATAAATATGACCTGTAGACTTTGCTAAAGGTTTTCGGGCTTTGGGCCCCTGTAGCTGTCACAGTTGCCCAATCACGTCCAAAAGGGGACGTTCTCATCTAGACATTATATGAAGTCAACCTACCAGGTTACAATGAAATCCCTTCATAAATATGACCTGTAGACTGTGCTAAAGATTTTCGGGCTTTGGGCTCGGGCAGCAATCATGGTTGAATGGTCGCAACCAAAAGGGGACATTCTCATCTGCCCACCATCTGGAGTGATCCTACAAAGTTACAATGACATCCCTTCATAAATATGACCTGTAGACTGTGGCAAAGGTTTTCGGGCCTCGGGCCCCTGTAGACGTCACAGTTGACCAATCACGACCAAAAAGGGATGTCATCATCTAGGCATTATATGGAGTCAACCTAACAAGTTACAATGAAATTCTTCCATAAATACGACCTATAGACTACGCTAAAGGTTTTTGGGCTCGGGCAGCCATAAAGGCTGAATGATCGCGACCAAAGGGGACGTTCTCATCTAGACATTATTTGGAGTCATCCTACCAAGCTACAATGAAATCCCTTCATAAATATGACCTGTAGACTTTGCTAAAGGTTTTCGGCCTTTGGGCCCCTGTAGCCATCACAGTTGCCCAATCACGTCCAAAAGGGGACCTTCTCATCTAGACATTCTATGAAGTCAACCTACCAGGTTACAATGAAATCCCTTCATAAATATGACCTGTAGACTGTGCTAAAGGTTTTCGGGCTCGGGCAGCCATCATGGTTGAATGGTCGCAACCAAAAGGGGACATTCTCATCTGGGCATCATCTGGAGTGATCCTACAAAGTTACAATGACATCCGTTCATAAATATGACCTGTAGACTGTGCTAAAGGTTTTCGGGCTTCGGGCCCCTGTAGACGCCACAGTTGACCAATCACGACCAAAAGGGGATGTCATCATCTAGGCATTATATCGAGTCAACCTAACTAGTTACAATGAAATTCTTCCATAAATACGACCCATAGACTATGCTAAAGGTTTTTGGGCTCGGGCAGCCATAAAGGCTGAATGATTGCGACCAAAGGGGACGTTCTCATCTAGACATTATTTGGAGTCATCCTACCAAGCTACTATGAAATCCCTTCATAACTATGACCTGTAGACTGTGCTAAAGGTTTTCGGGCTTCATGCTCGGGCAGCCATCATGGTTGAATGATCGCAACCAAAAGGGGAATTCTCATCTGGGCATCATCTGGAGTGATCGTACAAAGTTACATTGAAAACCCTTCATAAATATGAGATGTAGACTGTGCTCAAGGTTTTCGGGCTTCGGGCACCTGTAGCCGTCACAGTTGAGCAATCACAACCAAAAGGGGATGTCATCATCTAGGCATTATATGGAGTCAACCTAACAAGTTACAATGAAGTCCTTACATAAATACGACCTATGGACTATGCTAAAGGTTTTTGGGCTTGGGCAGCCAATAAGGCTGAATGATCGCGACCAAAAGGGGACATTCTCATCTAGACATTATTTGGAGTCATCCTACCAAGTTACAATGAAATCCCTTCATAAATATGACCTGTAGACTGTGCTAAACGTTTTCAGGCTTCAGGCCCCTGTAGCCGTCACAGTTGCCCAATCACGTCCAAAAGGGGACGTTCTCATCTAGACATTACATGAAGTCAACCTACCAAGTTACAATGAAATCCCTCCATAAATATGACCTGTAGACTGTGCTAAAGATTTTCGGGTTTTGGGCTCGGGCAGCCGTCACGGTTGACAGATCGAGACCAAATGGGAAGTTCTCATCTAGACATCATAAGGAGTCATCCTACCAAGTTACAATGAAATCCCTCCATATTAAATATTACCTGAAGACTGTGCTAAAAGTTTTTGGGTTTCGCATATGAACTTTCATGACGATCAGACAAGAACTGCGGGGTGTAGCCTGTGCTAATGGAAAATGTGAACAGACTCACAGACTAACAGACTTCTGCACGCGTGATGGCAATAGCTTATCTTGACTTTGTCGAGTTAAGCTAAAAACGAAAAACCTCCATGCTCTACGGGATGAAGTACCTTGCCCAAGGACACAACGCAGGTGGGATTCGAACAGAGGACCTCTCGGCTTGCAGCCTACAACTCTACCTACTGAGCCACCTCGCTCCCAGATGTTTAGCAATGATTTCTAGTTACATCTTGGCTGCCTTAACAGGCCAAGACTGTAACTAGTAACCACTGCCTAGATAATTTGCCAATTGTCAGCAGAACATCCTCATGGTGGCAAGTTAAGGGTACCTGTTCTGTGGTTGTAAAAGTTTGGAAATAGGCCTTCAACTTGGTTGAGGGCTAGATTATTTTTAACGGTCTGAACTTGTTATAGAATATTTGTTTATTACAAATTATTGGAGAGCGCCTGGAGGCACACTCCAATAATTTGTAATAAAACAAATTTATATAAACAAAATATTATTTGTGTTTCACTGAATATGAAACATGTGCAAGGAAAATGTTGGCCTTTGCTCTGGTGCCCTCATTTTTTTTGAAAGCCTTGATAGAGGCTTCTTGTATTCAACCATCAAGGGTTAAGATAGAAAAATTACCCAAGAAGTATCGGGGTGAAAGTACATGAACTAATCTTGAGATTTCAGAAAAATTACCCAAGAAGTATCGGGGTGAAAGTACATGAACTAATCTTGAGATTTCAGGCATATATTCATATTAGGTTGACATTTTCCAGGAAAAATTGAGGGGACAAGCCTCCCTATCCCTCCCACGGCTAGGCTGTTGTTGACATAATTCAATAAACCATATAGGATGGTAAGCATGCAACATTTTCAAGGTGCTGTACATGTCATGGAGACTCATTATTCACCAGAAACTAGAGCTACATGAGATGGATGATGGAGATATTTTGCTAGGGTTTACCTGTTGAACTTGTTCTGCAAACTGAATATCATTAACAGTTGTACATTGTCGTGGAGGATGACTGCCATGAAGAAGAACACCTACAGGACTACCTACAAGTAGTGATTCATTCAACATCTGAAACAAATGAAAAGCTAGAAATGAGGACTTGTTTATTTCAACTGTTTTGTTGCTATGCTCTATGTAAGATCAGGAACAACATAAAGCGAAACCCACTTAATTGTATATTTTTTAATTGAAAAACTCTGTCAATAATACAGTGGAACCCTGTTAATTGAATAGCCACTTTGCCAATGGAAATTATTCAATTAACAGGAGTATTCAATTAACAGGGATTCTGTCACATTCCTGTATTCTAGAGATAAACTTAGCATTTATTCTATTATATCTTGTTTGACAGAGCTCCATGAGCTCTGACAAACAAGATATAATAGATTAAATGCCTGTATTGGATGTACTGAAGCCAAATATGTCAAGGAAAACTGAGGAGAGTCAGGGTAATTCTCGCGAGGTTGCAAGATTTTTTATTCAATTAACAGGGGTTTATTCTATAACCTATATTCAATTAACAGGTCAAATTTGTACTGGAGGCATAAATGGTTTTGTGTTGGGAAATTATATTCAATTAACAGGGTTATTCAGTTAAGAGATATCCAATTAAGTAGGCTCCACTGTATACAAATTACAAAGACCAAATCATTTACCATACTTTCAGAATAAAATTTACCTCTTGATTGCATATGAGTTATAGAGTAAATTCCTGTTCATTGAAAAAAGACTGTCGAAGAATTATATCTACATCCACTGAATTTCCCAAATTTATGGACATTTTTTGCCTCAATAAATCCATTATTGATATTGATATTTTGATATTTTTGGAATATATCTATTATATCTTATTTACCAGAGGTCAATGAATATTTCTCTCTGGTGAAGTGAGTTTCTATTCATTTAATAGGGTTCCAATGTATTTGCATATTTTTGTTTTACTAATGAAATGCTATTAATGGAAGCACTGTTGGAAAAAGCTTTATCTAGCAAAACAGCAAGCAATATTCACATAAACTGCCATCAAATGTTATTATTCTTTCAATTTTTGCCTCCAAAACACCTGTTTTGGAGACAATTTTTATTTTTTAAATATTCTAAAAAATCTTACTGCATATGTCACCTTCTAGTTGTGATAGGTGAAGTGTTGAGAAAATTCCAACAGTGTCATGGTACAGTATATTATCAGCTCACTAAAACAGTTAACCCTTTACCTAACATGAATAGATGACAACAATTGAAATTTTTTTCTTAGATAATTAACTCCTTGCATGCTGCTGGCGGATTTTCGTGCAAAAGGACACGATTTCTCTTGCCATTGACATAAGTATAAGATGGGCACATTTCACAGCAGCTATGACTACATTTGATGTAAAATATCTTGAAAAGGTTCCTAGGCAATTCGTACCCTAATATAAAGGTACGTATGGTCTCTTGTAAAGGTATGAATTGTCCCGCATAAAGGTACAAATTGTCCAATGTAAAGGTACAAATTGTCTAGTGCAAAGGTACAAACAGTCTCATAAATTATCATAAATTAGAGTGATGTCACACATGCAGCTCGACTGTCCCAGCAATGACAATGCGTAGACACAAAATAGTTTGAGCCATATTTTGTTAACTGTTTACCTAACAAATCTGCCATACCTGTACTCATGATATGCAAAAATTGCTACAGTAGAACCTGTCTTGAGAGACCGCCCTTTGGGCCACACAAAAGTGGTCTCTCAAGACAGGTGGTCTCTCATAACAGGTTTCAGGTTTTCTCAAGTCAGTGAATAACCAACCACAAAATTCAGAAATGGAGAAGAATGGATTTTTGTAATTACTTTGTAGTTGCTCTTTTTTATGAAGTTTTTGTAACAAATTGAAATGGGCTGTTATAAAAATTATAAAAATAAATTAGTGTTGAAAATCTTCATTGAAGATTTTCAACACTAATTTATTTTTATAATTTTTATAACAGCCCATTTCAATTTGTTACAAAAAGATTTTCAACACAAATTTATTTTTATTCCTATCTGTCACATTTCAGGTATGTATGAAATTGTTTATTCAGCAATAACCCTAATCTTTTCACAGGGGTCTTATAAAAACATCTCAATCTTTAATGAGTTAGCAATTGAAACCCAATTAAGAGGTTTTAATACTTTTAATTATGTTAGTATAACCACAATGGATTTTCCAATTCCAGAACAGGTAAAAAGTTTTTGTCATGGTTTCAGTCTTCAAAGGGGCGGTCTCTCAAGACAGGTCCATTATGGCATGAAAATACAAGTTGGTACCAGGTCACAGTGGTCTCTCAAGACAGGTGGTCTCTCAAGACAGGTGGTCTCCCATAGCAGGTCCATTACAGAGTAAAACCAATCGGTGCCTGGCAGATGTGGTCTCTCAAGACAGGTGGTCTCTCAAGACAGTGGTCTCTCAAGACAGGTTTTACTGTATTCAAATTTCATTTTTCTGGTGGTGTGTTATAGTAGTCAGTATTTTGTTTATTTGCATTTAATAACTCCCAATCCTTCAAAATGCACTTTTGGAAAAATTACCATTGGAGGGGTTTGGGGGGGGGGGATTGGGGAGGGGGTGGGGGTGGCTGTAACCCATATTCAAACTTGGCCTGTAGTACTAGTTGGAAGATACACATATATCTATCAACTTTGGTTGAAATCAAATAATCCAAACTGCAGTTATTGGTCGGGGGGGAAACCAATTGTTTATGGACGGACGGACCATTTACAAATGGTCGTATAAAAAAGTAATATCAAATTTCAAGAGAATCATATAATTAGAACTGGATTTATCTTCTGGATAACATGAGAAGGAGGGAGGGGTGGATTGATTCCACCCATCTCCCCCAAAGTTTTGGAGACAGCATCAAAGTCCCTCACTCCCATTTCCTTCCAATCTGTATTACTTTTGTAAAACAACAGAAGTATGCTGCAGAAGGAATTTCTTTATATTTCAAACTGTGGAACTCAGGTAATGAGAAAAAAAAAGCTACATACAAGTAAAACAAATCAGGTCTGTAAATGCAATTATTAAAAGTTGTATTGATCATGCAAGAACAAAAAGTGACAAAGAATGTGTTAGAAGCCCAATTTCAAATTTAAAGAAACTATATAAGAAAACTGTTTTGAAAAGGGTTAAATTAACGTAAATATTAATTGAAACCACAGTATACAGCGTCAGTAGACCTTGCCCCAAATAAAAAACAATGACATTGTAACACAATGTTTGAAGAATAAAAGGTACAACCTTGAAAAGCAAAACTTTAACCCTTTACCTAATGTAACAGCCAAAACCGGCCAGCGCTGTTCTAAAAATTCGCCAATTAATTTTCATTATTTTTTTCATTTTTTGTCTCAAAAACATAGGTTATGACCCCTTGTTGGAACGAGCTCATCGAGCTCGTTACAACGAGGGGTCATAACCTATGTTTTTGAGACAAAAAATGAAAAAAATTAGTTATTCAAGAATTATTTTTGCAAGTGTCGTCTGCTTTTCTGGTTAGGTAAAGGGTTAATCCAAAACTTTAAGTTGGGAATAAGTAAAATTGACTTCAAAAACGGGTTAAATATTTCCTAAAACCGATAAAAGAAACCACTGATGTAAATGCAATCATTAAGTTGTACTGACCATGCAAGAATTAAAGTAAGCAAGTATGTGGCAAAGCCTAATTTCAAATACAAAGAAACTAAGTCTGAAAATATGTTTAAAAGGGGTTAAAAGCATGCCAATATTAATGAAAATCACTGTAGAAAGGTTCAGTAGATAGTAGACATTGTCCCAAATGAGAAACAGTAACACTGCAGTAAAGTGTTTGAAGAAATAAAGGTGTAACTTTGTAAACAAAAAAAACTTTAACAAAAACTTTAACCTGGAAATTCCAAGTTAAATTGCCATACAAAAAAAGGGTTAAATATTTTCCAAAATAAGATGAAAAACATAATGAGAATGATACAATCAATAGTAATGAATATTAATTTAAAAGAAAAAAAACTTTAACCTTGACTAGAAAAATTTAACCACAAACTATAACCAAAACTCTAAATGTTAACAGACGGACAGGTGGACAGATGAAAGTCATGACTATAGCCCCAAACTATAAACAGTCGGGCTAAAAATGTAAAACATGTTTTAGAAAGCTGAAGTCCAATATATCAGAAAGGTAATTGAGCCTTGAACCTCCAGTGGTCAAATGAGTTTGACAGATCAAAGAGATAAAAAGAAACATACCAAAAAGGATGACCAATAAAAAAGACATAAGTTACATTGTTTGTTTTATTTAATGAAAGCATTACCCAAAAGAAGGAGTGGTGCACAACACTACCCTGTTATTCACAGTCATTAATTATATATACAGTTTTTTAAGCAGCCCGGTGGTTATTAATGGTATTAATAATAATAACTCTCTCTATTGCAGCCATGTGGACAGCAATCCAAGAGGGGTTTCCCGGAAAAGTGGTGCATGGGTGTGTGTTTCACTGGTCTCAAGCAGTTTGGAGGAAAGCCCAGGCCATGGGTCTGCAAGCAGCATACAGCAACGACGAACACACACATGCCCTGATGAGGCAGCTGTTTGCTCTACCATGTCTTCCAAGTGACCATATAGATGAAGCATTTACTCAACTTGAAGATAGCGCAACCACGTAAGAACTTCAAAATCTATGTGCATATATTTGTGCAACCTGGTTAAAAGACAGTTTGTGGCTACCAGAAACCTTGTCGGTTTTTATACAAAGTGTAAGAACCAATAATGATTGTGAGGGGTGGCAAAGAAAACTTAATTTCAAGGCTGGTGTAGCAAAGCCACCATTCTACATTTTATTAATGTTGTTATTTCATGAGGCCAAGACTGTAGTTGTACAATGTAAATTGTTTAGGGAGAAAAAGCTATAGAGACATCAGAGAAAGTCTTATCAGAAAGTTCATACCAAACTTTTCAAGTACTGGGATGAATACAATTCTGGAACAAGGTTGTTGTCCAGTTCACCAAGAGCCTGTGGCAAGCTCTACAGTCCAGTTCTTTGTGGTGCTTAATCTGATTTAAGTATTATGTGATTTTCATTTTTGTATATCATGTTTTTCTGATGTATTATCAGGGCTCAAAATAAGCGGTGTTGCGTCGCTTTTTGCTATGCAAAACTTGCAAAAAGCTACATAATATTCAATTATGTATAGCATTTTGCAATACAAGATAATCAACTGCAGCCTATTAGGCTGCAGTTGATTATCTTGTATCGCAAAATGAAAATGAAAATTTGCAAACAAATTTGAAAACTAGTTCACTGATACTTTACTTCTGATTGTGGAACATCTCAGATTAACTCTCCATCAAGCATCATTAGCAACTTCGCATGTAAGATGAATTCTATAGGTTTAAATTCTTCCTGTTTTTACAACATTTTGCATAACATGTCCATTAAAAATAACTTCAAGCCCATCAAATTAAAAATCCCAACTTCCATTTTGAGAACTCTATTAAACAACCAAGAAGCCATTTGAAAATATTCAAGTCCATGTAACCCTTAAAGGCAGTTCAGTTAAAAAATGCCCAGAAATGGATGAAAACTATTCTATCTGCTTAGAAGAATTTAATACAAAACAGCATAACATAACTCTGGTATACAAAAATAGCTATGTAATTTTGACAAAATGCTATTAATTTTTTGGAAATGTGTAGCATTTTGCTACACAAAGAAAACAAATTATTTTGAGCACTGTGTATTATCTGCATCTGAGTATAACTCATTGAGATGAAACGGAGCACTTTAAATTATTTGCCACATTTCTAACATGCTATCAATCCATTTCATCTCAATCAAGTTCAGATACAGAAAATACAATTCAGGAAACACATGAACTAACTCAGCCTTTCAGTGATTTATTTCATTTGAATACAGAAAAGACATGTGTCTCTCAATTTATAGTGCATTTTACTTTTGTGTTTTTCTGTTTCATTTGTACGAATGAGAATGCTTGTGTGTTATACCTTTGTTTTGTTGGTAATATATTTCTTGGAAAAATAAATGGCGAATGTGATTTTCATGAATAGTCTTCCTTATTTTTTCACATGTAGTCTCCAGTCGTCCCAGGGATGAATCCTTTACAAGTCAGGATACAAGTTGTCCAGAGTTGGGGTATGAGTTGTCCAGAGGTGGGATACGAGTTGTCCAAGGAAAGGTACAAATTGTCCAGGGTAAAAGTTGTCCTGATACCCTTGAAAATACTCCGCTGGTTAAGAGTTATGCATTTTCATTTTTTGTTTAAAAAAACATAGCTTATGATCCCTTACTGAAATAAGATCGACAAGATCAATCCAATGGGGAGGAGGGAGGAACATGAGCTAATATAAAGGCAAATATTCAAATAATAATAAATAAGAATATATCAGCAGAGCTGTCCAAGTATGAGGCCAAAAGAGAAGACATGATTGTGTTATTTAATTGTACAATGGACAGAAAACTTATCAAACAAGTGCCACTGTCAAAATTTCTGTGAAAACAGATTGTGTACAAGCCTGCACATAATTTTTGTTTTGGAGTCTGTCATGACAGGAACAAGGTTATGTCACACTCAAGTCATGAGCAGACATTGTGTAAGGTCTATCAACTGAATCATTTTTAACAAGAGCGCACATATCGCTGAAGCAATACAATGTCCCCTACCAGACTAATGAGCATTAATAATTATACAAATGTTATAACCTAATGTGATCAGCATGAATTCCGTTGAAGCATTTCCAAAAAAAAGTCCAGAAAACTGATATTTTGGCACTTTTCCATATTTCCAAAGTCCATAACTCACACAAGAATAATGCAATCAGCATGAAACTCAAACCTGAACTGTAAGTCATTGTTCTATAGAAGGTTACCAAGAATGAAATCATTCGGTTGAAGCATTTCCAAAAAAAGTCCAGAAAACTAAAGTATGACTGACAGACTGACTGACAGACTGATGGATGGACAGAGTGCAAATAAAACTTGATCTGTAAGTCATCGTTCTATAGTAGGTTACCAAAAATGAAATCATTCCGTTGAAGCGTTTCAAGAAAAAGTCCGGAAAACTGATATTTTGGCGCTTTTCCATATTTCCAAGGGCCGTAACTCACACAAGAATAATGCAATCAGCATGAAATTCAAACTTGATCTGTAAGTCATCGTTCTATAGTAGTTTACCAAAAATGAAATCATTCCGTTGAAGCGTCTCCAAAAAAACTCCGGAAAACTGATATTTTGGTGCTTTTTCCCATATTTCCAAGGACCGTAACTCACACAAGAATAATGCAATCTGCATGAAACTCAAACTTGATCTGTAAGTCATCAGTCTATAGTAGTTTACCAAAAATTAAATCATTCCGTTTCCAAAAAACCTCTGGGAAAACTAAAGTGTGACTGACAGACTGACATACGGACAGACTGACAGATGGACAGAGTGCAAACCTATAGTCCCCTCTGGCGATGCCGGTAGGGAACTAATAAGCCAGACAAAATTGGAACAAATAGTCTGTGACCTTGGAGTTATGACCTTGGGTCAAGGTCAAGACACATGCTTGAGCCATTGGAGAAAGCATTGTGTGATCACCACACTGAATCATTCTTTACTGATCAAACAAACTTGGAACAGAAGAACAGTCTGTGACCTTGACCTTGGAGTTATGATTTTGGGTTAAGGTTATGATGACTCCTTCAATCACGAGCAAGTTTTGTGTGAAGAATGAACAAGATCTGTACACTGAATCACTTTTATGAACCAGAAAAAGTTAGAATGCATGAACAGTCTGTGAATTTAATCTTGGAGTTATCTTAGGGCAAGATGATGACACAACCTTGAGCCAAGAATAATTGGTAATAATTGTGTAAAGTTTGAACTTGATCTGTCAAGTGAATTATTGTTTATGAACTCGACAATGTTAGTATGCAAAAACAGTCTGTGACCATAGCATTATGACCCTGAGTCTAGGTCATGACACACCCTTGAGCTATGAGCCATCGTTACATGAAGTATGAATAAGATCTGTCCAATAATCATTGTTTATGAACAGGACAAGGTTAGAAAGGAAAATGACAAGTTAGAAACTGCATGTCCCTTCAAAACAATTTTGGAAAGACTAAAAATATTAACTTTTCCCTAATAAATCTGCCTCATCCGTAGAAGTAATATGCAAATTCAGCAGCTGATAAAAAATTTTGGTTAAAAAAATTTCAACAAAACGATATCATATGGCCCCTCATTTGAATGAGATCAATGAGCCCATGCCAATGATGAGGTCACATGATGTGTTTTAAAAAATAATATTTAAGACATGAGCGCTCGTATTGCTGAAGCAATACAATGTCCCCTACCAGACTAATGAGCATTAATATTTTGGCGCTTTTCCATATTTCCAAGGGCCATAACTCACACAAGAATAATGCAATCAGCATGAAACTCAAACTTGATCTGTAAGTCATCGTTCTATAGTAGGTTACCAAAAATGAAATCATTCCGTTGAAGCGTTTCCCAAAAAAGTCTGGAAAACTAAAGTATGACTGACATACTGACTGACAGACTGACGGATGGACAGAGTACAAATCAAACTTGATCTGTAAGTCTTCATTCTATAGTAGGTTACCAAAAATGAAATCATTCCGTTGAAGCATTTCCAGAAAAAGTCTGGAAAACTGATATTTTGGCGCTTTTCCATATTTCCAAGGGCAATAACTCACACAAGAATAAGGCAATCAGCATGAAACTCAAACTTGATCTGTAAGTCATCCTTCTATAGTAGGTTACCAAAAATGAAATCATTCCGTTGAAGCGTTTCCAAAAAAAGTCTGGAAAACTGACATTTTGGCGCATATCCAATATTTCCAAGGGCCATAACTCACACAAGAATAATGCAATCAGCATGAAACTCAAACTTGATCTGTAAGTCATCGTTCTAAAGTAGGTTACCAAAAATGAAATCATTCCGTTGAAGCGTTTCCCAAAAAAGTCCAGAAAACTAAAGTATGACTGACATACTGTCTGACAGACTGACGGATGGACAGAGTACAAATCAAACTTGATCTGTAAGTCATCATTCTATAGTAGGTTACCAAAAATGAAATCATTCCGTTGAAGCGTTTCCAGAAAAAGTCCGGAAAACTGATATTTTGGCGCTTTTCCATATTTCCAAGGGCAATAACTCACACAAGAATAATGCAATCAGCATGAAACTCAAACTTGATCTCTAAGTCATCCTTCTATAGTAGTTTACCAAAAATGAAATCATTCTGTTGAAGCGTTTCCAAAAAAAAGTCTGTAAAACTGAAATTTTGGCGCTTTTCCATATTTCAAAGGGCCATAACTCACACAAGAATAATGCAATCAGCATGAAACTCAAACTTGATCTGTAAGTCATCGTTCTATAGTAGTTTACCAAAAATGAAATCATTCCGTTGAAGCGTTTCCAAAAAAACTCCAGAAAACTGATATTTTGGTGCTTTTCCATATTTCCAAGGGCCGTAACTCGCACAAATATAATGCAATCAGCATGAAACTCAAACTTGATCCGTAAGTCATCGTTCTATAGTAGTTTACCAAAAATGAAATCATTCCGTTGAAGCGTTTCCAAGAAAACTTCAGAAAATTGATATTTTGGTGTTTTTTCTCATATTTCCAAGGGCCGTAACTCACACAAGAATAAGGCAATCAGCATGAAACTCAAACCTGATCTGTAAGTCATCGTTCTATAGTAGTTTACCAAAAATGAAATCATTCCGTTGAAGCGTTTTCAAAAAAACTTCAGAAAACTGATATTTTGGTGTTTTTTCCCATATTTCCAAGGGCCGTAACTCACACAAGAATAATGCAATCAGCATGAAACTCAAACTTGATCTGTAAGTCATTGTTCTATAGTAGTTTACCAAAAATTAAATCATTCCGTTGAAGCGTTTCCAAAAAAAATCTGGAAAACTAAAGTGTGACTGACAGACGGACAGACTGACGGATGGACGGAGTGCAAACCTATAGTCCCCTCCGGCGATGCCGGTAGGGGACTAATAATGAATTTTGATATAGTCTGCTTTGGGTAAAGGGTTAATGGTGATTTTTATGAAAAGCAGTTGCAGGATACGGCTGTAACATAATGAAAAGGGTTAATTGCCATATGACCAGCAAAACACAATATTCAGATAACAGAAACATAATCAATTTTTTTCAATATTTGTTTTCTGATGTTCATATTTATGTTTAATGGTGCTTAAGGTCACCTTCGCCTTCTCTGGCCACAACATGACTTGACCCCGATTACAAGAAGCTGTACATCACCTAACATGAAATTTTTGTGATAAATGGTTCCCAAAAGATGTAATCTTCTCAATTTTCACTGGAAACTGAGGACCAGTTCAGACGACGAATAAGCGCCGCTTCAAATTCAAATAAAAGCCTGTGTTTGAATTCGACGCAACAGTTGTGCGATGTCTGAATCAATTAAATCCATGTAGACGAATTAGTGACGAACTATCCGTGTCAGTCAGACAAATTTAGTTGCTAGGTCAACGCTAATTCATGTTTGATTCAGACGACACATCACCAACAAATCTAATTTAATGTACATGTGCTGATAACATCTATAGGGGGAGATGTCCACTACGGACCGCCATACAAATCAGAGCGGAATTCCCTGGGAAGTCGGAAAGAAATAAACAACATTATGTCATTTTCAAAGTCATTTTTGTTTGGTTTCGCTACAATGGATATTCATCAGACTATCAACGAGGAATCTGACCGGCGAGTTTCTCTCAGTGTAGAAACAAAAATAGATGTGTCTTTTGCCCATGAATCGCCAAAAAAAGAAAATTTGATGTTGTTTTTTTGTTCCTAGTTTCTCAATTAATGTTGTCATCGGATTCAATAACTTCTCTGTCTAATACTGTCCGCATGTGATAGATATTCATAATGGTTTTTGTTCATTAATTTAAAATCTACTCAATATTTTCCATGTTAAGGACATATCTGACTCAACTTGTTATAGGTAATTAGATGTTTCTTCAACATTATTTTGTTGTTTTGTGTGAAAATGATTCATGTTATATACCAAAAGTGTCTATATTTAAAACAGAAAGGCAGTTAAGTGGAGAAATACTGGATATATTACTTTTGAAGAAGACATGTCGCTGTGCATTTTTTCTTGGCATGTTAAAAATTGTTGAGTTAAATGTCCTTAAGGACTGTCAACTCAATTGTCAAAATTTGGTTCTGGTGTTAAACTGTTTTCCTGCCTGTGGGGCCAACCGCCCAGAACTTAATGTGAATCACCCCTACTTAGTATGTTTATAGTCCTTACAGTCAATAGTATAAAGTACAATAAAATAATAAGGATATATATGAATGACTAGCTAATATTTTGTCCTCATAGTTGTGTGTGAGGAGGGGTGGTAACTGTTTAAAATGCTATCATGAGCAAATGTGGATGTCAGCCATTGTCGTAGGAACCGGGGGAGGGGGGGGGCGAAAGAGAAAGGGGTTATCTACCCCCACCCCAAACAAAAATGGTCCTTATTCTAACTGATACTGAAACCAAGCCTGCCCCATCAGTCAGGGTCAGTAGCACAATCTCTGTAAGACTTCACATCACCTGAGGCCTACCTGCCGGTTTGAAACTGCCACCATTTTGATGTTTACCGCATGCGCATTGAACTTCCTGTTGTGCAATCGTACTGGTTACTCAAATTTAATACAGCCCAATTTATCCCAATATGAATACCATGCTAGAAAATGGCCATACTGCATGGAGCATTGTATTGCATGATATTATGTTTAAATATAGACAATTAGCACTAATTATGTCCTCATTTCATTGTGATTTCTTAAAATCTTTATTAATCAGGATAAATATATAAACTGTAGCTGATGAATCACTCACTTTGTTAATTAATTAATCAAATCAACAGAAATTAATTATATTCAAGTAACTGAACATCGACGGGTATACCTTCATTAAAAGGTTAAATGAGGTTTACAACTGAATTCGACACAAGTGAAGTACGTTGTCTGAATCAAATGATATTTTCATAATTAAACTTGAGTTTAATGAAAGTGTCAATGACACTGTAGCTTAACTTGTCTGTAATGTTATGTTTGATGAAAAGGATAATGTTCAATGTTTATGAAAGGATTATAAAATAAGACAAGAATTGTGATAATTGGGAATAGGTTAATTTCTGTAACCTGTATGCTATGTTTTCAATAAAAATAATATGAGATGTAGACTGTACTAAATAATTGAGGGGTGGGTTAATGTGGCCCTCACAGTTAATGTATGTGGTCCTCACAGTTAATGTATATCAACGAAAGTTACCAATTTAGAGTGAAATTATTCCAAAACGAGTCATCCTATCAAGTTACAATGAAATCCCTTCATAAATACGGCCCCTTTGAGGACCTATATCAGTAAAAAACAAATTGGTCATAGCTTTTGGTGCCCCTCTCCAATCCCACCCCTGCACTTTTTTAAACCTGACAATGATCTCTGCCATAAAGTAGGCCAATTTTGGGCACTATGGATGGCCCCATATTTATTTCTATAGCAGACACACAAACAAACATACATACAAAATCCATCATTTTTGCCCTTCCCCACCCTACCCCACAGAGGCACTTTTTTGAACTGCTCCATTAAATTTTTAAACTTTACGAGACGTTTTCCCGATGTGTTGGTTGGCAGTGATGCGGACCGTACCTGACCGCCAATGGTGTACCGGTCCGGTCCGGTCCAAGAAATAGCGGTCTGATATTCAGGCAGGCGGTCCATTTTTTTCTAGATGGACCGGTCCAAGGCGGTCCAATTCAGGGGCACAGGTCTCTCACAGGGGCTACACAATGCGCAGGACCAACCATGTTTTGGTCCTGCGGGCGGAAAATTTGAAAATGTAAGCTGAAAATACACGATTTCCGCCTATTGCAGCATTACTCGGATACACAACGTGCAGGGCCAAGCATGGTTTGGCCCTGCGGGAGGAAATTTGGAAAAAGCAAGCTGAAAATACGCGACTTTCGCCTATTGCAGCATGGCTCGAACAATATCAGCTGCTATCGGACCTATATACGTGGGAGGAGCGCGAGGGACATAACATGTAATCGCCCCCCCCCCCCCTGAAAAACTTTGTGCCCCCCCCCCCCCCCCCCCCCCAGATCTGCAACCATGGTCCAATTTAATAGGCTCACCACACCAAACCTACCAGATGAAATACAGGGACCAAGTTACTACCAACTGAATAGTTTCCATTAGTTTCCATGTGCACATAATCCAGATCGGCGTTTATAGAAATAGATACACAATACACATCGAAATTCTTTGCCGACAAAGGATTTGAATGACAGCTTCTTGTCACCGAATTTCAGCGTTCGCTATTTTGGGAACCTTTTTGTAGAACCGCTCATTGCTGATACCTTCACCCGACACCCGTGACAGGAATCGCAGGATGCAGGTGGTTGATTGGTGACAAATTGGCTCAATATAGTTGACAGTTACTTCAAACTTACTCGACTTCAATGTATTCACCGTCTATTAAGATGAAATTATCAGTTTGTGTATCAATTGGGAGAGTGCAAAACTTCCCTTTGCGTCTCCTGGACCGGTCCCTTGGACCACCCCGGACCGGTCCAGCATGTCTGTGTACCAATACAGCAGGGGCGGCCCGGTCATCATTGGACCGTACCGCAGACCATGCCTGGACCGGTACCGGACCGTTTGTTTGCGGTCTGGTCCGCAACACTATTGGTTAGCGAGTCATATATCAATATTAAAACACAACTTGTTTGTAACAGTACAGTAAACAATCAACACTGCCCATCTGACAGTTTCATGGGAAAAAATCTTATTTATTTTGCGTGATTACAAAGGGTCGAAAAAAAAATAGTGTGAAGCGCATACAAAACAATCTCTCAGCGGGATTCTTCGTCTGAAGCTGTGTGCCTGCATCAAGTTTATCTTGCTTTTTCCCCCCAGTTAGGTCCCATTGTTCGCGTTTGTAACGACTCAACTGACTGGCTCGTGGAGCGTATTGCATCGTGGGATTTTAGTATCATCCTGGATAATTATGGTCGATCCAGGGTCAGACAAATTATGTTAGGTTCATCCTCAATTAATATAGGATGAACCTGAAATATTTATGTCGAACCTGGTTCAACACGAAACAATAATTATGGTCCATCCAGGGTCGGACAAATTATTTCAGGTTCATCCTCAATTAATATAGGATGAACCTGAAATATTTATGTCGAACCTGGTTCAACATGAAACAATAATTATGGTCCATCCAGGATCGGACAAATTATTTCAGGTACATCCTCAATTAATATAGGATGAACCTGAAATATTGATGTCGAACCTGGTTCAACATGAAACAATAATTATGGTCCATCCAGGGTCGGACAAATTATTTTAGGTTCATCCTCAATTAATATAGGATGAACCTGAAATATTTATATCGAACCTGGTTCAACATGAAACAATAATTATAGTCCATCCAGGGTCGGACAAATTATTGATCGCATACGAGAGGTCATAAATATTATTTTAGGATGAACCTGAAATAATATAGGATGAACCTGAAATAATATAGGATGAACCTGAAATAATATAGGTTGAACCTCAAATAATATAGTATGTACCTCAATAATTATTTTCGAACCTGTTTGTACGCCATAGACACATGTGTAATGAGCACATTGTGCTTGTACAAAATCTTTTATCATGATGAGACTCGTTTTTGGGGCATATAGCTATGAGCCACGCTTAAGCTATACCCCCCAAAAATGAAAGTGTCAATGACACTGTAGCTTAACTTGTGTGTTGTGTTTGATGAAAAGGATAATGTTCAATGTTTATGAAAGGATTATGAAATAAGACAAGAATTGTGTTAATTGAGAATATGTTCATTTCTGTTCCCTGTGTGCTATGTTTATGATAAAAATAATATGAGGTGTACACTGTACTAAAGAGCTGAGGGGTGGGTTAATATGACCTCACAGTTAATGTATGTGGCCTTCACAGTTAATGTATATCAACAAAAGTTACCAAGTTACAGTGAAATTATTCCAAAACGAGTCATCCTATCAAGTTACATTAAAATCCCCTCATAAATATGGCCTGCAGACTGTGCTAAAGGTTTTCGGGCTTCGGGCCCCTGTAGCCGTCAGTTTCCCAATTGCGTCCAAAGGGGACGTTCTCATATAGACATTATATGAAGTCAACCTACCAAGTTACAATGAAATCCCTTAATAAATATGACCTGTAGACTGTGCTAAAGGTTTTTGGGCTTCGGGCTCGGGCAGCCATCATGGTTGAATGATCGCAACCAAAGGGGACAATCTCATCAGGGCATCATCTGGAGTGATCCTGCGAAGTTACAATGAAATCCCTTCATAAATATGACCTGTAGACTGTACTCAAGGTTTTCGGGCTTCGGGCACCTGTAGCCATCACAGTTGACCAATCACGACCAAAAGGGGATGTCATCATCTAGGCATTATATGGAGTCAACCTAACAGGTTACAATGCAATCCTTCTATAAATATAACCTTTTGCCTATGCTAAAGGTTTTTGGGCTCGGGCACCCATCAAGGCTGAATGATCACAGCCAAAATGGGACGTTCTCATCTAGACATTATTTGGAGTCATCCTACCAAGTTACAATGAAATCCCTTCATAAATATGACCTGTAGACAGTGCAAAACATTTTCAGGCTTTAGCAGTGAAAGTTGCCCAATCATGTCCAAAAGGGGACGTTCTCATCTAGACATTATATGAAGTCAACCTACCAAGTTACAATGAAATCCCTTCATAAATATGACCTGTAGACTGTGCTTAAGGTTTTCGGGCTTCGGGCTCGGGCAGCATGTCTGAATGATCGCAACCAAAGGGGAAATCTCATCTGGGCATCATCTGGAGTGATCCTACGAAGTTACAATGAAATCCCTTCATAAATATGACCTGTAGACTGTGCTCAAGGTTATTGGGCTTCGGGCACTTGTAGCCATCACAGCTGACCAATCATGACCAAAAGGGGATGTCATCATCTAGGCATTATATGGAGTCAACCTAATAGGTTACAATGAAATCCTTCCATAAATATGACCTTTTACCTATACTAAAGGTTTTTGGGCTCGGGCACCCATCAAGGCTGAATGATCGCGATCAAAATGGGATGTTCTCATCTAGACATTGTCTGGAGTCGTCCTACCAAGTTACAATGAAATCCCCTCATAAATATGACCTGTAGACTGTGCTAAAGGTTTTCGGGCTTCGGGCACCTTTAGCCGTCACAGTAGCCCAATCATGTCCAAAAGGGGACGTTCTCATCTAGACATTATATGAAGTTAACCTACCAAGTTACAATGAAATCCCTTCATAAATATGACCTGTAGACTGTGCTAAAAGTTTTCGGGCTCGGGCAGCCATCATGGTTGAATGATCGCAACCAAAGGGGACAATCTCATCTGGGCATCATCTGGAGTGATCCTGCGAAGTTACAATGAAATCCCTTCATAAATATGACCTGCAGACTGTGCTCAAGGTTTTCGGGCTTCGGGCACCTGTAGCCATCACAGTTGACCAATCACGACCAAAAGGGGATGTCATCATCTAGGCATTATATGGAGTCAACCTTACAGGTTACAATGAAATCCTATAAATATAACCTTTTGCCTATGCTAAAGGTTTTTGGGCTCGGGCACCCATCAAGGCTGAATGATCACGGCCAAAATGGGACGTTCTCATCTAGACATTATTTGGAATCATCCTACCAAGTTACAATGAAATCCCTTCATAAATATGACCTGTAGACTGTGCTAAAGGTTTTCGGGCTTCGGGCACCTTTAGCCGTCACAGTAGCCCAATCATGTCCAAAAGGGGACGTTCTCATCTAGACATTATATGAAGTTAACCTACCAAGTTACAATGAAATCCCTTCATAAATATGACCTGTAGACTGTGCTAAAAGTTTTCGGGCTCGGGCAGCCATCATGGTTGAATGATCGCAACCAAAGGGGACAATCTCATCTGGGCATCATCTGGAGTGATCCTGCGAAGTTACAATGAAATCCCTTCATAAATATGACCTGCAGACTGTGCTCAAGGTTTTCGGGCTTCGGGCACCTGTAGCCATCACAGTTGACCAATCACGACCAAAAGGGGATGTCATCATCTAGGCATTATATGGAGTCAACCTTACAGGTTACAATGAAATCCTATAAATATAACCTTTTGCCTATGCTAAAGGTTTTTGGGCTCGGGCACCCATCAAGGCTGAATGATCACGGCCAAAATGGGACGTTCTCATCTAGACATTATTTGGAATCATCCTACCAAGTTACAATGAAATCCCTTCATAAATATGACCTGTAGACTGTGCTAAAGGTTTTCGGGCTTCGGGCACCTTTAGCCGTCACAGTAGCCCAATCATGTCCAAAAGGGGACGTTCTCATCTAGACATTATATGAAGTTAACCTACCAAGTTACAATGAAATCCCTTCATAAATATGACCTGTAGACTGTGCTAAAGCTTTTTGGGCTTCGGGCTCGGGCAGCCATCATGGCTGAATGATCGCAGCTATAGGGGACAATCTCATCTGGGAATCATCTGAAGTGATCCTAAGAGGTTACAATGAAATCCCTTCATAAATATGACCTGTAGACTGTGCTCAAGATTTTTGGGCTTCGGGCACTAGTAGCCATCACAACTGACCAATCACGACCAAAAGGGGATGTCATCATCTAGGCATTACATGGAGTCAACCTAACAGGTTACAATGAAATCCTTCCATAAATATGACCTTTTGCCTATGCTAAAGGTTTTTTGGGCTCGGGCACCCATCAAGGCTGCATGATCGCGATCAAAATGGGACGTTCTCATCTAGACATTATTTGGAGTCATCCTACCAAGTTACAATGAAATCCCTTCATAAATATGACCTCTAGACTGTGATAAAGGTTTTCGGGCTTTGGGCCCCTGTAGCCGTCACAGTTGCCCAATCATGCCCAAAAGGTGACTTTCTCATCTAGACATTGTATGAAGTCAACCCACCAAGTTACAATGAAATTTCTCAATAAATATGACCTGTAGACTGTGGTAAAGGTTTTCGGGTTTTGGGCTCGGGCAGTCGTCACGGTTGGCAGATCATGCCCAAATAGGGAAATTCTCATCTAGACTCATAAGGAGTCATCCTACCAAGTTGCAATGAAATCCCTCCACATTAAACATGACCTGCAGACTGTGCTAAAAGTTTTTGGGTTTCGGGCTTGGGCAGCCATCACGGTTGATAGATCATGCCCAAAAGAGGATGTTCTCATCTAGGCATTATACAGAGGCATCCTACCAAGTTACAATGAAATCCCTTCATAAATACGACCTGTAAACTGTGCTAATGGTTTTCGGGTTTTGGGCTCGGGCAGCCATACCGGTTGCCCGATCGCGACCAAAAGGGGACGTTCTCATCTAGACATGATCCCAAACCTGCATATGAAATTTCGTGATGATCAGACAAGAACTGTGGGGTGTAGCCCGTGCTAAAGGAAAATGTGAACAGACGTCACAGACTCACAGACTAACAGACTCACAGACTACCAGACTCACAGACTAACAGACTTCCGCACGCGTGATGGCAATAGCTTATCTTGACTATGTCAAGTTAAGCTAACAAGTCAAGTCATGATATAAGATTGTATCCAAGCACAATGAGCATATAATACTGTCATCTACCATTCCATCAATGAAACCCATAACCATGACTTCTTGAAAATAGTAGCTGACAAATAAAAAGCCACACTCAACTGACCCCAAACTTTCTCACTGTCACTTTCATTCATTGCGAATCATCTTCTTTTAAGTTTTGGTGTTTCACATGGATTATGTAATTCCCTTCAACATGGAATGTATGTTGAGGCCAAGGAGTATCATTTGTTGCAGCATTGTCAGATTTTGAAGGAAATGACTTGTGATTAACAGTACCACTGAAATAGTCTGTCTACGTAAATTTCTTGTGACGTCATGTGACTTGTATTTTTACTGCAATAACAATACAAGATTTTTTAATGTCAAATTTTTATTACTACTGATACTGATGTTTGTAATTGTGTTTTTGAATAATTGGTAGAGATGGGTGGTATTGAAATTTTTGGTTTGGTATCAGTATCGGTACTTTTTCTTCCTGATATCTTGGTTTCGGTATAGTATTCAGTATCCATATCGATGCGTTTTAATAAAACATAATGTCACATTGGACCATCTGAAACCTGTTTAATTTGGTATGAGCAACCACCCATTGTGTTCATTCGATACTAAAGTTTTAAAAGACCAAATGTATCACCACAGACCTGTTTTGATTCATTTCATTTGAAATCAGTTCACCTATAGCTAACTGTAGTCTGTATGTGTGTGAGCGGGGGAGGGGGTGGGGTGGGGGTGACTATGTGTGTGGTGTGCCTTTCAGTTTGTAACATATCACAGATATCACTTACCTTAAATTTGGCTAAAAATATTCCCTTCTGCACTGATAATGAGACACCGCCACCAGTACATACACCTTTGCTGAAAAGTACATTTTGAACATTCTTGGGAGTAGGGATCTCAGAGTTTATTATTAGTTGATGTTACATGACACTTTTGGAAATTGGATCTATAATGCAAACATCCACACCCCCACACCACAAATGGCCATAACAGAATATATCTCTCACTCCCACTAGCACTCCCCCACCCCTTAAGTTATAAGCTTCTCCCCATCAGGTGACCAGGTGAATGTTTGTGTGTGTGACTGTCTCTGTGTGTGTATCTGTGTCATTTTGTGTTTCTGCGACGTGCGCGTATGCATTCAGGTAATTGGTTTTGCTGCCCCAACAGTGGGAAATGTTATTTGCCTGTGTAATTGTTTATTAACAGCTTTTGGTGAGAGGCACAGTCCACCATTCAGAAAAAATTGAACGCTCGGAGTTGCACGTGTTTTTCATTTTTTTTAAATTAACAGTTACATTTTATATTTGTTTTTTTATTTATTTATTCCCATTTTATGTAGAGTTTGGATTAGAGTGTGATTTTCACCTTAGTTGCCATGGCATTCACATGCATCATTGCTTACACTGCAACAACTTACCTATTTTCGTTTTAGAGCAGGCTGCAGCGGAAGCCTATTTTGGATTTCTTGGAGTTGGAAGTTTGGGGGGGGAGGCAGTGTGAGTCTGATCACATGAAAAATTGTGCCCACTGACTTCTTGCTGCAGACATTTTTTGTCAAGGCAAGCAAAACTGCGATTGGCACTGGGCAAATTTCACGTTTTTGGGGGATTTTCAAAGTACCAATTTTTTTTGCTAATTTCTTCCACCCTCGGCTCAGTATTTTGGTATGATAGCAATACCGATACCTTTTGGTATTTTCGGTATACTGCCCATCTCTAATAATTGGTAGATAAATTTACATACCTTGTCAGATTCTCTGTCATGGTGTTCAGCACCCCTTGATGAAGGAATTAATTTTTCCATCAGCCTGTGAAAGAAATTCATTGTTAAGACTGCTGAAAGGATTGCAATTTTTTTTAGGTATTCCATACAAATCTCTTTATCTATACAAGAAACCCCATGGGGCCTAAAGCGCTCACCTGGCCTTAGTTGTTTAAAGAAGGATTTAATTAGCATCTATGGCTAGTTAACACTACTGAGGAATGATGTTATTTAAAACTCTGATTTTTTTCTAGTATTGGGATGCTACCACAGAAATAATTCCCAGATTTTTAGTAATGCAAAACTAGGGAGTCTAAATATCAACCTAGGGACTCAACTTGAACAAATCTGAGCCCCCAAGAGATGTTGTATACCAATTATGAAAGCATTCTGACTAGTGGATCTGAAGAAGACTCTTTCGCTTCCTGGGCTGCCACACATTTTTTGGTAATATTCCTGTATTTAGGGTATACACGGGCAATGTCGAGTATCTCACCAACATACTTGGAGCAGAGAGTTGAAACTTCCCATGTAGTTACATATAGCTATGACCTATGCATAGCAATTTTTCCATCATCACATGGGCCATGTGACTCTCGCGACCATCTTGGATTTTACAAACATTTTGTGTTTTTACCAATTATTGCCATATAATATTTGAGCATTTGGTCAATATCATCTGAAATATGTCTGAAATGTCCTACTTATTAACTTAGACCAATAGTGGGTAATAAAATGATATATTAGGAAGATATTTGTTGACCTTTATATCATTTGCCACTTCATATGGACATCCCAGTTGGCCAACGAATACTGCTTATATGAACCTGCATTGTGGGTTTGAATGGGCAATGTATGGTTTACCCTGTACCACATGGACTACATTGTTGAACCTTCCCAGGTAGTTACATGTAGTTATGGCCTATGCATAGCCACTTTGCTGTCATCACATAGGTCGTGTGAACTGGTGGCCATCTTGGATTTTATGAGATTTTGGGAATTTTTCGTGTTTTGGCTATGGGATATATGGACAATGGGTCATAACCACTTGGAAATCTACTTTATGAGCTAGTAATTTTCTGGCACCAATGTCAGAACAACAGGAATTATTTTATGAGAATATTCCCTTGAAAAATCAGCTTGAAGAAATCAATTGGGTCAGGACCATCGATGTCTACCAACACACTAGGGTAACGAGCGCGCTGAGTTAACCAACAACTTTCAAAAGGATCACATTCAGGATATGTCTCCCACTCCAATACAGAATTGACCTCCAGTGTATTTGCCTGACTACTTTGTAAATCTCCTCCGCTACTAACGTTAGCCGTACCCCTGACTGCGACAAAAGAGAGTCCATCATCATCACAATAATCAATATTATCATCATCCTCATCCAAGTCTTCGATGCTGAGATCATCACTGTCCAAGTCATGAAATATACAGCCAATAGCTTCAATCATTTGGAAGGAGACATTTCCAAAACAACATGTGTGGAATACAAAATGCAAGTGATGTTCCCAAGATAGCTTGCTCTAGCATGGATGATTTGACCTTGACGGACAATGCTTGGTTTGACTTTGACCTCTTTTTTGTCCGAAATTGCCCGTGGCCAAAAGCGGAATGCACACAAACAAGAAGAAGACACCAGAAAATAATAGAGTTGCTTCCCTAAGACCGCAGTTCACCATAGACATATACGAAATTCGCAATAATGTGAGTGGCATTGGCTCTGAACTTCATATTTATGCGAGAGTGGCAGCAAAAGAGTTAAAGAAATTCCCTCATATTGCACCAAGTTAAAATTCAGGCACCCATAGGAAGCCAAATTATTAACCCAGGGACCTGATTTGAGCACACTAGAATCTAGCCCACCTAGAGATGTTGTATACCAAATATGAAATGATTCTAATTGGTGAATCTGAAGCAGTAGATTTTTAAATAAAATCCCTCATAGTGCACTAAGTTGAAATTTGGGCACTCATGGGAAGCCCAACTATTCACCAAGGGACTCGATTTGAACAAAATTGAATCTGCTCTCCCCCCCCCCCCCCCCCCCCACCCCACCCCCATAAAGATGTTGTATACGAAATATGAAACGATTCTGACTGGTGGATCCATGAATCCACAAAAAAAAAATTAGGTGGGCCACGGCCACAGTGCATACCCTCACGGTGCATACCGCCAAACAAACAATGGCAAGAGAAGAAATAAGCCATGATACTGTGAAAGCCTTTCCCATAAACAATCTTCATTCCAAATTTCATTGAGATCAGATAACCCAAACCTGAGATACGAGGCAAACAGAAAAAAATTGGCTATTTTAAGAGGCAAACAGGGAATTTCCAAAGTTG
Source organism: Pictodentalium vernedei (assembly GCA_031216915.1). NCBI lineage: Eukaryota > Metazoa > Mollusca > Scaphopoda > Dentaliida > Dentaliidae > Pictodentalium > Pictodentalium vernedei. Next base: position 698,076,153 of record CM062295.1, read on the forward strand.
AAAAGGGGGATAAGTCTAAAAAGTGAAATTAAGAAATATTATCAGACTCTTTTGAAAGCCTTTCCCAAGAACAATCTTCATTCCAAATTTCATTGAGATCTGATAACACGAACCTGAGATATGAGGCAACCAGATAAAAAATTGGCTTTTGTATATTCGAAGGGCCACAACTGACAGAAAAAAATATTTCATCGAAATCTGAGCAGCGAATGTTCAAGTTACAACTCGAACAGACATCGGATGGATGGATGGACAGACAAATGAACAGATGGATGGATGGATGGATGGATGGATGGATGGATGGATGGATGGTCAGGTGGATGGATGGACAGATGGAGTGACAGGCACTATCCAGTATATTCCACTTTTAATAAAAAAAGTGGGGGTATAATTAACAAGGACACTGGTACCTAGAAAGGTCAAGCCTGTCTGAGCAAACTTTAACTGGTAGAGTGCTGGAATCCCATATTTGTGCTTTATTCTGAAGTGCAGGTATCACAACTTAAAGGCGGCATATTCAGCCCATGTGCTTCATATTATCTTCAAAGTTAAAGTATTTATTCTGTGAGGATTTACATGCCACAATTTATTGGAGAGTGCCCATAGGCACCCACCCATAAATTGCAGTAAGTGAAGACATGTTGACAAATTTTGATGACTAAAAATAATTAAGCCCTCAGCCAGTTAACTCTTTGCATGCTGCTGAGGGATATTCCTGCTGGAATACAAAGTCTCTGGTCACTGAAATAAGTATAATTTGGGAACATGTAACCAAATTTTTTTCCTGTACATTGAATGGACTTCTTAACCTCTGATTTCTTTTGTTAAATTAAAAAAGAATTTTTCATAAAACTGGTCATGGCTAGACTAGATTTCAGGAAAAATATTTTGAAAATACTCAGCAGGTTAGGCCTAAAAAAATAAACTTAGATGTGAGTCTTCCATGGAAGACGTGTGTCGCCTGCACTATATTTTAATATTTCAGACAGAATTCTAAGTGGAAAAGGGGTATAACTCTGGAAAAAATACAGCTGATCAAAAAATAAAATAGGAGGTGCACAATGCCATTATGTGATAAAGAAGCACTGAAAGTTTCATCAAAATCCATTCATAGGTTAAAGAGGAGTGGCGGATAAAAGAAAGTGTGATGCGGACAACGTGGACGACGACGCAGACAATGCAAGACGACAAAAGTAATCCCTATATGTCGCTCCCCACTTCGTGGGGCAGCGACACAAAAATCTGTTTCTCAGGCCCTCCCGCATGGTCCTTTTGGCTGCCGCATGCTCTCTTTTTATAACCAATTTAAACTTCAAAAAAATTAAAATTAAATGGTTTTTGTCTGATATTTTACCCAAGTTAAAAAAATTGATGAATTTGTCCCTTGAGTGCAAGAAGGCTTTGCAATGCTTTAGCATTGCAAAGCCTTCTTGCACTCAAGGGATGATATACACCACCACCCATGCTATTCTGTAGATTATGAGGCCTAAAACTTCAACCAAGAACATGAACTTTTGATGGCAAAGAAGTAATTACTGAAATAAAAAAATAAAATAAAAAACCGCTCGCCTGCATGTAATTTTACAAATAATGGCCTGAGAAACAGAAGGTCTACTTTGCGTGGCCTTAACAGTTAATAAGAGCATTCAGTTTAAAATGAGCAGATCAGACTTGCCTATATTTTAATAAAGTTAGATTCCTACAATCTAATCACAATTATTATCAGACATGCAAAATTGCATGTCTGAAATCATTGCACCTTATCACACCTATTGACTCACCATTGCTGTTCTTATTTTGTGAATTTGAATATAAAGATTATACACTATACTCCTCAAATAAGTTGGCTGTACTAACATGAAAATCAATTGAAAATATCACTATATAAACAGTAATATGAATGTGAAACTTCAATAATTGTCAACACTGAGGTACAAGTAGGGTAACTTCCTTGTTTCTCTTTTTGGAATTCTAGGAATATTCCTTCAACAAACTGGTTTTCAACTGTTGTAAAAAAAAAAGGTTAGTGCATGTGTTGTTTGTGGAAAAAATCATTTTTAAGGCCCCACAAAGTAGATATTCTGTTTCTCATGCCATTTTTGTAAAAGTGCATGTAGGTGGGCAGTTTTTTATTTTTTTATTTTAGTAATTATTTCTTAAAAATTCTGACTGCTGGAACTGAAGAAGATGATTTGTTAAGAAAATTCCTCATTTTGAACTAAGTTACAATTTGAGCTCCCACAGTGAGTCCAAATATGTACCTAGGGGCATGGCTTGAACAAACTTCAATCTCACCCTCCTAAGGATGCTGCATACCAAATATCAAAACATTCCGACTGCTGGATCTGAAGAAGAAGATTTTTAAAAAAAATTCCTCATTTTGAATTAAGTTATCATTCAGGCTCCCACAGTGAGCCCAAATATGGACCTAGGGACAAGGCTTGAACAACCTTGAATCCCCCCCCCCCCCCCCCCCCCCCCTTAAGGATGCTGCATACCAAATATCAAAACATTCCAACTGCTGGATCTGGAGAAGATTTTTAAAGAAAATTCCTCATTTTGAACTAAGTTATAATTCGGATACCACAGTGAGCCCAAATATGAACCCAGGGACTTGGCTTGAACAAACTTGAATCTCCTAAGGATGCTGCATACCAAATATCAAAACATTCCGACTGCTGGATCTGAAGAAGAAGATTTTTAAAGAAAATTCCTCATTTTGAACTAAGTTATCATTCAGGCTCCCACAGTGAGCCCAAGTATGGACCTAGGGACAAGGCTTGAACAAACTTGAATCTCACCTCCCCCCTCCCCCCTTAAGTAAGATGCTGCATACCAAATATCAAAACATTCCAACTGCTGGATCTGAAGAAGATTTTTAAAGAAAATTCCTCATTTTGAACTAAGTTATAATTCGGGCTACCACAGTGAGCCCAAATATGAACCCAGGGACTTGGCTTGAACAAACTTGAATTCCCCCCCCCCCCCACCCCCAGCATGGTGCATACCCAATATCAAAAGATTCTGCCTGCTGGATCTTGAGAAGAAGATTTTCAAAGAAATTTGCCTGAAATGCACTAAGTTCAAATTTGGGCTCCTATACTGAGTCCAAATTTAAACCCAGGGTGCCTATTTGAACAAACTTGAATCAGATTCACCCCACAATGTTGCATACCAAATATCAAAAGATTCTGCCTGCTGGATCTGGAGAAGAAGAGTTTTTTTAAAGAAATTTGCCTGAAAAACACTAAGTTCGAATTCAGGCTTCTATAGTGAGCCCAAATATGAACCCAGGGGGCCGATTTGAACAAACTTGAATCAGATCCACCCCACAATTTTGCATACCAAATATAAAAAAATTCTGCTTGCTGGATCTGGAGAAGAAGATTTTTTAAGAAATTTGCCTGAAATGCACTAAGTTCAAATTCGAGCTTCTATAGTGAGCCCAAATATGAATCTAGGGAGCCAATTTGAACAAACTTGAATCAGATCCACCCCACAATGTTGCATACCAAATATCAAAAGATTCTGCCTGCTGGATCTGGAGAAGAAGATTTTTTAAGAAATTTGCCTGAAATGCACTAAGTTCGAAATTGGGCTCCTATACTGAGCCCAAATATGAAACCAGGGGGCCGATTTGAATAAACTTGAATCAGATCCACCCTACAATGTTGCATACCAAATATCAAAAAATTCTGCCTGTTGGATCTGGAGAAGAAGATTTTTGAAGAAATTTGCCTGAAATGCACCAAGTTCGAATTCGAGCTTCTATAGTGAGCCCAAATATGAATCTAGGGAGCCGATTTGAACAAACTTGAATTAGATCCACCCCAAAATGTTGCATACCAAATATCAAAAGATTCTGCCTGCTGGATCTGGAGAAGAAGATTTTTTAAGAAATTTGCCTGAAATGCACTAAGTTCGAAATCGGGCTCCTATACCGAGCCCAAATATGAACCCAGGGGGCTGATTTGAACAAACTTGAATCAGATCCACCCTACAATGTTGATACCAAATATCAAAAGATTCTGCCTGCTGGATCTGGAGAAAAAGATTTTTTAATGTTTTTCCCACTGCCTACGGTGTTAAAAGTGCTGACTCAGCACTTTTTCAATGTCCTGAAAAAAGTACCTTGTGATCAAACTGATAGGGATTTTTTTTAACCATTCTATTCTACTGGATATAAGTAAGCTTTATACAAAATAAGAATTCTCTGTGCCATGTAGTTTTGGAGATATGGCAGTTTTAAGGTTTTTCCTATTTTTAGCTCCCGAGGGTCCCACGGGGCAATGAGAAAATTTTTTTTTGCACCGATCAACTACTTATGACCCATTATCATCTCATATCAAATCTGGTTCAAATCGACCTAACGGTTCAGAAAATAGAAATTTTAGGCGTGGCAAAAATGTTTGCCCATCCCATAACGAAGGCAAATAATACCCGACAAACTTCTCTTGAACAAACTTGATTCTAAACCTCAACAGGACTCTGTATGCCACATATCAAGTCTTTGCTACTGGTGGTTCATTAGAAGAAGATTTTCAAAAAATTTGGCCATTTTTTCCCCACCCCTCTGCTCAATATGAGCCAAAACCTAATTTGCATAAAAATCAAAATGCCCCTATATAACCACTACTTACATGAAATTTAATTAAAATGTGGCCTGTGGTTTAGGAGAAAGAGGCTCAAACACCACCTTCACGCAGGACGATGGACGAAGAGAGTGATAAGAAAAGCTCACCCTATGTGGCCAGCGGTTTAGGAGAAAGAGGCTCAAACACCACCTTCATGCAGGACGGACGACAGACGGACAAATGGATGGACGGACAGACGGATGGACAGATGGACGGACGGATGGATGACAGACGAAGAGTGATAAGAAAAGCTCACCCTGACTTTCAGTCAGGTGAGCTAAAAAAAGTATGCCAGACAGCAATCAACCATTGACTGACAAAAATACTCACCTCTGACTGTGATATTTCGCAAGTAACTTATCCTTCTGTGTGGTGATACTATCTTCACTACTTTCTGATGACGATATTGAGCTGTCGATAGTGTCTGATATGAACCTGGAAATGAGAAAGAGAATAATCATTTGCATTTTAATTAGAGCACAGAGTGGTGACCAAGAGAATAAGTATGTTGGTCTCTTTATGCCAGAGGTCCCATAAATCTCATTGTGGAAATCAAAATAAATCTAAGTTAAGGGAATATAACTCTTGGTAAAAATTATTGCAGAGAGAAAACTGGAATATCAGGGTTTTAACCCTTTACCTAACACAAAAGGTAGACTACGCTTGGAAACAAAATTCTTGAATCACTAATTTTTTTCATTTTTTGCATAAAACAACAAAGTTTATGACTGTATGGAAAAACATCAGCAAAATCCCACTCTGAGTACCTAATTCTGCAAATGACAGATTGCCTATTTCCAGGCTTGACAGGCATGTTTATTTTGTTTCTCAAAAAAAACAAAGAACATGTTTCACATTCTCTGAGTGTTCGAAAGAAAACTTGATAGTGATAACGATACATACAAACTGCTTGAAATAAAGTTACATCTAAAGATTTCTGAAAATCCTGGGTCGCATATATAGAGATAAAGGAGATGTGATTTCGTGACTGATTTTGTGTTATCGCATAAATGCGGGAAGCATTATAACATAACTGCTCATCTCGGGGTTGTAGGTAACCAGGGTAAACTGAATTTAAGTAGTTTTCAAGAGACCTGGTGGAAAATAAAGTATTTTTAACACTTTACCTAACAAATCAGCTGCATTTGCCCATGAAATATAACCCTTTACCTAAAAATTAAAGCAGTTGAAAAAGGATCGTTTTTCCCAAAAATTTTGTCCCCCTTGATGGACAGCAGCTGAAGTTCATTCCATCAAGGGGTCACATGATGTGGTTTTGTTGAATATATTAAATTTTGATGTCATGTGCATTGGGTAAAGGGTTAAAGATGATCGCAGTGGCTCAGTAGGTAAAAATGCAGGCTGCAAGTCGAGAGATCCTAGGTTCAAATCCCACCTGCGGCAAACGCATTGTGTCCTTGGGTAAGACACTTAATCCCATTTAATGCCCATGTGGGAGCATGGTGGCGTTGTGTACTAAGACATACTGCATGTCGATGGTGCACTTGTCTTCAACCAATGCTAACCCTGCTTATGTGGAGTTAGTACGTTGGGGAGTCTGACAGTTGCTCACTGTTGCTTGGTGGTTCTCTCCAGGTACTCCAGCTTTCTCCATCCATAAAACTGTCCATCACGAGGTAACCCTGGCTGTCGAAAGTGTCCTTAAAAACCCAATAAATAAATAAATAAATAAATAAATAAATAAATAAATAAATAAATAAATAAATAAATAAATAAATAAAGAGTTAAAGGACAGAAACAAATTCAAGCATTTTTAAAGCAAAGGACGGAAATTCAAGGACTTTTTATACGTACGGGAAACTCGATGATCGAAATAAGATCAAACAGAAAAAAATATGTACCCATGTTTAACTCTTAATCTGCTGAGTAATTTTAAAATATTTTTTATCAAATCTAGTCATGGCTGCTGTAAAGCAGCCATGACTAGATATGATGAAAAATTCATGGAAATTTGAAATAAGAAATCATTGGTTAAAAAGTTTATACAATTTACAGAAGAAACTTTAGTTAAATATCCACAAATCTGACATTTTAATGTAAAGAGATTTTCCTGTCCTGGGTAGGAATATCCAGCAGCAGCAGGCAAGGAGTTGAACAACCAAACCAAGGGCAACGCAAAACGTGGGCCACTGCACCCGACCTGCCTTATAGGTATTGTGGGACATGAAAATTTTCAAACATTTTCTACATCGAAAAAGTGAAAAAGGGCCATATCTAGGGCTGCACGGTATACTGGTAAACCGGTATTGAGAATGTTACCGGATGAATACCAGTATTGTTTTAAAAGTACCGGTGTATCGTAAGAAATGGTATTGAATCAAATTATCGAAGTTGAAGTCGATATAGATTATTAGGGAAAAAACAGTCAATGTATTCTATGTCTGTCAACTTCTGTGATAAAGTACACGTCAATCAATCTTCATTCGACAAATGGAAACAACGTTTGCAGCGTACTTGAGCTGCGTAAGTTACAAGTAAGTATACACATACCAGTAATTTGAAACTGAAACTGAAAGTTGAATATTTCGGGAGTGCGTCGAATTCAGGGAATGAATACTTTGACACATTTGTGTGTGTAACCTAATGTTTTCCCGTGTGGATAATAAAATTACTCACAAAAACATTATAGGGTTTGTTTGTTTTATAAATTATTCTGTTCCCCTCAAAAACAGATAAAACCTGAAGCCACTTTGATCAACATTTCCATCAACACTGTCATTTTGAACTTATGAATATTAATAAGCTCTTCAATGGCAATGAAGACGTGGGTTGGATGTCCCAGTCACTTTTTTCCCAGTTTTAAAATGACAGCCAGCAATCTAAAACTTAACTGTTGTTTTCTGTAACTTCAAACATTTTTTTTTACAGGTATTATCCCAGAAATTAATAATCTATTCAAATAAATATATATCTTAGACCCTTAAGGCAAAAAAAAAATAAAAATCTGTTTCTCAGGCCCTCCCGCATGGTCCTTTTGGCTGCCGCATGCTCTCATTTTATGACCAATCCAAACATAAAAAAATTAAAATCAAATGGTTTGTGCCTGATATTTTACCCAAGTTAATAAAATTGTCCCTTGAGTGCAAGAAGTCTTTGCAATGCTTTAGCATGGCAAAGCCTTCTTGCCCTCAAGGGATGTAATACACCACCACCCGTGCTATTCTGTATATTATGGGAATTAAAACAAACCAAGAACATAAACTTTTTAATGGCAAATAAATATTTACAAAAATAAAAAATAAAATAAAAAACTGCCCGCCCGCATGCAATTTTACAAAAAATGGCCTGAGAAACAGAAGATCTACTTTGTGAGGCCTAACCAGCAGGTGAAGTTTTGAGGGTATTAACATACATGGTACAGAAACTGAAATAAAGGGGAAGCTTGTACAAAAATAATCCATTCAGACATTAATAATTGCCGCTCACATGAACATTAATTACTAACACAAACACACCATTGACCATATCTATCAACACTTAAAATACAATAGGTCATAAGACGAACCAAACAATGGAGAGGAAAATGCAGGGTGCAAAATGCACACACTCCATAAAACAGTTGTATTAATTAATATTCATGAACAAAGGAAAAATAAACACTACAGTCAGCTTCAGTGACGAATTGTGGGATATTCTTTTCGAACAGAAAAGTCATGGCACTTTATTGTTTTCCCTCATGTCTGAGCTGTCTCTGTGATGTGATTTTTAATCAAAATAAAATAACGCTGTGCACGTTTGTAAAAAAAAAAATGCTTTCTTGAAGATATTGGTTTCAGCTGAACATAAGGTACCGAGTACAGTAAATTTTATTCAATTATTAACCACTCAAAACATAACTATGTTGTCAATTGTTTACGAACTCAGTTCCCCAGAACCATTATGTGTACACTCCATATAAAACCACACTTCGCGTACCCCACTTTTTGTGTAGAAAAGTGGGGCACCCAAGTGCGGTTAGGAGAGAAGCATTACATAATCAATTAGTGCTCGACGAGAAATTTCTTCCAGAGTCTGAACCTGATTAGCAATATTAGTCTTCAGTCAGCGAATTTCTAAAACCTGCATTTCATAAAATAATGACATAAAAATACCATATCTGTCTTTTCCAGATAATTGTACCCTGGAATAATGTCCGATTTTAAACAATTCGCACAGTATTTTTCGAGATGTTGAACTTGTTTTCGTATTAAAATAAAATGTTTTGCTGATATGTCATTTGGATTCCCACCCTGTATAATTAAAGGTAAGTTTGTCGCCATCGAACATGATCTTCTCCACCTTCATTCTCGAAACAGTTCGTCGAGACATGTTTAAATAAAATTATCAAATAGAGGAAGAATTATAAAATAAAACTTATTCTGTGCGTTGTTATGTTTCTTAGAACAATAATGTGACAGTCTCGGCGATACATCCTGTCTTTACGAAAAGCAGCCCCTGTTTTTCAGATTCGGGATCATTAGGAACCCGGCATATGATTTGATATCATTGCAGATAAGCTGCTTCACGTTTACCTCAGTAGTTAGTTTTGACGAACTAAATTGAGAATGGAACAGAATTAAATATAGAACCTCAGTGAGCACGCTCACATACCCAACGTGCCCCGATATTTCAAGCTCTAATCATTTTTTAAAAATAAACATAGATTCTAGGAATACTGCAGAAAACAGTGTTCTGTAGTTTCAACGGTATTGAAAGAATTCAAGCAGAATTAATTTTAATTGAAATGTGGAGCCATGTTAAGATTTAATGATACTAACCTTTTTAAATCCAATTTGATCTTTCCAACACACATTGTAAATAATGTAAGGTCACACTAGGTCTTTGCTGATAAAATTACTTTAGTGTATGCTTGTTTATAAAAAAGGGTGTCAGATTTAGAATTGCTATCCCAAATAACAGTGTTTATACACAAAAAGTGAAATAGATTATTGTTTTACTTCATGAACAAATTCGAAGTCGCTTCATATTCTAATCCTGACTTGAATAACTGCATGCTGGGAATATGGAACCGGGATTATTCTTGTGTCACAAGCTAGGTCTTTTTTTATGTACACATGGTCAATACAGGAGCCAGAAATGTAAGTCGGTGAGCAAATAACTTGGCTGTAACACTTTGAAGACAATGTTTTTACTAATACTTTGCTTGATTCTTTCAAAGTATTGACATTTAAGTCACCAACAATTACAGTAGGAGGTCTATCTAATTTATCCATAACTTGAACTAAGTTTTTGGTGAATTCTTTAAGATTAATCCACTGAGGCCTGTACACATGAAGCACTACAACTGACTGTGAATCCTGTTCTGCTTTAAATAGTCCATACTCAATTCCTTTCTGTCTGTTGTCATCATGTTGTAGTGGTTGTAATGACCACCGACTTGAGACATAGGAACAAACTCCACCATAAGGAAATTTACTCTTGTCTACTTCATCACTGTCGAAACACTGTTCTCTATCAACTCTCAAATTATTGAAAGATACGATTTTTATAAAGCGATCTGAGTGTCTATTGGATAGCCATGTTTCAGTTATGCAGAAAATGTCTGACTTTAAAAGAATGAAATCAGCCTTCAAATCTTTTATATGGCCTGCCAAGGAATTGATGTTCAGGTGAGAAATTGTTAGTGCAGAGGAATCTGGAGTCCATAATGGGAGGAGTTCCAATGGTTGGTCAGAAGACATTCTTTCAATTTCTTTTGTCGCATCATTACAAGATATGCAATTTTCATTGAATTTTAAGAAAAACAATCCTGACAGTTTGGTTACTCTGCTAACAGCCACATAAAATTGACCTGGTTGGTAATGACCTTCACATGAAATTACAATCTTATCAAGTGTTTGACCCTGCACCTTGTGAATGGAACATGCCCAAGACAGAGTAAGTGGAAATTGTCGTCGGGAGACCTGTGCCACTTTGTATCATCCAACTTGATCTGTAGGCCACCATGTCAGACTAACATACCAAAAATCAGCTCAATAGCTGGAAGCGTGTAGAAAAAAAGTCAGGAAAACTGTAATTTTGATGCATTTTTCAGAGTCCAAGGGCCGTAATTTCGGTAAAAATCAGTGGCGCGGAACAAAACGCAAACTTGTTCTGTAGGCCACCATGTTAGACTAACATACCAAAAATCAGCTCAATATCTGGAAGCGTGTAGGAAAAAAGTCTGCAAAACTGTAATTTTGATGAACTTATCAAAGTTCAAGGGCCGTAATTTCGGTAAAAATCAGTGGAGCGGAACAAAATGCAAACTTTATCTGTAGGCCACCATGTCAGACTAACATACCAAAAATCAGTTCAATATCTGGAAGCGTGTAGAAAAAAAGTCCAGAAAACTGTAATTTTGATGAATTTTACAGAGTCCAAGGGCCGTAATTTTGGTAAAAATCAGTGGAGCGGAACAAAATGCAAGCTTGATCTGTAGGCCACCATGTTAGACTCACATACCAAAAATCAGCTCAATATCTGGAAGCGTGTAAACAAGAGGCCCCAGGGAGCCTGAGGGCGCTCACCTGACATGGTAGCCTAAATATCAACCCAGAGAATTGATTTCAACAAGTTGCATCTGCTCCTCCTAAGAAAAGCTTATACCAAATATCCAAAGATTCTGACCAGTGGATCTAAAAAAAAAAGATTTTTAAAGAATATTCCTCATATTGAACTAAGTTATAATTCGGGCTCCCACAGGAAGCCCATATATGAACCCAGGGACTTGGCTTTAACAAACTTGAATCTCACCCCCCTAAGGATGCCGCACACAAAAATATCAAAACATTCCGACTGCTGGATCTGAAGAAGAAGATCTTTAAAGAAAATTCTTCATTTTGAACTAAGTTACAATTTGAACTCCCACAGTGAGTCCAAATATGGACCTAGGGACATGACTTGAACAAACTTGAATCTCACCGCCCCCCCCCCCCCCTCCCTCCCCTAAGCCCTAAGGATGCTGCATACCAAATATCAAAACATTCCGACTGCTGGATCTGAAGAAGAAGATTTTTAAAGAAAATTCCTCATTTTGAACTAATTTATCATTCAGGCTCCCACAGTGAGTTCAAATATGGACATAGGGACATGGCTTGAACAAACTTGAATCTCACCACCCTAAGGATGCTGCATACCAAATATCCAAACATTCCGACTGCTGGATCTGAAGAAGATTTTTAAAGAAAATTCCTCATTTTGAACTAAGTTATAATTTGGGCTACCACAGTGAGCCCAAATATGAACCCAGGGACTTGGCTTGAACAAACTTGAATCTCACCCCCCTAAGCATGGTGCATACCCAATATCAAAAGATTCTGCCTGCTGGATCTTGAGAAGAAGATTTTCAAAGACATTTGCCTGAAATGCACTAAGTTCGAATTCCAGCTTCTATAGTGAGCCCAAATATGAATCTAGGGAGCCGATTTGAACAAACTTGAATCAGATCCACCCCACAATGTTGCATACCAAACATCAAAAGATTCTGCCTGCAGGATCTGGAGAAGAAGGTTTTTTTAAGAAATTTGCCTGAAATGCAATAAGTTCGAATTCGGGCTTCTATAGTGAGCCCAAATATGAATCTAGGGAGCCGATTTGAACAAACTTGAATCAGATCCACCCCACAATGTTGCATACCAAATATCAAAAGATTCTGCTTGCTGGATCTGGAGAAGAAGATTTTTGAAGAAATTTGCCTGAAATGCAATAAGATCGAATTCGAGCTTCTATAGTGAGCCCAAATATGAATCCAGGGGGCCGATTTGAACACACTTGAATCAGATCCACCCCACAATGTTGCATACCAAATATCAAAAGATTCTGCCTGCTGGATCTGGAGAAGAAGATTTTTTAAGAAATTTGCCTGAAATGCACTAAGTTCGAATTCAAGCTTCTATAGTGAGCCCAAAAATGAATCTAGGGAGCCGATTTGAACAAACTTGAATCAGATCCACCCCACAATGTTGCATACCAAACATCAAAAGATTCTGCCAGCTGGATCGGGAGAAAATTTTTTAAGAAATTTGCCTGAAATGCACTAAGTTCGAATTCGGGCTTCTATAGTGAGCCCAAATATGAATCCAGGGGGCCGATTTGAACAAACTTGAATCAGATCCACCCCACAATGTTGCATACCAAATATCAAAAGATTCTGCTTGCTGGATCTGGAGAAGAAGATTTTTGAAGAAATTTGCCTGAAATGCAATAAGTTCGAATTCGAGCTTCTATAGTGAGCCCAAATATGAATCCAGGGGGGCCGATTTGAACAAACTTGAATCAGATCCACCCCACAATGTTGCATACCAAATATCAAAAGATTCTGCCTGCTGGATCTGGAGAAGAAGATTTTTTAAGAAATTTGCCTGAAATGCACTAAGTTCGAATTCAAGCTTCTATACTGAGCCTAAATATAAACCCAGGGGGCCGATTTGAACAAACCTGAATCAGATCCACCCCACAATGTTACATACAAAATATCAAAAGATTCTGCCTGCTGGATCTAGAGAAGATTTTTTAAGAAATTTGCCTGAAATGCACTAAGTTCGAATTCGGGCTTCTATAGTGAGCTCAAATATGAATCCAGAGGGCCGATTTGAACAAACTTGAATCAGATCCACCCCACAATGTTGCATACCAAATATCAAAAGATTCTGCCTGCTGGATCTGGAGAAGAAGATTTTTTAAGAAATTTGCGTGAAATGCACTAAGTTCGAATTCGGGCTTCTATAGTGAGCCCAAATATGAATCTAGGGAGCCGATTTGAACAAACTTGAATCAGATCCACCCCACAATGTTGCATACCAAATATCAAGGGATTCTGCCTGCTGGATCTGGAGAAGAAGAGTTTTTAAGAAATTTGCCTGAAATGCACTAAGTTCGAAATCGGACTCCTATACTGAGCCCAAATATGAACCCAGGGGGCCGATTTGAACAAACTTGAATCAGATCCACCCAACAATGTTGCATACCAAATATCAAAAGATTCTGCCTGCTGGATCTGGAGAAGAAGATTTTTTAATGTTTTTCCCATTGCCTACAGTGTTAAAAAGTGCTGACTCAGCACTTTTTCAGAGTCCTGAAAAAAGTACCTTGTGATCAAACCGATAGGGATTTTTTTTAACCACTCTTTTCTACTGGATAAAAGTAAGCTTTAAACAAAATAAGAATTCTCTGTGCCGGGTAATTTGGATAAAAATCAAAATGCCCTTATATAACCCTTACTCACATGAAATTTCTTTAATATGCGGCCAGTGGTTTGGGAGAAAAAGGCCCAAACACCACCTTCATGACGGACGACAGACGACGGACGAAAAGTGATCAGAAAAGCTCACCCTGACTTTCAGTCAGGTGAGCTAATAACATTTTGGCCAGATGCTGTCGTCTGTATGTTGGTGTTTTGGTAATAATAATTCTCCCCAGCCACCATGGGTTTCTTTTCAATAGATGCGTCAAATGCTTCGACCCTTTGACAGATTAATAAGTAAATTAGCCTTGGAAAAGGTGTTGAAGATATGACATACCAGTATACAATTAAGCTCAATTAGTTATTTCTGTTCAGTGGCATGTTAAATTAAATCCTTTGTTTGTTGTTAATCCCCAGAGCCTACGCCAAAATTGACATTTAAAAAGAATCTATATATTTTTTGCCGGCAAAGCACATTTGATGCACTTTTGGGCATGAAATTTTTATTAGAGGCACATAACTTATGACCCCTCGTCGGAATGAGCTTGCTAATCACGATTCATGTTTTACTGGTAAATAAGTAAATATGTCATGAGTCGTTCCAATGAGGGCCACAAGCTTTGTTTAGAGACAAAATTGGAAATTGGTAGTTGTAATCCTAGAATTTATTTTGTAAGTGTCACCCGTGGGGTCCACGTTGGGTTAAGGGACAACCGGAATGATTCTGTGGTTCCCCGCAGTTGCAGTTCACGAAGTTCTTTAAACAAGCCAAGACCAATACCGGGTCTGGACCTGCGTCGCTGCATGCAATTGAATCGGCAAACAGGAAGTGGCTGCATGGCAGATCTGAAAATTGCATACACGATACAACTGATCATTATCAGGCTCCAGATGAAATATAAAATCAATCCCTAGCATAGAATCCGAGAAAAGTTTGACGAAAAATTTCAATGTTCAGTGGGTACAGTAAAATTTCAAAGTATCGGCAAACAGGAAGTGGCTGCACTGCAGATCTGAAAATTGCTTACACGATACAACTCATCATTATGAAGCAGCAGACCAAATATAAAATCAATCCCTTGCATAGAAGCCGAGAAAACCTTGAGGGAAAATTTCAATGTTCAGTGGGTACAGTAAAATTTCAAAGTATCGGCAAACAGGAAGTGGCTGCACGGCAGATCTGAAAATTGCTTACACGATACAACTCATCATTATGAAGCAGCAGACCAAATATAAAATCATTCCCTTTCATAGAAGCCAAGAAAACTTTGACGGAAAAAGTGTTTCGGATGGACGGACAGACTGACGGACGGAGTCGAGTGGTTACTAGACCTGCTCTGCCGCTGGCGACACAGGTAAAAAAGAAGGGGGGCGGGGTAGTAGCATTAATTATCCACATCATAGTATGATGCCGCAACATTATCACCGAGTCAGGGCGAGAACGGTTTGAGTTTGGCCGAATTGAATTGAGCATGCGTTTTGGTCAATCTTTTCAAAATCCCCCCCCTCCCAAAAAAAAAAGAAAGAATGGGAGCCAAAACTTGTTTTATCACCTATATCAGTCACCGCTGATATGACCGATTCCCTGGGTTGAATAAGATGTCAAGACAGTGTTCTCGTGACCATAAACTCAAGTAATGTATTTCAGATTTAAAGGATTTTTTGATACAGAAAATTCCCTCCAAAAATATTTCCGGCACAGAAAAAGGATTTAGTGAAGATAACTTATTATGTAAATTGCGAGGTGTTTTCCCAATCAACACTGATTAGTGAGTAAATACCTGCTGTTATATAATCATACTTAACACACTCAGTCGATATTGGGATAATTTTTTTATATGGAGTGTACACATAATGCATCGCCCAAGTTTTTCAGCCTCTGAACTAGTTTACGATATACTGGTATACCGTGTCATTTGATGGACAGACAGACAGACAGATGAATGGACAGATGGATGAGTGGTCAGTGGGCTTCACTGAATAACCCCGAATCCTCCTTCGGAGGTAGGGGGGGCATACCAAACTGTAACTTGATAAATGACTTCATTTTTAGAAATGCTCTAAAAAAAGTCCTTATAAATGCTAGACAGCAAGTTTTTGCAGTTGTCTGGAACTTAATTTCAACTGTTAAAGTAATAACTTACCTGACATTTTGGCTCTGATCCGACTGTGCTACAGACATTCGATCCCCACTTTTCTTTAATATAGATTTCGCTCTGAAAGAAAAAAACACTGTCAAATGATTAATTCAAACTATTCATTCATCATTTTTTACTGCAATAAATAACATGAAGTCCCAAGGTACCCGAGGAGCTCACCTGACAAAGTTGTTTAAAGAAGGATTTAATTAGCACATATGGCTACTTAACAGTACAGAAGAATGAAGTTATGTGAATATTTATACAGTAAAACCTGTCTTGAGAGACCACTGTCTTGAGAGACCACCTGTCTTGAGAGACCACATCTGCCAGGCACCTACTGCTTTTACTCTATAATGGACCTGCTATGGGAGACCACTTGTCTTGAGAGACCACCTGTCTTGAGAGACCACTGTGTACCAACTTGTATTTTTATGCCATAATGGACCTGTCTTGAGAGACCGCCCCTTTGAAGACTGAAACCATGACAAAAACTTTTTACCTGTTCTGGAATTGGAAAATTATAAAAATAAATTAGTGTTGAAAATCTTCAATGAAGATTTTCAAAACTAATTTATTTTTATAATTTTTATAACAGTCCATTTCAATTTGTTACAAAAACTTCATAAAAAAGAACAACTACAAAGTAATTACAAAAATCCATTCTTCTCCATTTCTGAATTCTGTGGTTGGTTATTCAGTGACTTGAGAAAACCTTGAACCTGTTATGAGAGACCACCTGTCTTGAGAGACCACTTTTGTGTGGCCCAAAGGGCGGTCTCTCAAGACAGGTTCTACTGTACTCCATAACAAAGAATAGCTCCTACAGGAGAATAGGAGAAGACATAGGAATTACTCATGTATATCTCTTTTTCCCAATAAAAAAAGAGAATGACACAACACCCAATATATATACTGGAGTAAGGCATAATAATTTCTCCATTTAATGCCAGCATAACCCTTATGCTAATTCGGTGAGGGAAATCAATTATAAGGAAGTCCAGAGAATGAGATGCCTTATACTCATTAAAAGTGCCCGAGGATTTATATTACTTGTATACAAATGCTTCACATTGAGCTACACTTTAAAAGCAATACATGAATGAGGCATAATTGTTGCTTCACAATGAGCTATACATTAAAACCACCCAGCACCGACTGACACTGGAGGAGCTATTCCCTTCCTTTTCACTATAAAGCCAGATGATATAAAGGGAAAAAACTGCCCCCCTCCCTCCCCTAGTTATGAGGGAGGTACCTCAGAATGAAGTGGGCAGCAGAACAGTGTCAGTGCTCTTGCAGGCTGCCTAAGACATCACAGAGATGTGTAATTGATGGACAACATTCTGTATGACAGAAAGAGGACCCAAGAACCTCAGGTCACCAGAGATAGACTCTAAATTTTTAAGATAGAACTTTGTAAATGAAGACGGTTGAGTCCAGTAGGCTGCCTTCATTAAATCAGTAATGGCAATACTATTTGAATCAGCACAAGAAGACAGTGCCCTAACTTCATGCGCTGAAATCTTATTAACTGAACGTTGATCCGCCGATAGATTCTCGTAAGCGATTTTTACTGCCAGTTGAATCTATCTAGCGACTGAATGAACAGAAATATCCTCTTTCTTCCTTTTCTAATGAAGCCAGATTGACATTTATATATGCGCATCACTCTCACTGGACACAACAGCAGTCTATGGTTGTCCGAGGATGGTAAGTCCTCAATGAAAATAGGTTCTGGTCGCTTATCTGGAATCTGATTCTTAGCTTAGTAAGAGTAACAGTATTACTCACACTACAGTAATAGGAATCTTCGACAGATAATGCATGGAGTTCACTAACTCGTCTGGCAGAAGCGAAGGCTAAGAGAAAAGCCATTTTTTAAGTGAGGAATTTAAATTCAACATCATATAACGGCTCAAAGGGAGCTTCTTGAAGCTTCAAAAGAACCCAAGCCAAATTCCACTTAGGAATTAATCTGAGGGTTCTAGGTCTATTGATAGAGAAACTTCTAACTAGCTTGGATAAAGAAGGATCTAATCCAATACTCAAGGTATCATGATGAGAATATGTGTCTGATAACATAGACCTATAACATGTGGTCTCTTATAACAGGTTTCAGGTTTTCTCATGTCAGTGAATAACCAACCACAAAAATCAGAAATGGAGAAGAATGGATTTTTGTAATTACTTTGTAGTTGTTCTTTTTTATGAAGTTTTTGTAACAAATTGAAATGGACTGTTATAAAAATTATAAAAATAAATTAGTGTTGAAAATCTTCGATGAAGATTTTCAACACTAATTTATTTTTATAATTTTTATAACAGTCCATTTCAATTTGTTACAAAAAGATTTTCAACACAAATTTATTTTTATTCCTATCTGTCACAGTTAAGGTATGTATGAAACTGTTTATTCAGCAATAATCCTAATCTTTTCACAGGGGTCTTATAAAAACATTTCAATCTTTACTGAGTTAGCAATTGAAACCCAATTAAGAGCTTTTAATACTTTAATTATGTTAGTATAACTACAATGGATTTTCCAATTCCACAACAGGTAAAAAGTTTTTGTCATGGTTTCAGTCTTCAAAGGGGCGGTCTCTCAAGACAGGTCCATTATGGCATAAAAATACAAATTGCTACCAGGTCAGTGGTCTCTCAAGACAGGTGGTCTCCCATAGCAGGTCCATTATAGAGTAAAACCAATCGGTGCCTGACAGATGTGGTCTCTCAAGACAGGTGGTCTCTCAAGACACTGGTCTCTCAAGACAGGTTTTACTGTAAAGCTTAAATATGGTATTCCAGCACTCAGTAAGTTAAATATGACTTGTAGACAAAGATTCTTGCAGATCATCACAGTTATTTTTCCCTCTGGACATAAGTTTTTCTTCTGGTTGTTAGGTTGTTTGGTTGATGTGTTACTTATGTACATTACACATTGACTTCTCAATTTATATTAATATCTATTCGGATTTGCCATTCCTGGATCACCAACCTATGTTTATTATAGTATACTGTTGAATGTGTATCCTCCTTGCTCTTCCGTTAGTTCAGGCTGGTGGCTTTGATTTTTGGAATACACAGCCCTCGCAATTGGCTTTGGCAATTGACATTGCGGAAGCGATTTGCTGAAGCAAACGGCGCCGACTACGGCACACAGTTGCCATAGTAGAAATAATCCGCAGTGGTGTTTGACTTGTCCAAACTTGGACCCAAAGTCCGTAATATATTTTTTTGGTTTGGTACATCCTGTTCCACAGGATGTATCAAACCAAAAAATTATATTACGGACTTTGGGTCCAGGTTTGGATGAATGTGTGACATGCAGTAGTTCACTGTGCACAACAGGAGACACACACCGGCAGCTGAAAAGGGAAACTTGCAGCCAACGTTGCACTTACTTAAACTTTCTGTCATTGGTTTGTTTATTGTGATACCCCTCTCGAAAACAATTGAATTTGCACCATACACATGCGCATCTTCTCCATATATAAATATGTGTGGGGGTTTCCCGGACTGAGTTCTACATTTACAGAAAATGGGTCAACATTCATTTTTTGATTCCAGGGAATATACATAAATACAGGTAAACAAACGGCATGTTTTTTCTGTGAAATAAGTTTGAAATGTATTTTACTCAATATTCAGCTCAGATGAAGTTCATTCGTTTTGCAGTCCCACAAATTTCGATCGCAAACTGACAAATCGACCGTGGATATATGACATTGCAGGGGTGGATTCAAGTAAAAAAAAAACTAATTTAATTTTGTCATCCAAAATATCAAGTGGATTTTCACCCCAAAAGCCACAAGAACGCTCCTTTTGATAGCAGATTTCAAAATTTTCCTAGGACGAGAACCCCCCCCCCCCCAGACCTCACTAAAAAAAATTGTCCATTCATCACTCGCTGCAGATGCCTTTGGCATCTGCATGTATTGCCTTCCCAGAAATGCCATAGTAACTGCCGAAGCACATAAAATTTGCTACGGCAAACGACTGCCGAAGCAAAAAATTTGAATTGCGAGGGCTGAATGCATGAGTGGTGGATGGGTGGGCATGTGCAATAACTTTCTTTCCTCTTTATTCTTTCACAGTTTTCAGTTAGTAAGGTAAGAAGACTTTCTTTCTTTTTCACTTTACCAGGTAGAAAGATATGTCTGCACCATATTTTCTAGTATTTTTAGCTCACCTACTATGAAATAAAGATGAGGTAATGTCATAACTCCAGCGGGGTTGGCATCAACGTCAATATCTAATTTTGTAACAGTTTGTAATCAATTTCTTTGAACCCAGTGGCCCCATGGCTGTCAAATTACAGTTCTGGGTTATTTAGGACCATGACTACAGTACTTAACACTTATTTTCCGGAGATATTTATTCATTTTTTTTTTTTTTGGTGAAAACGTAGTCAATTTTCTTTTGTAAGGAGTTGTGTCAATATAAACTTAACTGAATATTAGGGTGATCTATATTGCGTATAGGTGTGTTTTATTGCAAGTGTAGTTTCTCTTAACTCTTATACATGTAACTGCAGGAAACTTCACACACTAGGGTAGAAATCGTGAAATACTTCTTGGAATGCAACACAAACAGTCAAAATTACATCCTGTGCAGGCGGTGGGAGGTAAATTCAAGAGGGGCAAAGTTTGGATTGGAGGTAGGGGTTGTCTAAAAAAAAATGTTTTTTTCCAGCCTAGTATCTATATTTTTTATTTGCAACCCCACCTCCTTCTCCAGTCTAAGTTGAGCTTTAAAAGTTATTTCAAATTGAGCACCAGTCTTTCTCAAATTTGTTCAATCAGCGCCAAATTTTTTCCACTATGCCTGAAACGAGTAGATGAGGAGGCAAATATTCTAATTTATTTTACTAGTATACCATCAACTCACAGTGGATAAGCCGTCATAAGTGGAAAATACAGAAACTGAAAGGTTTGAGTGGGTTCAGGGGGCGACAAGAGACCCCCCCCCCCCCCCAAAAAAAAAGAGGTAAAACGGTAAAACAATTGAGAGGAGAAAAGGAAGTATGTGAAAAAAGAAGGCAGACTGTTTTTATATGGGCCTACAAGCCTCATCATTCGGATGCCAAACACAGACATTTTCTGTCCGATGCCGATTGGATTCACGGCAGCAAATTCAGTTTCATACGCAACCGCACCCATGTGCCGATGTCAGTGAGTTCCTATATCAGTTTTCTCTCTGACAAGCGTTTCCGGTAAAAATAACACATCGCATCCCAGATCTGTTGCCGCAACTGCAAACATGTGTGCTTAGCTTCATGTACAAGCCACACGGAACGCGCTGCGTGACGCAGACCAATATGCCCAAGTTTTGAATTTGAATTCGAGAGTGATACAAATTTACAGGTATCACAGAACTAAATATTTTCCCACAGGCGACAATTATAACGTTCAGGCGAAAAAATATGATCGCATCACTTTAATTTTGCCATTCAAATATCTTTGTCAAGTATAGCCCTTCAGACAACTTTTTCTCCCCCAAGAACAGAGGTCATGCAACAAATAAGAGAGAAAAACTGACATGAGGGGAAGTATCGGTCACGTGCATTTTTCAGGCAATTCCCTACAAAAACACACAAAAAGTAAATTGTATTTTTTAGGTCCAACAGTCATAAAATCATCCTCTTTTTATCAGGCATATTCAACAATAGTGCAAGATGTCAATAGAATGTTTCAAACCTTTATTGAAACAATATATTTTCCGAAGGCTGTTTATTTTTTGAGATTGTGTTGCGAAGTTGGCCCACAGAGGTTAATCAAGCTCGAAAGAAGAGCTATAGCTCTTCCATGAAAATTATAGAAATAACAGGACAGTTTTCTATTAGTTGGAATGGGACTCATATTATTGTTGTTAATTTTCCTCAGAGCCGACATTCATAGAATTGGATAAACTAACAGAAATATTCTGACCTACACTTGACCGACTGACCTACACTCGATGGAAGAACTGATCAGAGATAACGCAGGTAATCGAGTTTTATTTGATAAATATCACAGCGGAAATCTCCGAATTGGTACTATTTGAACTGTCATAGCTGTCATCAACTCATAAATCACACTCCCAGAACAAACGGGCATCACATAATGCTGAAGTTGCAAAATTGTAAATTCTATCACACAATTCCGCCAGTTAACAGAACCCTGGCGGAATGTGTTTGTGGAACAACCACTCGATAGATTGCATGCAGATTGCCGACAGCCTGCATGGCAGTACAAGTGTCTAACAATGGCGACTGCCATGTCACAGGGGCTTTCCCTAACTATTCCGTTGACTGGTAGTCGCGTGATCAGGTTTGGCATAAAAAATCTAGTAGATATAAGCATCGATTCCTTGATGTTTGGGAAGTTGTCTCTGGGTTCCCGACGAGCAAGTAAGATGGATGCCGCCGCTGTTGCCATAAGGTATGAACTTTGATTGAACATTGTGAATTTTACTTTATACCAGACAAAACGATTGGTAGTTGAGTTTCATTTGTTAATAAAAATCGTAGATACCTGGTAAACTGGTCTTCGTTGTGCTGAACACGACAAGTTCGTGAGGTAACCAACCTGAACCCAGAATCTGGAGCCTGTGTCTGATATCTTCTGGTAAGGAATCACAAAACGCCATGGGCTGATGGGACTTCGCGGTTGATGAGGCTCAGTAGTTCTCTCAGGAATCACAATGCTTGGAGTCAGAATTTACGATCGCAGATCGACAGACTTTTTACTTAATTCCGTAACATTTTCGAGTGCAACCTTTCAAGGCGGGTAACTCCAATTCAAATTTTCAGTTCCCTGATACCTGTTGAGAGTATCTACAATTTAATAAAAGAGGTTCCTCATTCTTATAAAAAACAATCTCAGATCCACTGTGTGCCGCGACAGATTAGGCGGCCGCACGATGACAGCTATGGAGTCATTGGAAATTAAACGAATTGACATGGACACTGTGGACTGAAGATTTTGCAGCGCTAAAGACAAGAAGATTTTACACAAAATGTCAATCATCAATGACTGATCATGTCGTCTTTTCACCGCTCATCAAAACTGTCGTAATTCTGACGCTACACATCACAATAATTTGGTGATACAATCAGCGTGATGGTATTAAAATGTAAAACTCTACTCACAGTTGCGACAATTGGTTCTGTTGTATAGGCCAATATATGTTTATCAAGTATCATAAGATAATCGAATTAACAGTGAAGTGTCATTTGGCATTTAGTTTGGGTTTTGGGATTTGTTGCATCACTGATGTTTCATGCTATGACAGTGAAATCATGTCTGACAGGATCGTATCCAGAAGATTTACCATATTATCAGTGTGAGCGCTTAAGCTTCAGGTGCCCCGTGGAAATTTTTTTTTCAAATTTATAAATAAGTGTTGGGAAGCTGGGGGACTTCATTCCACGTGTAATAGAAGTGATTGATATCCTGGGTTTTCGGTCACTTCGTCTTTATAAACAATTATAAAAAATATAAACTTCAACACGCAGGACGCTAATGTTCACTGTATTTCTGAAAGTTTACCTGCATGATGTACTGTGCATGTATGTAACATCATTAGTACTAGATGTGGAGATTGTGCCACATGTGGGGCAGGGGGGGTGGGGAGAGGGGCTTAGTGGGAAACCTAGGAAGGACGTCATAGTCACGTGATCCAGTTACGTCAAGTGAGCGGCCATCTTGTGGCATCATTTCATAGTGATATGTGGGCTTAGTGTGCATGTGCAGCTCATGTTGTTAGGGTGGTACGCTGTTCCGTCGGTCATTTTGTATACTGGCTTTCCTCAAATACCTAAATGAGTCAAAGAGCAGTATGTTCGAGTCACTTGAACAAGCAATGGTTCTATAGCTCATTTGCTCAATGGGATTCGAGTCGTTTGAGCAATGACTTTTTAGTAACTCTTCGATGGATTTGTGGCTTTAAAAATCATATAGGCTTTCGTTATACACACTGAAGATAACTCTGCATACATGTTATGGGAAACCAAACACTGGTGATTATAAGACTTGGGCGAGAGAACGAACTAGAGCTAGTTTGGGCTAGACATACTGCTAGTGTTAGAGTAGTATCTGTAATAGGCACAAAAATAGGGTTCTTGGAAAATCTGGACCAGTACTCCAGTGTAATAGAACATACTCTCGATCCTATAGCACTACATGCTACTTCTAAAAAGCCTAGATGGGAAGTATAAGTCCGTTACGGTTGTTTTGGGTACATTTTGGTGATTTGGAGGGATTATCGGCTTGTTTGTGGTAGTTCTACAAAGTAAAACTACTCTTATACAAAGGAACGTACCTGTTATTGAAAAAAGAAGGATTCGTGAGGAATAATCGTTTTGTGTGGTTTGGATGGAATGGTGGGTCCTTCTGGGTAATCAGATTTACTCCTATTCGAACGAACAAACCCTCCGAACATACCTCCATCTTGTTGTAGGTCATTCAGGCTCATAACAACCACATGCTACCTTAGAAACCAAGATGGCGGCCTCCAGTAGACAAAATGGCTGACAGAAATACTGTCACCCCAACAACACGTGCTACGTATGCGCACTAAGACCATGTGTCACTATGGAGATGATGCCACAAGATGGCCGCTCAAGCGGGCTACCATGACAATCCAACATGACGTAATTGGGTCACATGACTGTGACATCACTTCTCAGGTCCCCTCACTAGGTCCCCACAATGTGGCACGATCTCCACATCTACTACTAACATTGTTGAATAAGGCCAAGTGGCTGAAAGCTCCAGTTACTGATTGATTTTATTATATAAAATGTCACACTATCTACCTACTCACTGAAAAATGTTGGCAGGCTGAATGGGAACATAGTTTATTAAGTGGCCAAAAAGCCTTCGGGGATTGAAATTTTTTTTCCAATTTTCCCAGGGATACTTCCTGCCGCCATCTATAATTCTATTAGCCAGAGTTTTCCACTAGACTGGCTGCATGTCCGTCGACTGGACCCATTCCCCCTGCGGATCATACTATGATCAGTCAGAAAAGCTGGTGGTTAAAATGTCGAGTACAATGCTGTATCGTAACGACACCCAGGATCCTTTGTTTCCACGTAATATATGCATAATTATGTTGTATACTATGCCTACTATTACTGGCAACAACCTGATACTTTATAACCCCCAGACGAGAGGGGGAAAACAAAGTTCAAATCCTAAATGTCGCCTATAAAATTTCGGACTCAAATTGTCGTGTTTGGACCGAAATCACTGGCTTTTATTTCGAGTGATAAATGATGTAATTGCACGTGCATGATGCCACACGTCCGCATCATGGTTCTTTTCGAATATTTCGTTCTCTCTGCATTTCCAATTATTTACATTGGCATGTATTGGGTTGTATAAAAAAAAATTTACAGTCACTGTCAGGATTCGTGGATTTTGTGTCGTTTTGGGTTTGTACTTTTATGAAACCTCCGACCAGATGTAGTATTGTGTGTCCTGTGGGAATTTAGAGAAATGTAGGAGGAAAAAATACATATTTTCCACTTCAATTATTCAGCATTTTGGCGACCAGAAAGCACCTAAAAATCAAAATTTTGCCTTCAGCACATGCGGCAGACGCCTCTGGCGTCTGAGTTTCACTTTCTCTAAACTACTGGGCCCACAAATTTTCCCCTAGTGGAAACCCTGAAAATATCAATCTTCTAGATCAAAATTCACTGGGAATAGTATAATGAGGACATGGGATGGGAGAATAAAGGACTTATGCTTATTGGAGGGATTGTGAAGAATGGGGGTACAGAGTGTCTTCATGCAGTTCGTCTCAGTATTGGGAGGAAAGATGCGTGGGAATCGGGAGACAGTTGGAAGCACATGAGTTACCAAAACCTTCTCAACTGAGAACCACACCAACCTGTTATTAATAGTATATCGGCCCATGCATATAGTGTCAAAGCCCCATCCAACTGTAAGGTTCGATCCACTAATGCTATGGGCACACAGGCCTTACATTACACGTATTTACTCCAGCTGAATCCTGAGAAGCGTTTAATGTTTTATTGCTGACTGAGACCAGACGAGACTGCGGGAACACATTCAGCCAGGCACCTCTACAAAAGTGATGGTCTTTTCTTCCAATTACAAGGTTCGAAAGGTAGCCTGGGTTCTCTAGAAACCTTCAGCGGATCAGATTGTTAAAAATGTTCTCTGGGAGGGTTCCCTTAACCCACACCAGTGGGAGAAGACACGCTCACGAACATCCACACCAGGGCTATGCACATAGCTACTTTTCAGGCAAAATCTTCCAGCAACCCCCCACCACAGCCATGCAAAAAAAAGTTGGTCCGTTGGTCTATATACGCCTATGTGAAGTCGAAATATGATTAATATTATATAAATTCTTTGATCAACATTGCCGAGTAATTTCTCCCTCAGAAGATTTATCAGGTGCTTGCTAATGTTGTAAAATTTGTTAAGTACTGGCAATAATTATTGCATAAAACACCCATTCAATTTATACCCCTATTGCAGTTTACTTCGTTTTTGCAACGTACAGTATTTTCAAGTATCGCATATTTCACAATGTTTACAGTACAGTACTATCATCTCCCGGCAAAAATATTTCATCTACTTACATTAATTCATGCATCGTCATGACTCACAACCGTATTCCAGTTATCCATTGGTTCACTATAACTCATGTGCAAACAGTTTGTATGTTGCCAAAGTTTAAATGTTTATATTTATTCCATTTCATCTCACAGAACGTCAGAATTTCCAGGCACGTCTTGCGATGTTCCAAGCTATTTCTGTAATGCTCACGACATTCCAATGTTATTACGTCACGTTAACTCTCTGCATACTATCGTTCTGTTACAACTATGTTTCTCTTTGGATTTTACTTATATTCTAACCATTAAGCCAAAATCTAAATTATAATTAAATACCTTATCAATGTTTTTATGGGATAAATTTCAACCTGCAAGTTCCGAGCGCGGAGTTTGGAATATTTTATTCATTTTTATATCAATATAGATTACAGTTTATTCATTACTAGGAATACGTTTTATGAGGTTAGATTGTGAGTTTCGTTCCTTTTTCAGGCAGCGACGCCACAATCTAATGTCTGAAAGCATCTTCCGAAATCCTAGAATTATCCGCACCACACTTTCAGGTATGCACCCCCTTTCCCTGGGGTACGGCTTGGGTGGATACCATCATGAAGTTATCTTAGTATATTATAGCATCAGTTATTAGTCCCGCATCTGTATTCAAGGCAGCGTAATGAAATTTATAAGCTTTTAGTGTCCGTTTTTGGACTTAGTGTAGCGGCGCAATGCCAACACTAATTAAATTACACATCTATTTCGGACGTCCTAGAACGGCGTAATGCTGTCGCTAAATTATCTGTTAACCCTTTACGGTTTATTTATTGTAGATTCCTAATATTTCCAAATATTTTCCACCCTGAATACAGATCCAGTCCAACTTAGGGAAACTTTTCGGCTGCTTATGTCTAAATTATTTCGGTCCAATTCAGTGAGAGCCTCACACAGTTAACCCTCTATTTTACGATTCGGTTCATGGCAAATTTCCATCGTTCAGAGATATCTATCCATTCCGAAGGGGCGTAATGCCTCAAGTGTTTGAATAAATGTTCCTGAATAATGAATTTCTAAAACTTTTGTAGATTGTGTTAACACTTACAACAGTATTTTTAGGCTATTTTAAATGCTGCAATATCATAATAAATTTTATAGTGTTGATTCAATCAATTACATTTTACCCCTTTATTCCGTATGCTATTCAAGTGTTGCTTATTTTGATGTGGTGTAATATCACAGCGAATAAGCAAGCTCCCATGTGAGAGTTACTTTAACCCTGTCCCATTGTCCCAGTGTATTGTGTATTTCTGTCTAATGACAGTATGTGGTGTGGCCACAGATGAAGAATGCAGATAAAAGAATTCAACAGATTTGAATCGTATTTATTAAAGAATAACCCTTTATTTTGTGGCATTCTCCCTTGTGTGCGAAAACCTGAACTCATGTCTTGACAGTCTACTACAGGGGTTTTAGCACACAGCATGCTGCTTTTCGGTAATGGTGTCAGTTAATTTATAGCAGCTCTTGGTGGATTCCTGTCCCCAGTCCATAGGGAGTCTTAAGTCATGTTTGTTGGTAATTATCCTAGTGGGTAAAGTCAATTCAAAGGACGTGCCAAGGTAAAAAAATAAAACACAGTCTTTTAGGCCATATTTGGATGGGGACAGTCCAAACCCAAGAAATCCGGTCTCCTGTGCCAAACCGAAAGTAACAGGGCCCCGGGTTTCACACGGTGCTGTTTTCGCCTGTACCCCTGTCACTGTCACACAAACAATCAAAGCCTAAATGGAGGTCTGTAGCAACATATTACTGAGGGCAGTAACTGTTGTCGGCAAGACATGACAAATTTGGAAAACTGGTAAGGAACGTATTAATTAAATAATTTGCGTCACAACTATAATACATGTATATTTTATTTATTCACTAATTCACTAACACATTTTGAACAGGACTTGAGTTTTATTTTGAACCATCATCACGACTAACTGATATTCCAACTTCGTCAAAACACACCTTCTGCAAAGGTAAACTGGGAAAATTCAAATATTACCTGTTCTCAAATGGACCATCACAGTTACGTCACTTATGCATTGTTGCTAAATGGACGCTCTTCCGAAAATACACACAAATTCCCAAAGAGAATTAAAAAATTTGTTTATATAATTTTCGAGTGAGCAAAAATCACAGAAACGTAACGAAGGTGAAGTTAAATATATTCCACGTAATCGGGAGCTGAAAACTAAAAGATATTTTCTTGATTTTGTATTATTCCAGAGTTTATTTACCATTGGGGGTTATGGAAAGGACAGTAATTACAAATGTGGTGTCATAAGTAGCTGTGTATTGGAAGAAAAATGAAAGTGTCAATGACACTGTAGCTCAACTTGTCAAGACATGTACATGTATAGTATGTGACACAGCAATGACAAACATCCAGGTAATGACCTGATAACAAAGGTACATATAAAGTATTGTAATGGCCTGTACATAAATACTGACCGTAGCCTGTAACAAATGTATAGGTAAAGTATTGTAAAGGTGGGTGACAGTCAGATGCTAAACTAGAAAAGAAATCTTTGAGTCCCAGAGTGGGTCTGACTGAACCCCAAAATATTTGTTCTCATAGCACAGTGATAACAAAGGCACCCCAAAACACACTCATTCCTGTCCCAAGGTGAAAACAAAGGTACCCAAGAAGTTTCGTGAAGATCAGTTCATAAATACAAGCTGTATAGAAGTCGTGACAAAAAACTGATTGGACCTAATTTCGGTACAAAATGGCCACTGGCAGCCATCTTGAATTTTGGACCGCACTCAGAAACACTCGTTCTCGTCCCAAGGTGATAACAAAGGTACACAGGAAGTTTCGTGAAGATCGGTTGATAAATACAGCCTCTAGCCCGAGCCGTATTGACATGTGCACTTACAGTGTACAAGCAGTACTAAATAAATCAAAATTCATCTAATTTGCATAATTTCTGCACGAGAAAAAAACCTGTACTGTATGTGATGTATTCCATTTTACTAAACATTCATACAAAAATTTATTCAAATCAGAACTTTCATACTGACGTTCTGTACAAAAGACTGATTGCACTAATTTTGGTACAAAATGGCTGCTGGTGGCCATGTTGAATTTTGGACCACACCCAAAAACACCCGTTCTCATCCCACGGTGATAACAAAGTTACCCAAGAGGTAAAGATTCGTAAAGATTGGCTCATAAATACGGCCTCTAGCCTGAGACGTATAGAAGTTGTGTACAAAAAGCTGATTAGACCTAATTTCAGTACAAAATGGCCACTGGCAACCATCTTGAATTTCGGACTGCACTCAGAAACACTCATTCTCGTCCCAAGGTGATAGCAGAGGTACCCAAGAAGTTTCGTGAAGATCGGTTGATAAGTACAGCCTCTATCCCAAGCCGTATTGACATGTGTACTTACTGTGTGTAAGTAACACTGAAAAATTCAAAGTTCATCTAATTTGCATAATTTCTGCATGAGAAAAAAACCCGTATTATATGTGATGTATCCCATAGTACTAAACATTCACACAAAAATTATTCAAATCAGAGCTTTCATGTGGATGTTCTGCACAAAAATCTGATTGCTCCTAATTTTGAACAAAATGGCTGCCAGCGGCCATCTTGAATTTCGGACCGTACCCCAAAACGCTCGTTCTCGTTCTACGGTGATACCAAAGGTACCCAAAAAGTTTCGTAAAGATCGGTTCATAAATGCGGCCTCTAGCCCGAGCCGTATTGGCATTTGCACTGACAGTGCTGAAAGTAACACTAAATACATCAAAGTTAGCCTATATTTGCATAATTTACTTACAAGAAAAAAACCCGTATTATATGTGATGTATCCCATGGTCCTAAACATTCATACAAAAAATTATTCAAATCAGCGCTTTCATATGGAAGTTCTGTGCAAAAAACAGATTTCTGCATCGTCGGTACAAATTGGCGGCTGGCAGCCATCTTGAATTTCGGACCGGACCCAAAAACACTCGTTCTCGTCCCACGGTCATAACAAAGGTACCCAAGCAGTTTCGTAAAGATCGGTTCATAAATACGGCCTCTAGCCCGAGCCATATTGTTCTGTGCAAAAAACAGATTTCTGCATCGTCGGTACAAATTGGCGGCTGGCAGCCATCTTGAATTTCGGACCGGACCCAAAAACACTCGTTCTCGTCCCACGGTCATAACAAAGGTACCCAAGCAGTTTCGTAAAGATCGGTTCATAAATACGGCCTCTAGCCCGAGCCATATTGAATTGTTGATGGACAGATGGCCAGATGGATGACTGGCCATGGCATAAGCTCAAATCTGGCTTCGCCAAAGTTGAGCTAAAAATGAACTAGAGGCTCTAAAGAGCCTGTAATCGTTCACCTGGAACTACATGTAAAATGTGATTTCCCACCGGCTTTCCATGGTAACTATGAGCTGCAATTGTCGCCATGTTTGCAACATTACATGATGATCATTGGTAGGTGTCTCAGTCCTCAATCATGTGAAGTTTCAAATCATTTGAATCCATCAAACACAATCATAGAATGTCTCTGGTGGCCATATTTTCCAACCAACAGGAACAAAAAGAGGATCATTTGTACAGGGCCTCCTATCTCCTAAAGACCGACCATTCCTGCCAAGTTTTGGTTCAAGTTGAATCAGTAGTTCCAGAGAGAAGATGAAAATGTGATTTCCCATAGGGTTTTTCTATAGTAACCATAAGCTGCAACTGTGGTCATGTTTGCAACACGATCAACATTAAATGAGGAACAGGGTTCCCACACCTACCAAAAAAAAAAATTCCATACTTTTTCAAGACCCTCCTCTATTTTTTCCATACCCTTTGCAGCCATCGCAGTTTTTTGTAACATCTTGGGTGACCAGATAAATCAAAATTGTATCTTACAAAACACTTACATGTACATGCAACATGTTGGAGTATAACCTCATTGCCAGTTCTCTTGAGTTTTACCACCAATTACCACAACTAATGAAACAAAACTATTAAATTTCTTCAGTAACAAGTCAATCAACAACAGCTTCTGTTGGCTGTGCTGCAGGTTTTTATCCCCGCATTTTAAAAAATGCGGGGATATTGTCATGATCTCCGTCCGTCATGGGTCTGTGCAACCCAAAAATACAACTTTTAAATTTTTGTGCCACCAGGTGGCTTCTGTGGAGCCACTTAAAAAATGCGTTATTTTTTCACTTTTTTGCTGAATAGTCCCAACCTATGTAATTCGGAGTTCTAAAATTACACTAGGGTGTTGCTAAATGATCTGTAGACATGTAGGAAGGTTTTGGATTTTTCGGGTGCCACGTGGCTGTGCCACCGTAGCCACTTTTGTTTTTTCTTAGACCGTTTCCGGCAAAAGGCTCGTAGGATATGTAATTCGAAATGCTAAATCCATGCTCAGATGTTGCAGTAGGGTCTATAGATGTGTACGAAGGTTTCAGATTTTTTGGGTGCCATGTGGCTGTGCCACTGTAGCCACTTTTGTGTTTTCTTAGACCGTTTCCGGCAAAAGGCTCGTAGGATATGTAATTCGAAACGCTAAATCCATGCTCAGAAGTTGCAGTAGGGGCTATAGATGCGCAGGAAGGTTTCGGATTTTTCGGGTGCCACGTGGCTGTGTCACCGTAGCCACTTTTGTGTTTTCTTGAACCGTTTCCGGTGAAAGGCTCGTAGAGTATGTAATTCGAAATGCTAAAACCATGCTCATATGTTGCAGTAGGGTCTATAGATGCACACGAAGGTTTCAGATTTTTCGGGTGCCACGTGGCTGTGCCACCGTAGCCACTTTCGTGTTTTCTTAGATCGTTTCCGGCGAAAGGCTCGTAGGGAATGTAATTCGAAATGCTAAAACCATGCTCATATCTTGCAGTAGGGACTTTAGATGCACACAAAGGTTTCGGATTTTTCGGGTGCCACGTGGCTGTGCCACCGTAGCCACTTTTGTGTTTTCTTAGACCGTTTCCGACAAAAGGCTCGTAGGATATGTAATTCGAAACGCTAAATCCATGCTCAGATGTTGCAGTAGGGGCTATAGATGCGCAGGAAGGTTTTGGATTTTTTGGGTGCCACGTGGCTCTGCCACCGTAGCCACTTTTGTGTTTTCTTGAACTGTTTCTGGCGAAAGGCTCGTAGGGTATGTAATTCGAAATGCTAAAACCATGCTCATATGTTGCAGTAGGGTCTATGGATGCACACAAAGGTTTCAGATTTTTCGGGTGCCACGTGGCTGTGCCACCGTAGCCACTTTCGTGTTTTCTTAGATCCTTTCCGGCGAAAGGCTCGTAGGGAATGTAATTCGAAACGCTCAAACCATGCTCATATGTTGCAGTAGGGACTATAGATGTGCACAAAGGTTTCGGATTTTTCGGGTGCCACGTGGCTATGCCACTTTAGCCACTTTTATGTTTTCTTAGACCGTTTCCGCCGAAAGTCTCATAGGGTATGTAATTCGAAATGCTAAAACTATTCTCAGATGTTGCAGTATGGTCTATAGATGCATACGAAGGTTTTGGATTTTTTGGGTGCCACGTGGCTGTGCCACCGTTGCCACTTTTGTGTTTTCTTAGACCTTTTCCGGTGAAAGGCTCGTAGGGTATGTAATTCGGAATGCTAAATCGATGCTCAGATGTTGCAGTACGGTCTATAGATGCGTACGAAGGTTTTGGATTTTCCGGGTGCCACGTGGCTATGCCACCGTAGCCACTTTTGTGTTTTCTTAGACCGTTTCCGGCGAAAGGCTCGTACGGTATGTAATTCAAAATGCTAAAACCATGCTCATATGTTGCATTAGGGTCTATAGATGTGTATGAAGGTTTCAGATTTTTCAGGTACCACGTGGCTGTGCCACCGTTGCCACGTTCGTGTTTTCTTAGATCGTTTCCGGCGAAATGGTCCTAGGGTATGTAATTCGAAACGGTAAAACCATGCTCAGATGTTGCAGTAGGGACTATAGATGCGCACAAAGGTTTCGGATTTTTCGAGTGCCACGTGGCTGTGCCACCACTGCCACTTTCATGTTTTTCTTACACTGTTTTCGGCGAAAGTCTCGTAGGGTATATAATTCGAAATGCTAAAACTATTCTCAGATGTTGCAGTATGGTCTATAGATGCGTACGAAGGTTTCAGCTTTTTTGGGTACCACGTGGCTGTGCCACCGTTGCCACTTTTGTGTTTTCTTAGACCTTTTCCGGCAAAAGGCTCGTAGGGTATGTAATTCGAAACGCTAAATCCATGCTCATATGTTGCAGTAGGGTCTATAGATGCGTATGAAGGTTTCGGATTTTTCGGGTGCCACGTGGCTGTGCCACCGTTGCCACTTTAGTGTTTTCTTAGACCGTTTCTGGCGAAAGGCTCGTAAGATATGTAATTCAAAATGCTAAAACCATGCTCAAATGTTGCAGTGGGATCTGTAGATGCGCACGAAGGTTTCGGATTTTTCAGCTGCCACGTGGCTGTGCCACCGTCGCCACTTTCGTGTTTTCTTAGACCGTTTTCGGCGAAAGGCTCCCAGGGTATGTAATTCGGAATCCTAAAACCATGCTCAAATGTTGCAGAAGGGTATGTAGATGCGCACAAAGGTTTCGGATTTTTGGAGTGCCACATGGCTGTGCCACCCTTGCCACTTTTGTTTTTTCTTAGACCGTTTCCAGCAAAAGGCTCCTAGGGTATGTAATTCGAAATGCTAAAAGCATGCTCAGATGTTGCAGTAGGGTCTGTAGATGTGCATGAAGGTTTCAGATTTTTTGGGTGCCACGTGGCTGTGCTACTGTTGCCACTTTTGTGTTTTCTTAAACCATTTCCAGCGAAAGGCTCCTAGGGTATGTAATTTGAAATGCTAAAACCTTGCTCAAATGTTGCAGTGGGGTTTCGGATTTTTCGGGTGCCACGTGGCTGTGTCACCGTAGCCACTTTTGTGTTTTCTTGAACCGTTTCCGGCGAAAGGCTCGTAGAGTATGTAATTCGAAATGCTAAAACCATGCTCATATGTTGCAGTAGGGTCTATAGATGCACACGAAGGTTTCAGATTTTTCGGATGCCACGTGGCTGTGCCACCGTAGCCACTTTTGTGTTTTCTTAGATCGTTTCCGGCGAAAGGCTCGTAGGGAATGTAATTCGAAATGCTAAAACCATGCTCATATCTTGCAGTAGGGACTATAGATGCGCACAAAGGTTTCGGATTTTTCGGGTGCCACGTGGCTGTGCCACCGTAGCCACTTTTGTGTTTTCTTAGACCGTTTCCGACAAAAGGCTCATAGGATATGTAATTCGAAACGCTAAATCCATGCTCAGATGTTGCAGTAGGGGCTATAGATGCGCAGGAAGGTTTTGGATTTTTCGGGTGCCACGTGGCTGTGCCACCGTAGCCACTTTTGTTTTCTTGAACCGTTTCTGGCGAAAGGCTCCCAGGGTATGTAATTCGAAATGCTAAAACCATGCTCATATGTTGCAGTAGGGTCTATAGATGCACACAAAGGTTTCGGATTTTTCGGGTGCCACGTGGCTGTGCCACCGTAGCCACTTTCGTGTTTTCTTAGATCCTTTCCGGCGAAAGGCTCGTAGGGAATGTAATTCGAAACGCTCAAACCATGCTCATATGTTGCAGTAGGGACTATAGATGTGCACAAAGGTTTCGGATTTTTCGGGTGTCACGTGGCTATGCCACTTTAGCCACTTTTATGTTTTCTTAGACCGTTTCCGCCGAAAGTCTCATAGGGTATGTAATTCGAAATGCTAAAACTATTCTCAGATGTTGCAGTATGGTCTATAGATGCATACGAAGGTTTTGGATTTTTTGGGTGCCACGTGGCTGTGCCACCGTTGCCACTTTTGTGTTTTCTTAGACCTTTTCCGGTGAAAGGCTCGTAGGGTATGTAATTCGGAATGCTAAATCGATGCTCAGATGTTGCAGTACGGTCTATAGATGCGTACGAAGGTTTTGGATTTTCCGGGTGCCACGTGGCTATGCCACCGTAGCCACTTTTGTGTTTTCTTAGACCGTTTCCGGCGAAAGGCTCGTACGGTATGTAATTCAAAATGCTAAAACCATGCTCATATGTTGCATTAGGGTCTATAGATGTGTATGAAGGTTTCGGATTTTTCAGGTGCCACGTGGCTGTGCCACCGTTGCCACGTTCGTGTTTTCTTAGATCGTTTCCGGCGAAATGGTCCTAGGGTATGTAATTCGAAACGGTAAAACCATGCTCAGATGTTGCAGTAGGGACTATAGATGCGCACAAAGGTTTCAGATTTTTCGAGTGCCACGTGGCTGTGCCACCACTGCCACTTTCATGTTTTTCTTACACTGTTTTCAGCGAAAGTCTCGTAGGGTATATAATTCGAAATGCTAAAACTATTCTCAGATGTTGCAGTATGGTCTATAGATGCGTACGAAGGTTTCAGATTTTTTGGGTGCCACGTGGCTGTGCCACCGTTGCCACTTTTGTGTTTTCTTAGACCTTTTCCGGCAAAAGGCTCGTAGGGTATGTAATTCGAAACGCTAAATCCATGCTCATATGTTGCAGTAGGGTCTATAGATGCGTATGAAGGTTTCGGATTTTTCGGGTGCCACGTGGCTGTGCCACCGTTGCCACTTTAGTGTTTTCTTAGACCGTTTCTGGCGAAAGGCTCGTAAGATATGTAATTCAAAATGCAAAAACCATGCTCAAATGTTGCAGTGGGATCTGTAGATGCGCACGAAGGTTTCGGATTTTTCAGCTGCCACGTGGCTGTGCCACCGTTGCCACTTTCGTGTTTTCTTAGACCGTTTTCGGCAAAAGGCTCCCAGGGTATGTAATTCGGAATCCTAAAACCATGCTCAAATGTTGCAGTAGGGTATGTAGATGCGCACAAAGGTTTCGGATTTTTGGAGTGCCACATGGCTGTGCCACCCTTGCCACTTTTGTTTTTTCTTAGACCGTTTCCAGCAAAAGGCTCCTAGGGTATGTAATTCGAAATGCTAAAAGCATGCTCAGATGTTGCAGTAGGGTCTGTAGATGCGCATGAAGGTTTCAGATTTTTTGGGTGCCACGTGGCTGTGCTACTGTTGCCACTTTTGTGTTTTCTGAGACCCTTTCTGGTGAAAGGCTCCTAGGGTATGTAATTCGAAACACTAAAACCATGCTCAAATGTTGCAGTGGATTCTGTAGATGTGCACGAAGGTTTTGGATTTTTCAGCTGCCAAGTGGCTGTGCCGTTGCCACTTTCGCGTTTTCTTAGACCGTTTCCGGCAAAAGGATCCTAGGGTATGTAATTCAAAACATTAAAACCATGCTTAAATGTTGCAATGGGGTCTGTAGATGCACTGGAAGGTTTCGGATTTTTCAGGTGCCACGTGGCTGTGCCACCATTGACACTTTCGTGTTTTCTTAGACCGTTTCCAACAAAAGGCTCCTAGAATATGTAATTCGAAATGCTAAAACCATGCTGAGATGTTGCAGTTGAGTCTGTAAATGCACAGGAAGGTTTAAGATTTTTCTGGTGCCACGTGGCGGTGTCACCGTTGCCACTTTTGTGTTTTCTTAGACTGTTTCCGGCAAAAAGTTCCTAGAGTATGTAATTTGAAATGCTAAAACTATGCTCAAATGCTGCAGTAGGGTCTGTAGATGTGCACAAATGTTTCGGATTTTTGTGGTGCCGTGTCTGTGCCACCGTTGCCACTTTCATGCTTTCTTAGACCGTTTCCGGCGAAAGGCTCCCAGAGTACATGTATGTAATTCGAAACTCTAAAGCATGCTCAAATGTTGCAGTGGAGTCTGTAGGTGCGCACGAAGCTGTGTCACCTGTGCCACTCAATGTGATTTTAGTGTGTCATATAATACATTTCATCTTTGTATCAGGCATTCATACTAAGTCAAGGATGCAAATGCGGGGATACACTATAGTGTGCTTTGCACACAAGCGACACCATCTAGTTTTTGTTTATTTTGGTTTTTGAGGGGTTTTTTTTTTGAGGGGGGGGGGGGTTAGTGTTTTCGATCCAAAATAGTATGTTTTCTGGAGGCCTTGTGTCTCGTTAACCCTTTACCTAACATGAAAAGCAGACGACACTTGCAAAAAAAAAAACAAGAGTTTGGTAAAGGTGCATCAAATAGAACTAAAGTTAATGCCCGGAAACCAATTTGTCACAAAATATTCGATTGATAGTAACAGTGACCTTGACCTTGGGGCCCCAGACTCCGAAAGTGATAGGTATCTTCCCTTCCTATAAGGTAACCTGTGGAAAAAGTTTGGTGAAGATACACGGAATAGAACTAAAGTTATTGGCCGGAAACCAATTTGTCACAAAATATTCTATTTATAGTAACAGTGACCTTGACTTTGGAGTCCCAGACTCCGAAATCAATAGTGTCTTCCCTTCCTATAGGGTAACCTCTGGCATAAGTTTGGTAAAGGTGCGTCAAATAGAACTAAAGTTATTGCCCAGAAACCAATTTGTCACAAAATATTCTATTGATAGTAACAGTGACCTTGACCTTGGGGTACCAGACTCCGAAATCGATAGGTGTCTTCCCTTCCTATAGGGTAACCTGTGGTATAAGTTTGGTAAAGATACATGGAATAGAACTAATGTTATTGCCCGGAAACCAATTTGTCACAAATATTCTATTTATAGAAACAGTGGCCTTGACCTTGGAGTCCCAGACTCTGAAATCAATAGGTGTCTTCCCTTCCTATAGGGTAACCTCTGGTATAAGTTTGGTAAAGGTGCGTCAAATAGAACTAATGTTATTGCCCGAAAAAACAATTTGTCACAAATATTCTATTTATAGTAACAGTGACCTTGATCTTGGAGTCCCAGACTCCGAAATCAATAGGTGTCTTCCCTTCCTATAGGGTAACCTCTGGTATAAGTTTGGTAAAGGTGCATCAAATTGAACTAAAGTTATTGCCAGGAAACCAATTTGT
This sequence comes from Pictodentalium vernedei, assembly GCA_031216915.1. Classification (NCBI taxonomy): domain Eukaryota; kingdom Metazoa; phylum Mollusca; class Scaphopoda; order Dentaliida; family Dentaliidae; genus Pictodentalium; species Pictodentalium vernedei. Next base: position 698,114,618 of record CM062295.1, read on the forward strand.
CATAAAATATTCTATTTATATTAACAGTGACCTTGACCTTGGAGTCCCAGACTCCAAAATCAATAGGTGTCTTCCCTTCCTATAGGGTAACCTCTGGTATAAGTTTGGTAAAGGTGCGTCAAATAGAACTAAAGTTATTGCCCGGAAACCAATTTGTCACAAAATATTCTATTTATAGTAACAGTGACCTTGTCCTTGGGGCGCGAGACTCTGAAATTGATAGGTGTCTTCCTTTCGTATAGGGTAACTTGTGGTATAAGTTTGGTGAAGATACACAGAATAGAACTAAAGTTATTGCTCGGAAACCAATTGTTTATGCTCGCCGCCCACTGCCCGCCCGCCCGCCCGCCCGCCCGATGCCCGCCCACCTGCCCACCCGCCACTTCATCAAACTATAAGTCGAGTTTGACTTCATCAAAACTCAACTAAACATTCTCAGTGCTGTGCTGTTTTGGAGATATGAGCATTTTAAATTTTTTCTATTTTTAGCTCCTGTGGTTCCCATGGGGCGACAGAAATTTTTTTTTTTGCATAAATCAACTATTTGTCCCAATAAAATCTCATATCAAATTTGGTTCAAATCAGCCTCTCGGTTTGGAAATCAGAAAATTTGGGCGTGGCAAAAATTCTTGCCCCTCCCGTAACGATGGCAAATATAGCCCCTTGAACTTCTCTTGAACAAATCTGAGTCTACACCCCAAAAGGAAGCTTCACACCTAATATCAAGTCCCTGCTACTGCTGGTTCATGAGAAGATTTTCAAAGATTTTGGTGCCCCTTGGGGGGCGTAGCACCACCCAGGAGGAGGGGTAACTTCATTTGAACAAATCTGAATTGGCATTAGGTAATAAACATTTACCCAACAACCTACTAAACATTTACCCAACATTTGAATAAAATTGGGCTAGTGGTTTTGGTGGAAAAGTCGATAATGTAAAGTTAACGCCAGACAACGACGGACAAAGGACGAACGGAATGTGATCAGTAAAGCTAGCACTGAGCTTTGCTCAGGTGAGCTAAAAATTCTTGAACAACTAATTTTTTTCATTTTTTGTCTCAAAAACATAAGTTATGACCCCTCATTGGAACGAGCTCATTCCAACAAAGGGTCACAACCTATGTTTTTGAGTCAAAAAATGAAAAAATAATGAAAATTAATTGGCAATTTTTGAGAATAGCGCTGGCCGGTTTTGGCTGTTACGTTGGGTAAAGGGCTAATGTCACTTAACCTGTATCTGAGACATCAAAAGACTTGTCACAAACGAGACAGTTTGCCTCTGATTTTGTTTTGAATTTTGTGTTCCCGCTTATCCAGTGTGTGTATTTGGGATTTTCCAACCACATTTCTGAAAACAAACATTTCCCTATTTCCTTTCACTTTAATTTGTTGACGGTATTTCACAATCACTAAACTTAGCAGATCAAACTTTCAAGTTTGTGTATTGTTTTTTTTTTTGACGTTAACAACATAAACACATTACCAGTGGGTACATTTTGGTCACGGAAGTATACGGATCGATAAATGGTCGTTAATGCTCGTATCAGATCGGTTATTTCCGTGTTGGGTTACAAAGGCCTAATTTTACGAGTTTTGAAATTTGATTCAAAATGAAATAAAAACTAAAATAAAGAGAAATTTAGTAAGAAATTTGAATTTCATGAACAGTGAAAGTGATTCTGAGCACAATTAGTTAAATTTCCATACTTTTTCCGTACCATTTACATGAATACATCATTTTCCATACTTTTTCAAGGGCTGGAAAATGTTTTTAAAAATTCCATACTTTTTCCAGACTTCCAGTCTTCCGTACGAAACCCTGGAGGAATGTTGGTAGAGGGTGTCCCAGTCATCAATCATGCAAAGTTTCAAAACATCTGGCCCTGTGGTTTCAGAGGAGAAGATTTTTCAAAATCCACCAATCAGAATAAAAAAATGCTTCTGGCAGCCATATTTTTCGAGGCACTATAACAAAATGATTAGTTTGTAAAGAACCTGCCATAGACTATCCCTGCAAGGCTTGGTTCACATCAGCTCAGTAGCTCGGGAGAAGAAGATGAAGATATGATTTCCCATGGGGTTTCTATAGCAACTATAAGCCATAATTGCAGCCATCTTTGGAACCCGATCAACATTAATTGAGGTAGAGGGTATCTCAGTCATCAACCATGCAAAGTTTCAAAACATTTGGCCCTGTGGTTTCAGAGGAGAAGATTTTCTAAAATCCACAAATCATAATCAAAAATATAAAAAACGTGATTTCTCATAGGATGTCCATGGTAACTATGAGCTGCAATTGTGGCCATGTTTGCAACATTACATCAACATTACATGAGGATCAGTGGTAGGTGTCCCAGTCCTCAATCATATGAAGTTTTCAAAACATTTGACTTTGTACTTTCAGAGGAGAAGAGTTTTCAAAATTGACCAATCAGAATCAAAGAATGCTTCTGGCGGCCACATTTTTCATCCAACAGGAATAAAATGAGTAACAGTTGTAGAGGACCTCCACAGACCATTCCTGCCATGTTTGGTTCACGTCGGCTCAGTTGTTCCAGAGAGGAAGATGAAAATGTGATTTCGATTTTTATACTAACTATAAGCCACAACTGCAGCCATGTTTGCAACCTGATCAACATTAAATGTAGATCGTTGGTAGATAGGGTCCCAGTAAGCAACCATGCAAAGTTTCAAAACATTTGGCCCTGTGGTTTCAGAGAAAATTTTTCAAAATCCTCTAATCAGAATCAAAGAATGCCACTGGCAGCCATGTTTTCAAACCCATGGGATCAAAATGAGGAGCGTTTGTAGAAGACCACCCATAGACTATCTGCCAGGTTTGGTTCATGTCAGCTTAGTAGTTCCAGAGAAGATAATGAAAGTGTGATTTCTCATAGGGTTTCTACAGTAACTATAAGCCGCAATTGTGGCCATGTTTGTGATCTAATCAACATTAAATGAGGATCATTGGTAGAGAGGGAGGGGGGTGGGGGGGGGGGGGGCCCAGTCACCATTTATGTGAAGTTTCAAAACATTTGGCCTGGCAGTTTCAGAGAAGATTTTTGAAAATCCACCAACCAGAATCAAAGAAATGCCTCTGGAAGCCATGGTTTTCAACCAATGGGAACAAAAGGAGGATCATCTGTCGAGGACCTCCCATAGACATTCCTGCCAAGTTTGGTTCACACCGGCTCAGCGGTTACAGAGAAAAAGATGAAAATGTGAAAAGTTTACAGATGCCGGACGATGGCCAACGACGAATGCCAAGTGATGAGTAAAGCTCACATGGCCGTTTAGGCCAGGTGAGCTAAAAAGTAATATGAATAGCGATTGTTGTTAATAAGGCCCCACAATGTAGATCGTCTGTTTCTTAACCCTTTACCTAACATGAAAAGCAGACGACACTTGCAAAAAAAATTCTTGAATAACTAAATTTTTTCATTTTTTGTCTCAAAAACATAGGTTATGACCCCTCGTTGGAACGAGCTCGACGCACTCGTTCCAACGACGGGTCATAACCTATGTTTTTGAGACAAAAAATGAAAGTATTTTGACAATTAATTGGCGATTTTTGAGAATAGCACTGGCCGGTTTTGGCCGTTACGTTAGGTAAAGGGTTAAGCCATTTTTTGTAAAATTGCATGTGGGCAGGGTTTGTTTCATATTACTTTTTATTTTTGTTATAAATTTTTGTCATCAAAAGTTCATGTTCTTGGTTTGTCATATGTTTTAAGCCACATAATTTACAGAATAGCAGGAGTGGTGGTGTATTCTGTCCCTTGAGTGAAAGAAGACTTTGTAATGCTAAAACATTGCAAAGCCTTATTGCTCTTAAGGAACAAATTTATCAACTTTATTAACTTGGGTAAAATATCAAACATAAACCATTTAATTTTTATTTTTTTAAGTTTGCATTGGTTATAAAAAGAGAGCATGTGGCAACCAAAAGGACCTTGCATGAGGGTCTACAAAAACAGATTTTTTAACTTTTTTAGGCCTAAATGGGGCTATTTATGGATGAAGAGTTAATTTATGTCATAGCACCCAAAAAAATCTTATAAAAATAGAAAAAAATTAAATTTGTATGCCGATTTTTGTGAATAGCACTGGCCTGATGTGGCCATTACATTAACAATGGGGTTAATGGAACCTTTACATAGGCTTTTAGCACACTTATATTGTCAATTTGATATCATTTACCTGTCCGACTGTTGATTCTCTCCATCAATGTTATCTATCTTTGGTCGTCTTGCTGCAGTAAAGGTCTTGTCTGTACACACAGATCCATCAAAATTTTCCAAGTTTTTATTTGACAGTCTATCTACAATATCTTCGTTTCGTCCCACCATTTCGGCACCTAAGCACTTAGGTGTACTCTTATCTACACTCTCCAAATATGGCCTTCTGGCTTTCTGAAATCCAGTGTCAGTAACCTGCGAGAATGAATCACAAATCAGGTTCAATCTATTTGTCTTTTCTCCATCTGTAACAGTTTTAAAGGATTCCAGATCTCTTTGTCTCTTATGCACATCAACAGACAAAGCATTTTCAGTTTTCAAACAAATGTCAGTTTCCTTTTTATCTTCTGCTTGTGGTATCTCAGGTTTTATTTGTTTTTTACTTGCAGAAAGAAGCTTCAGCATTCTGCCCATATTTGATTCCTGCAGTTTCGCCTGCATGTTCTCTCCTACAAACATACAACATATCAAAAACATGAATGGTACCCTCTATAATGTCTTACAATATTTTCAGTAAACCCAAATAATGATAATCGCTTAATAAGTTGGTAATTTTAAAAAATATTGACTCTCAAATTTTGTTTGTATTTAGAAAACAAGAGGCCCCAGGGGGCCTGAGGGCGCTCACCTGACAACCAAGGACTTGACTTGAATAAGCTGCATATGCCCCTCCTAAGAAAAGCATATACCAATTAGATGAAGCGATTGTGCCCACACAATACACAGGATTTTCCTTCTATTTTCAGTTCTTGCACTTTTACATCCCAAAAATTGAGATAAACGCATAAAAAACAGATTTTTTTCCCAAATAAAATACTTTCAGCCTAAATTTTTTTCTTCTTCTCAAAACGCATAAAAAACGATAAAACTAATTTCCGGATTTTGGACCCCAAATTTTCGGTGTAAAAAAAAATAAATTTTTTGTCTTAAAATTGACAGAAACGCATAAAAAACAAAAAAAAAAAAATTACAGATTTTGGTCCAAAATTTTCAAAGTCCTACCCGGACCCCAAATTTTTAGGGGAAACAATTTTTTTTTTTTTTTTTGTCTTAAAATTGACAGAAATGCATAAAAGACAAAAAAAAAAATTTCCGGATTTTAGTCCAAAATTTTCAAAGTCCCACCCGGCCCCCAAATTTTCAGGGGAAAAAAAAAAAAAAATTTTGTCTTAAAATTGACAGAAACGCACCCGGACCCCAAATTTTCAGGTCAAAAAAAAAAAATTTTTTTTTTGTCTTAAAATTGACCGAAACGCAGAAAAAACAAAAAAAAATTTTTTTTCGGATTTTGGTAAAAAATTTCTAAGTACGCAACGGGACCCCAAATTTTCAGCCTAAATATGAACCCAGGGACTTGGCTTCAACAAACTTGAATCTCACCCCCCTAAGGATGCTGCATATCAAATATCAAAAGATTCTTATTGCTAGATCTGAAAAAGATTTTTAAAAAATACTCCTCACACTGCACTAATTTAAACATTTGGGCTCCCATAGAGAGCCCAAATATCGACCCAGGCAATTGATTTCAATAAACATATGAAACAATCTTCCAAAGATGTGTCGTATATGTGAAATTTGAAAGCTTTTGGAGCAGTGGTTTGGGAGAAAAGTAGTCTTATGTTTTTCCCATCACCCACAGTGTTAAAAAAATGCTGACTCAGCACTTTTTCAAAGTCCCCAAAAAGTACCCCATGATAAAACCGATAGCAATTTTTTTTTTACCATTCCATTCTGTTGGTCCTAAGGAAGCTTCACAACAAATAAGAATTCTCAGTGCCCTGTAGTTTTGGAGATATGGGCGTTTTAATTTTTTTCTATTTTTAGCTCCTGTGGTTCCCACAGGGCTATGGGAAAAAAATTTCTGCATAAATTAAGTACTTATGACCCAATAAGCACTCACGTAAAATTTGGTTCAAATCAGCCTCGCGGTTTGGAAAATAGAAATTTTGGGCGGGGCCAAAATTTTTGCCCCTCCTTTGACATAGTCAAATATAGCCCCTCGAACTTCTCTTGAACAAACTTGAGTCTACATCTCAAAAGGAAGCTGCATACCAAATATCAAGTCTCTGCTATTGCTGGTTCTTGAGAAGAAGATTTTTTAAGAATTGGAGCATTTTTGCACCATCCCTCTGCTCAATATGAGCCGAAACATAATTTGACAAAAAATCAAAATGCCCTTATATAACCCCTACTCACATGAAATTTCATTAATATGCATCCAGTGGTTTGGGAGAAAAAGGCCCAAACACCACCTTCACGACGGACGCCGGACAACGGACGCCGGACAAAAAGTGATCAGAATAGCTCACCCTGACTTTCAGTCAGGTGAGCTAAAAACACTGTATGCAAAGTGTAAAGGGCTGTATAGAAATATCATAGTTTTGTTGTATGTGACCTTGACCTTGATATGACCTTGGATCAAAGTCATGACACCTTTGAGTTATGAACAATAATTGTACAAAGTAGAAGATCTGTCAATCATACCAAGTTATATGGACTGGACAAGGGCTGTGTAATAATATAGAAGTTTTGAAGTGACTGTGACCTTGATATAACCTTGGATCAAAGTTTCAACACACCTTTGAGTCATGAGCATTAATTGTACCAAGTATGAATATGATCTATCAATCAAACCAAGTTATATGGACCAGACAAGGGCTATATAACAATATCCAAGTTTTTCTATCTGTGACCTTGACCTTGATATGAACTTGGATCAAAGCCGTGACACACCTTTGAGTGTTGAGTAATAACTGTACCAACTATGAATAAGATCTGTCAATCATACCAAGCTGTATGGAGACAAGGGCTGTATAACAATAGCAAAGTTTGCTCCCTGTGTTCTTGACTTTGATGATATGACATTGGATCAAAGTCACGACACACCTTTGAGTCATGGGTGCAATAAGTGTACCAACTATGAATAAGATCTGTCAATTATATCAAGCTATATGGAGACAAGGCCTGTATAACAATAGCAAAGTTTGCTCCCTGTGATTGACCTTGATGATATGACCTTGGATCAAAGTCATGACACACCTTTGAGTCATGGGTGCAATAACTGTACTATGAATAAAATCTGTTAATCATACGAGGTGATATGGACCGGACAAGGGATGTAGAACAATATCAAAGTTTTGCCGTTTGTGACCTTCGACCCTGATATGAACTTGGATCAAAGTTGCGACACAACTTTGAGTCATGAGCAATAATTGTACCTACTATGAATGAGATCTGTCATTTATATCAAGTTATATGGACCAGACAAGAGCTGTATAACAATATCAAAGTCGCGACACACCTTTGAGTCATGAGCAATAATTGTACCAAGTATAAATAAGGTCTGTCAATCATACCAAGTTGTATGGATCGAACAAGGGTTGTATAATAATATCCAAGTTTTACTGGATGTGACCATGACCTTCATATGACCTCAGACCAAATTGCAACACACCTTTGAGTCAAGGGCAATATGTGTACCATGTACAAATAAGATCTGTCAATCATACCAAGCTATGTGGACTGGACAAAAGTGACAAGGAAATGTCAAAAGTTTTTCTGTCACCTTAACATAGGGCCTGTGACCTTGGTCTTGAGAAGCACACACCATGTTATACTATCTTTTGATAATACATATTGTTATGAAGTTTTGTCAAAAAATATTCAGTGGTTGAGAAGTTATGGCCAGACCAAAATGTTGATGACATATGGATGGATGGATGGATGGATGGATGGATGGATGGATGGATGGACAGACCAATTGACATTAGAACACTGACATTTTGTCTGGCGGAGCTAAAAACTTTAATGGACACAAATTTTCAGAAGATACAACATTGCAGAAAAGTAAACAGAGTTATCCGAAATGAGAATGGAAATTCCCAGCAACTAAACACAAGAGTGTGGCATAATTTCTGAACACATCTTAATAATTTTACCGATTCTGTTGTTTGAATGAAGGACTGCTACAAACAACAACTGTACATTATTTTATCAATTGGGTATTATTAGATCAACAACTCTGTATTATTTTAAATTTTAAATAAAAGTTATGCTGCTTCCAATAAAACCCACAAGACAATGTCAATCCAGAATCAAATTACATTTTTCGCCTCCCACCCCCCCCCCCCCCCCCCCCCATCTCTAACGAGAATAGGCAGTCTACAGTTTGGGCTATATCGTAAGTTTCTACCCTGTCAAAGTGCGCTGCGATTATTGTGTTAAATAGATAGCTTCAGGTGACTGTGAACTCGTCATTAACCTTCTTGTGTGATGTTTAATCAAAAGCATATTACTTCCCCGAAAAAGGGTCAGCTATGGTCTGCGAATATTTGTAAAACATTCATTTATTTGTCAGGTGATGCCAGGAAGACAGCCAATCTGGCTATGGCATTTCTCAACGGTATAACAAGATGGCAGTCAAATTGAATTGGTTTGCTGGACCAAAACTAAAGGAAGCATCCACAAGTAACCCCTAAAATTATGATTTGATCAAATAAGCGCACTTCTTTAGTAATTGGATGGAAACCAAAAGTAAGTTAATGGATGGGCGATGGATGAACAGATGGATGGACGAACAGACATGCTGAAAACATAATAATAATGAAAGTGTCAATGACACTGTAGCTCAACTTGTCAAGACATGTACATGTATAGTATGTGACACAGCAATGACAAACATCTAGATAATGACCTGATAACAAATGTACATATAAAGTATTGTAACGGTCTGTACATAAATACTGGCCGTAGCCTGTAACAAATGTATAGGTAAAGAATTGTAAAGGTGGGTGACAGTCAAATGCTAAATAGAAAAGAAATCTTTGAGTCCAGAGAAGGGGTCTGACTGAACCCCAAAATATTTGTTCTCATAGCACAGTGATAACAAAGGCACCCCAAAACACACTCATTCCTGTCCCAAGGTGAAAACAAAGGTACCCAAGAAGTTTTGTGAAGATCAGTTCATAAATACGAGCTGTATAGAAGTTGTGACAAAAAACTGATTGGACCTAATTTCGGTACAAAATGGCCACTGGCAGCCATCTTGAATTTTGGACCGCACTCAGAAACACTCGTTCTCATCCCAAGGTGATAACAAAGGTACCCAAGAAGTTTCGTGAAGATCGGTTGATAAATACAGCCTCTAGCCTGAGCCGTATTGACATGTGCACTTACAGTGTATAAGTAGCACTAAATAAATCAAAATTCATCTAATTTGCATAATTTCTGCACGAGAAAAAAACCTGTACCATCTGTGATGTATTCCATTTTACTAAACATTCATACAAAAATTTATTCAAATCAGAACTTTCATACAGAAGTTCTGTACAAAAGACTGATTGCACTAATTTTGGTACACAATGGTTGCTGGTGGCCATCTTGAATTTTGGACCACACCCCAAAACACTCGTTCTCATCCTACGGTGATAACAAAGGTACCCAAGAAGTTTCGTAAAGATCGGTTCATAAATACGGCCTCTAGCCTGAGCCGTATAGAAGTTGTGTACAAAAAACTGATTAGACCTAATTTCGATACGAAATGGCCACTGGCAGCCATCTTAAATTTTGGACCGCACTCAGAAACACTTGTTCTCATCCCAAGGTGATAACAGAGGTACCCAAGAAGTTTCATGAAGATCAGTTGATAAATACAGCCTCTAGCCCGAGCCGTATTGACATGTGCACTTACTGTGTGTAAGTAGCACTGAAAAAATCAAAGTTCATCTAATTTGCATAATTTCTGCACGAGAAAAAAACCTGTATTATATGTGATGTATCCCATGGTACTAAACATTCACACAAAAAATTATTCAAGTCAGCACTTTCATATGGAAGTTCTGTGCAAAAATCTGATTGCACCTAATTTTGTACAAAATGGCTGCCATCGGCCATCTTGAATTTCGGACCGCACCCCAAAACACTCGTTCTCGTCCCACGGTGATACAAAAGGTACCCAAGAAGTTTCGTAAAGATCGGTTTATAAATACGGCCTCTAGCCCGAGCTGTATTGACATTTGCACTTACAGTGCTGAAAGTAACACTAAATACATCAAAGTTAGTCTAATTTGCATAATTTACGTATGAGAAAAAAACCTGTATTATATGTGATGTATCCTATGGTACTAAACATTCATACAAATAATTATTCAAATCAGCGCTTTCATATGGAAGTTCTGTACAAAAAACAGATTTCTGCATCGTCGGTACAAAATGGCGGCTGGCGGCCAACTTGAATTTTGGATCGGACTCCAAAACACTCGTTCTCGTCCCACAGTCATAACAAAGGTACCCAAGAAGTTTCGTAAAGATCGGTTCATAAATACGGCTTCTAGCCCGAGCTGTATTGAATTGTTGATGGACAGATGGCCAGACGGACAACGGACAACTGGCCATGGCATAAGCTCAAATTTGGCTTCGCCAAAGTTGAGCTGAAAAGCTGTGCTGGGTAAAGGACTAACATGTGTTATCAGTATACAACAGGGGTTCAACTATGGTGGCCCAATAAGGTCCTGAGACACTCATAGCAGGTATGGATTCTCGCAACCATTTTCATGAGAAACCAAATGGATTCTCCCAAATTCAGATGAAATATAAGCCCTGTGACCACAATCACAGCCCATTGATGTGAGGTAGCTCATCTTGAAGTTATTATTTTGAAGAATATTCAAAATAAGCAGTAAAAAGTATGCCTCCCTCTGTCAAAGAGAATGATAAACTTTTGCTCAAGTGGTGAAAACTGTCACAATAACCTAGAGATAGATAACAGTCAAGACTTCTGCCAAATACTGAATAATCCAGGAGGATAAGCAAATTTATGTATCACTTACCTAAAAATGCAATCGCAAACTGCAATATCAGTAGCGACAAAAATTTGACAATAAAAGATCTTGTATAACTATTGCAGTAGTGATAAAAGTCACATGACTTTGCAAGAAACAAATGTATGCCAGGCTGACAAGACTATTTCAGGGGTACTGGCAATCATTTCCTTCAAAACTTTTTAATGCTGCAATGAATGATGCAAAAAGTTTGCCTCAACATACATTCCATGTTGCAGGGAACTGCATGATCCAGTACATAAATAATCCACCATGCATAACAAACTAGAGGTACCCGCAAAGGGTTGCAAATCACCCCCAAAAAATCACCCTGATACAGTAGCCTTGGTAATATATTACAATAAATTAATACAGCCACTGTTGGAATTATTTACTCAAATAATACAGATACGATTACCTGTATTTGATGACATGTCAAGTTTGGTTTTGATCAAGACAAATAAAATTTCAAGTTCAAGGTTACAGTGACCTTGACCTTTGGCACAATGACCTAAAAATATGTAGGGTTCTTCCTCTCATCTTGCTCAACCCATAAGCCAAGTTTAGTATCAATCTGGCAAAATTTCAATTAGAGAAGCCAACTCTGGTAAATGTTTAAAGTCACATACACTGTGACCTTGACCTTTGGCACAATGACATCAAAATAAATCGAGGTCTTCCTCTTATCATGCCTAACCCACATGCCAAGTAGGGTTTCATTCGCCCCAGCAGAACTTTAATTACAGAATGGAAAACAGCGCTGATAAATATTAAACTTCAAGGTCACTGAGACCTTGACTTTTGGGACAATGATCCCAAAATAAACAGGGTTCTTCCTCTCTTCATGCCTACCCCTGTGCCAAGTTTGGTTTCAGTCGGCCAGGCTTGATTTTAGTTAGAGAGCAGAAACCAGCTCTGTCTACAGATGGATGGATGGATGGATGGATGGATGGATGGATGGATGGATGGATATGGATGGATGGATGGATGGATGGATGGATGGATGATGGATGGATGGACATGTGCATGGACAGACAGCGCCACAGCTCTATCTCCCAAAATTTAAATTCTGGGAGGATAAAAACATGAAGGTGAATCACAGAAAAAAGTTAAAATGAGAAAATTTTGAAACATAGTGTCAATATTATTATGGTTTGCAGACTTCTGAAAATTATGAATGAAGTGATGTCATGTATTTAAAAAGATTCTTGCACATACAAATGTAATTCCCTAGTTGTTTTCACAAACTACCCATCTATCCCTTGGTTCAAAATATAACTGTCCAATGGAAAAAGCATATTTAGGGAAGAGTTCGATTATTTTTATTCACCATGTACAATTTCATTCATACTGAAGGAATTTCCTCACATACCGTTGGGTTGAGAGAATTGAAAATGGAGTCCCTTCATATTGATGAGTTGAGTGTGGCTTTTTGTTTGTTAATGACTATTTGTGAGAAGACATGGTTATGGGTTTTGTTTACTGGAGGGTAGATAAAGTGTTATGTGCTCATTGTGCATGCGCATCTTGTTGCAATAGGTCCCCAAAAATGAGTCTTGTCGTAATAAAAGATTCTGCACCAGCACAATGTGCACATAACATATATATACAACTTTTTCAAGACTCAGGATGGGTCATGATGGAGTCACAGGGAAAGGTGAAAGCTGCAAGTCCTTGGAAAACTTAAAAACTTAAAACGAGACTATGTGTTCTTAGTGAAGTTAGATGACTGAAGATGAGAGTGAACAAATATACCTCATTTCAGAAACAAAAGACTGGCAGAAAGACCAGCTTGTGCCACAGACACAGTCTATTCCACACTTGATAGAAGAAACATGAAGACATCTGTCCCTGGATGACACAGTGAAGTCCACTTAATTCGAGATCTCTAAATTGAATATCCCTGTTAATTGATTATAACTTCCATGCATAAACCATTTACCATACCTCCAGTAAAAAAATAACTATTTAAATGCATATGGGTTATAGAGTAAACAGTTAAGGCCCCACAAAGTAGAGCTGTTTCTCAGGTCTTTTTTTCTAAAATTGCATGTGGGCAATCGTTTTTTTATTTTATTTTTGTAATTATTTCTTTGCCTTCAAAAGTTCATGTTCTTGGTTTGTATTATGTTTTAGGCCTCATAATCTACCAAAGAATAGCATGGATGGTGATGCATTTCGTCTCTTAAGTGCTGCAAGGATTTGCAATGCTAAAGCACTGAAAAGCCTTGTTGCACTCAAGGGACCAGTTTATCAATTTTATTAACTTGGTTAAAATATCAAGACATATATAAAACCATTTAATTATTATTTTTTTAAGTTTGTATTGGCAATAAAAAGAGAGTATGCAGCAGCCAAAAGCATCATGCAGGAGGGCCCCAGAAACATTTTTAACTTTTTAGGCTCAATTGAATGAATGAATGTGTCAATGACACTGTAGCTCAACTTGTCAAGACAAAGACATGTACATGTATAGAATGTGACACAGCAATGACAAACATCTAGGTAATGACCTGATAACAAAGGTACATATAAAGTATTGTAACGGTCCGCACATAAATACTGACCGTTGCCTGTAACAAATGTATAGGTAAAGTATTGTAAAGGTGGGTGACAATCAGATGCTAAACTAGAAAAAAATCTTTGAGTCCCAGAGTGGGTCAGACTGAACCCCAAAATATTTGTTCTCATAGCACAGTGATAACAAAGGCACCCCAAAACATACTCATTCCTGTCCCAAGGTGAAAACAAAGGTACCCAAGAAGTTTTGTGAAGATCAGTTCACAAATATGAGCTCTGTAGAAGTTGTGACAAAAAACTGATTGGACCTAATTTCCGTACAAAATGGCCACTGGCAGCCATCTTGAATTTTGGACCGCAACCAGAAACACTCGTTCTTGTCCCAAGGTGATAACAAAGGTACCCAAGAAGTTTTGTGAAGATCGGTTCATAAATACAGCCTCTAGCCCGAGCCGTATTGACATGTGCACTTAGTGTATAAGTAGCACTGAATAAATCAAAGTTCATCTAATTTACATAATTTCTGCACGAGAAAAAAACCTGTACTATATGTGATGTATTCCATGTTACTAAACATTCATACAAAAATTTATTCAAATCAGAACTTTCATACAGAAGTTCTGTACAAAAGACTGATTACACTAATTTTGGTACAAAATGGCTGCTGGTGGCCATCTTGAATTTCGGACCACATCCAAAAACACTCATTCTCATCCCACGGTGATAACAAAGGTACCCAAGAAGTTTCGTAAAGATCGGTTCACAAATATGGCCTCTAGCCTGAGCCGTATAGAAGTTGTATACAAAAAACTGATTAGACCTAATTTCGGTACAAAATGGCCACTGGCAGACATCTTGAATTTTGGACCGCACCCAGAAACACTCGTTCTCGTCCCAAGGTGATAACAAAGGTACCCAAGACATTTCGTGAAGATCGGTTCATAAATACAGACTCTAGCCCGAGCCGTATTGACATGTGTACTTACTGTGTGTAAGTAGCACTAAAAAAAATCAAAGTCCATCTAATTTGCATAATTTCTGCACGAGAAAAAAACCCGAATTATATGTGATGTATCCCATGGTACTAAACATTCACACAAAAAATTATTCAAATCAGCGCTTTCATATGGAAGTTCTGTGCAAAAATCTGATTGCACCAAATTTTGTACAAAATGGCTGCCATCGGCCATCTTGAATTTCGGACCGGACCCCAAAACACTCGTTCTCGTCCCACGGTGATAACAAAGGTACCCAATGAGTTTCGTAAAGATCGGTTCATAAATACGGCCTCTAGCCCGAGCCGTATTGGCATTTGCACTTACAGTGCTGAAAGTAACACAAAAAACATCAAAGTTAGTCTAATTTGCATAATTTATGCACGAGAAAAAAACCCGTATTATATGTGATGTATCCCATGGTACTAAACATTCATACAAAAAATTATTCAAATCAGAGCTTTCATATGGAAGTTCTGTACAAAAAACAGATTTCTGCATCGTCGGTACAAAATGGTGGCTGGCAGCCATCTTGAATTTCGGACCGCACCCAAAAACACTCGTTCTCGTCCCATGGTCATAACAAAGGTACCCAAGAAATTTCGTAAAGATCGTTTCATAAATACGGCCTCTAGCCCGAGCCGTATCCAATTGTTGACGGACAGACAGACAGACGGACAGACGGGCCATGGCATAAGCTCAAATTTGGCTTCGCTAAAGTTGAGCTAAAAATCTTGTAATATGTTGAGAAATTACCATGATATTTACTTAATTCTCCTTGTTTTCTAACCTGAAGTCTATCGTGCAGCGTGATTGCTAAAACAGCACTTTTTAGGTGTTAGCAGTCTATAGTTCTTTTCTCACAAATGGGGGAAATCTGAGAAACAATGGTCCATTTGAACAGATTCATTTAATTTTAATTAGTCAAGTAAAAATACAGTGAAGAAACAAATATACAAATAAAAACAGGGGAGAAATATAACAAGAGGCCCCAAGGGGCCTTTAATCGCTCACCTGACAAAGTAGTTCAAAGAAGTATTTGGGATCAAAATTAGCTAGCCATGGCTAAGGCTTATCAACATTCATAGGAAAGAAGTCATGAAATTATTTATAACTCTGGTGCCATGTCAGATGATTATTATCATATGTCTTGCTGACTGGGTTCAAATCTACCAGCTGAAGACAGTACTACCAAACTTCCAAGGGGTTTTATTCCATTGCAGTTTTGAGGGAAGAACACCGAGGAATGGATTTGAACAAACTTGAATCTGCCTATTTAAGGATATTGTATTTTGGAGTAAAAAAAATGTTTCCGCCTTATTGACCCCCAGAGGGTATAGGAGGGGGTGGTGGATTCATACGGGTAAAACTGTTTTTTGCATAATATCAAAAGATTTTTATTGGTGAAACCGAAGATGAATTTTTGAGAATATTCCTCATAATGCACTAAGTTAAACATGGTGAATCTGAAAAAGAAGATTTTTAAAGAAAATTCCACATATTGCACTAAGTTAAAATTCGGGCTCCCATAGGGAGCCCAAATATTAACCCAGGGACTCGATTTGAACAATCTTGAATCTGGTTCCCCTAGATACGTTGCATACCAAATATGGAAGAATTCTGACTGGTGGATCTGAAGAAGAAAATTTTTAAAGAATAGACCTCATGTTGCACTAAGTTGAAATTCGGGCTCCCACAGGGAGCTCAAATATGAACCCAGGGACTCGATTTGAACAAACTTGAATCTGACCTCCCTAGAGATGTTGTAAACCAAATATGAAATGTTTCTGACTGGCGGATCTGAAGAAGAGTTTTAAAGCATATTCCACATATTCTACTAAGTTGAAATTTGGACTCCCATAGGGAGCCCAAAGATTGACCCAGGGACTCGATTTGAACAAATGTGAATCTGACCCCCCTAGAGATGTTGCATGCCAAATATGAAAAGATTCTGACTGGTGGACCTGAAGAAGAAAATTTTTAAACAAAATTCCACATATTGCACTAAGTTAAAATTCGGGCTCCCATAGGGAGCCTAAATATTAAGCAAGGGACTTGATTTGAACAAACTTGAATTTGACCCCCAAAACTAAAATGATTCTGACTAGTGAATCTGAAGGAGAAGATTTTTAAAGAATAGTCCTCATATTGCACTAAGTTAAAATTCGGGCTCCCATAGGGAGCCCAAATATGAACCCACAGACTCTTTTTGAACAAACTTGAATCTGACCCCCCTATACATGTTGTATACCAAATATGAAAGGATTCTGACTGGTGAATCTGAAAAAGAAGATTCTTTAATGTTTTTCCCATCGCCGACAATGTTAAAAAGTGCTGACGCAGCACTTTTTCAAAGTCCCAAAACTGTACCCTATGATAAAACCGATGGCAATTTTTTTTTGACCAATCCTTTCTGTTGGTCCTAAGAAAGCTTCACACCAAATACAAATTCTCAGTGCTGTGCAGTTTTTGGAGATATGGACGTTTTCATTTTTTTCTATTTTTAGCTCCTTTGGTTCCCACGGGGCTGCGGGAAAAATTTATTTGGCATAAATTAGGTACTTATGACCCAATAAGCCCTCACATAAAATTTGGTTCAAATCGGCCTCTCGGTTCGGAAAACTTAAATTTGAGGTGGGGCCAAAATTCTTGCCCCTCCCATAAAGTATCCAAATATTGTCCCTCAAACTTTTCTTGAACAAACTTGAGTCTACACCTCAAAAGGAAGCTGCATACCAAATATCAAGTCTCTGCTACTGCTGCTTCATGAGAAGAAGATTTTCAAAGATTTTGGTGCCGCTTGGGGGGCGTGGCCCCACCCAGGAGGAGGGGCAACTTCATTTGAACAAACCTGAATTGACATGAGGTAATATACATTTACCCAACATTTGAAAAATATTGGGCCAGTGGTGTCTTCGGAGAAGCTGGTTTTGTAAAGTTTATGCCGGACGACGACGGACGGACGACGGACGGAAAGCGATTAGTAAAGCTCCCCTTGAGCTTTCCTCAGGTGAGCTAAAAATATGTGAAAGCATTGAAATAAATATACAAATAAATACAGTGGAGAAAATATATGTAGTGAACAAGTACAAAGCCGATACCTGCAAGCAGACAATAGTCACCCACAGTTGGGTGTGTCACCAAAGTTGTCACACTAACAAGCTGAATATGTGCAAAAATTAACTAAATAAGGGTCATAACTCTGCTCAGTATGATTGAAACACACAAGTTATCAAACCTTTTCAAGACACTGTTAAGAATGTTTCACATAGCAAATATTGACCGAATCTGTTAATATTTGTTGAACTTATCATGCTAACGAGATGAAATGCACAAAAATGAACTAAGTAAGGGGCATAACTCTGTTCTGTATAAGCAAACTGCATCAGTTTTCGAACTCAACCAAGACATTTAAATAAGAAAGCCTCATATCCTAAATCTGTTAATATTTGTTAAAATTATTATGCTAACGAGTTGAAAATGCATAAAAATTAACTACTTAAGGGCCATAACTCTGCCAAGTATCATCAAACTGCACCAGTTTTCGAACTCATTCACTCTATTGTTAAGGTCTCATATACCAGAAATCAACCAAATCTGCTAATATTTGTTCAAGTTATTATGTTAACAAGCCGAAAATGTACACAAATTCACTAATTCAAGGCCATAACTCTGCTCAGTATGATCAAACAAAACCGATTTTCAGAATTTTGTTAGGAAAATCTCAGATCCCAAATATTGACCAAATCTGTTTAATATTTGTTCAAGTAATCACGTGAACAAGATGAAAATGGGCACAAATTACTGAGGGTCATAACTCTGCTCAGAATTTGTTCAAGCCATTGTTGAGAAAGTCACTAAATGTTGACCAAATCCATTGATATTCATTCAAGTTATGCGATAGTCCATAGCCTGCTATTGGTAAGAGTGTCGCAGGATCCCATAAGGTTGCGCAAATGTATGTTTAAGAAGGCATGTGGTCATACCTTCACAATCCTCACTATTTTTCAATTTCATTGCATTTATAACATTTCTAACTTCCGTTGGTGTTGTGGATGTTATAAAAAGATTATGTGAATAATTATTATAAACGTAATCTAGAAAATGTTTTGGGGGTTGATTATTTGCTCACTCATAATTTTTCCTATATTTGAAAAGTAATTGTTGAATTCCTGGGCAATTTCATTGAAATTGTTTATTTCCTTATTATCCTCCTTAAAAAAGAACGATGGCAAAGAGGAAATGCATTTGGTCCTGTGTATGGTTTCATTTAAAATTTGCCATGTTTTTCAGAAATTGTTTTTGTTTTCCATGAGTATTTCTTTGTAGTACATAGCTTTTCTTTGTTTTTTTATCTTGTTGAATATCCTACAGTAGTTTTTGTGGTTTTTAATATTCTGTTCTGTTGGTGCCTTTAGTTTTTTATTGTTAAATTTTGATTTATTACATGATGAAGTTAGGAGCCCTTGAGACATCCACAGATTTTGTTTTACGAGTCTTTTGTTTATTGGCGTACATGTACGTCTCAATGGGAATGCCTTTTCAAAAGCTGATGAAAATATGTCAGAGAATATATCATATGTTAAATTAGGGCAATTAGCCTCAAATACTGGTGAAAAATCAGTTTGGTATAAGATTGTTTTAAAGGTTGCTACACTGTCTTTATTTATTTTATACTTCAGCCTGCTCATAAAAGGGGACGAGTTTCTGCATAAAAGGTGGCAAAGTGATCCAATACATCTGTAATAATGATATCCGATAGGTTATTTGAAAAGATGTGATCAATTAAAGTAGCCGAGTGACAGGTTACTCGCATTGGTTTTGTAATGTGAGGAAGAAAGCCATGGCTCATCATCATATCGCTATAACTGGTGGTATTACTGTGAGTGCTGGCCTTCAAGAGGTCAATGTTAAAATCACCCATAATATAAGCTTTTTCATTCTCATTATTTAGTTTATCTACTAATTCATTTAATTTGGACAGGAAGCGATATATATCTTCTTTCTGTTGAGTATTGGGCCTATATATTACCCCCCTGTTTTAGTAGTTTCTGTGGAGTCAGTTCCACCACTGCTAGTGTCACGATTGGCATTAAGGTACATTAAGAGGGGTTCAATGCAAGTCTGAGACTTGATACAATGGAATAGCTAAAGCATGCACAGGTAAACAAGAACATATCTAGTGATGAACCGATAATCGGAATTGGCAATTGGAACCGGCCGGTTATGGGGCATCGGCCGATTATAACAACCGGCAGTTAAAAAACGATATCTGGCCATTTCAATAACGTTTTCCCATTAAAAATATGTGTTGTGCATAGCAGAAAATTTAGGGATTTGCAGAGAAGAGATATTACGGAATTTACCAACTGCAATCGATACGAGATCGCCACCATTTCCCAAAGATTGTAGAGTTCATGTAAACATTGGAGAAACACATCAAGGGAGGTAACAAGGGGAAAAAGAACATTGAATAATACATTCTGATTTGCATGTAAACCATGCTTCATACGACTTCACAACACATATTAACATCAAAATTATTATTCAATTAAGACACAAGGCACGTGTGCTCAGTATATTCCTGGTTAATACAGCCAAGTGTACTGTATCCTTACACAGAACCATATTAACTGGAATAAAACACAATCTTCACTAGAACAATATCGTGTGACTGTATCGTTAATAACAATCTTTTCCCCACACCCCAACCAAAATGCAAATATTATTTTGGCTAATATTGCCCAGTACTAACTATGCATACTCTGAAAATTTATGTATTAAGCTTTTGTAATTGATGATTTATCAACAAAATTCTGTAGTATAACAGCACCAACAGATTTTCTTCAGTGTCCTACTTCAACCATCGGAATCGGCATAATTGGCAGAGAAATAACTGGTAATCGGTTGATAGCAAGTTTTGATAATCGGTTCATCACTAAACATATGTACAGTCATCTTATATATAACTGGGTTCTTCCACATAGAGTGAGAAGCAGTGTAGGGAATAATCAAAGGAATATTATGGATCTCTTCTGGCTACTTCGACAACCGAAATAAGTATTTATTTTCGTCACCCCCCCCCCCCCCCCCCACACCCCCCAGAAGACAAAGCTCAGCTCACGGATAGTGTTATTAAATAGGTCTTTTGTGAGCTAATACTTGGGTCTGATGTCACCACAATAAAAGGATTTTGTGAGTAAAGGAGAGGGCGGGGGTCGGGTTGGTGGGGTTTCTTGGGAAGAAAATAATAAAATAAGGAAAAAAAAGGCCTTGGTAAAATATTTATTTAGCATTCGCTGGTCATCAGATTCTTTACTCCCCTTACTGAACGCTGCTAGACATTGGTACTTTCAAGTAAATTTAAGATAAACTCAGAAATTTACATTCCTTGTCCAAAAGGTAACCCGAAACTCCCTACCGGAGCGAGCCCAACGAGCTCGTTTCGGTGAGGGGACAAATGCCAACTTTCTGAAGCAAAGACTTCTCAGAAAATCTTGATCAACTATTGATATATTGATATTAACATTCGCTAATTGAAAATCATCAAAATTGGCAATTAAAAATAGATTTAATGAAAAACTCAAAAATTTTCATTCATTGTTCCAAAAAAGATCACCTGCATCTCCCCACCGGAACGTGCTCAATGGCCTCGTTCCAATGAGAGGATGCGAGCCAATTTCTCGAAACAAAAATAGAAAGCATCAATTTTGAATAAGATTTACATAAGTAGCGCTCAGCAACAATTGGAAATTAAAAATAGATTTAATGAAAAACTCGAAAATTTTCATTCATTGTCCCCAAAAAACTCACCCACAACTCCCATCATAACGAGCCCAACGACCTTGTTCCAATGAGAGCATGCGAGCCAATTCCCGAAACAAAAATAGAAAACATAAATTTTGAATAAGATTTACGTAAGTAGCGCTTGGCAAAGGATTAAAGGGTAACTAAGAAACTCAACACAGAACTTTAGTTTACATGTTCTCCTCATAATATCATGTGTATCCCATCCGAGGGCACCCCAGAGCCCAAACAGAATATAACGGGATCGCGATCCATATAAATAGAAAACCGTTATCTCAGGTCATTTCTCTGAACACTCCCAACATTTATGGTTAGGTGGCATTTTGTATGGTGCATTGGGGTGGGGGCGCATAATTAGTCAAACAGATAACCCGGTCATCTTCTAAATTATTATGTTTTGGGTGCACTTCGAAAGTGCACATTGGATTAGGTTATTCCGCAATTGGATTTCCATCTGTCAACTTCTTAAAGGGTGATTGAATTGATTTAGTTTTGGGGCAGCATATTATGATCATCAGGAAGTGACAAACTTTTTAAGGTTTCAAAGTCTGTTTCCAAGTCAACTGAAACAATCCTGCTGTTAGTCAGGTTGGCCAATATTTTTCAATTGTTGGACCATACGTCTTTTAGAAATTAATGTTTTTTTGTCATAATTATTAATTCCTGATTTTTGTGCGTCAGATCTTCTCTTATCACGATTTTGGTTCCCTTAAGCAATTTGCAGCGGTTAACAATTTCAGTTACTTGGGACCCACTTATACTACATGCCAAATTTTGTTCAAATCGGCCCACTGGTTCTTGAAGTACAAATTTTGGGTGGAGTCTACAGTTAAAACTAGAAGTCCTGTCATGAAATGCGCACAAATAGCACATCGATCTGCGCTTTAATCTATGCGTTATGACCATAGTAAGGCTATCAAATTCTATACATATGGCCTGTGCACAAGCAATGTTTCAGCCAATGGACCTCCGGGTAACCCAGAGGTCCATTGGCAGAAACATTGCCTGTCTTTGCTATAAGTAATCAGGAGAACCTGGCGTGCTTTGGATGCCATTCGATATGGCAATTGCGCGCAATTCCTACGCGCAATTAAGCCTAGATAAGCGCACAATTCGTAACAGGACTTCTAGTTTTAACTGTATAATGGATATGCTCCCACACAGAGCCCAAATATTGACCTACCAACTTCCCTTGAACAAATTTTAACCTTAATCTGCAACACCGAGGGATGTGCAATATCAAATATCCAGGCATTCTCTCTGGTGGTTCATGAGAAGATGATTTTTTAAAGATTTTTAGGCTTTGGGGGCATTAACCAGAGTCTGAAGATAGCAGCTGCTTCATCTGAACAAAATAGACAGGGCATACTCCATAGATGGTCTGTGAAATATATCAATATATGCTTGAATGAGGCTTAATGGTTGTGAAGAATAAAAGTTTCCAAAAGTTAATGGATGTCAGACGCCAATAGCTCACACTGACTTGTAGTCAGGTGAGCTAAAAATAACAAGAGAATACAGTTAAAACTAGAAGTCCTGTCCCGAATTGTGCGCTTATCTAGGCTTAATTGCACGTAGGAATTGCGCGCAATTGACATATTGAATGGCACTGCAGGTTCTCCTGATCACTCATAGCAAACACAGGCAAAGTTTCTGCCAATGGACCTCTGGGTTACCCGGAGGTCCATTGGCTGAAACATTGCTTGTGCACAGGCCATATGTACAAAATATGATAGCCTTACTATGGTCATAACGCGTAGATTAACGCGCAGATCGGCGAGCTATTTGTGCGCATTTCATGACAGGACTTCTAGTTTTAACTGTATATTATACAAAAGCTAGGAAGCTTCAATACAGTGATTCATTACCTGTTTTTATGTTTGTTTCGCCCACTGATGTGGCTTCAGTTTTGTTTACACTCTTCTTCTTAACAACAACAGAATCTTCAGCAGTGATGTTTTCAGTGTTTTTAACTCTGCAAGTTGATGCATTAATAGACTGTGATGGTGGATGTTCATTGCCAAAAGTTTGTTTCACTATACAATTCGAGCTTATTTCTAGATCTAACATGTATTCGGTTTTTCTTTCATTTTGTACACTCGAGTCTGAATCCATATTCCAAGACCCAGTTGTTTTCTGTGATTCTGGACATCCTTGTCCCTGTGTTTTATGAGTCTCTGATAATGATGAAGCCTCATCCTGCAACAGGATGTTTCTGTGACCCAGTGACTGATTGCTTCTCTCTTCTATCAGTTCTTTTCTATTGGAGTTGTCCATTGTGATGGGTTTGCACATATTGCCATTTGATGAATTACATAAGGACGTCAATTTGCCACTTTGTAACACTCCTCTCCCTGCACTGTGTTTTAAAGAACTGTTAATGAAATCTCCCTTATCACTTGGTAAAATTCCTCTACCCAAGTTGTGTTTGAAAGAACTGTTAATGACATCTCCCTTATTACTTAGTAACATACCTCTACCAGAGCTGTGTTTTAAAGAACTGTCACTGAAATCTCCCTTATCACTTACAAAAATTCCTCTACCCGAGGTGCGTTTGAAAGAACTGTCAATGACATTTCCCTTATTACTTAGTAACATCCCTCTACATGAGCTGTCTTTGATGGAACTCTCAATGACATCTCCCGTATTACTGAGTAACATCCCTCTACATGAGCTGTCTTTGATGGAACTCTCAATGACATCTCCCTTATTACTTAGTAACATCCCTCTATCTGAGCTGTGTTTGAAAGAACTGTCACTGAAATTTCCCTTATCACTTAATAACATCCCTCTACCCAAGCGGTGTTTGAAAGAACTGTCACTGAAATCTTCCTTATCACTTAGTAACATCCCTCTACCTGAGCTATGTTTGAAAGAACTGTCACTGAAATTTCCCTTATCACTTAATAACATCCCTCTACCCGAGCTGTGTTTGAAAGAGCTGTCATTGACATCTGCCTTATCATCTGATGTCTTAAATGATAAAACAGAATCAACCTTATGTGTTAGAGGATTCTCTGGGGGGTTCTTAGATCTGTTATCATGATTAGATGAGGTAGTTGGAAAGATTAAATGTTCATCTCCATCAGAAAGATCTGAGGGTATATCATCTTTTGTTAGGTTAATATTATCTGCAGTTTTAGTTTTTGCTGCAAATGAACGCTGGATGTTTAGTAATTTGCTTTTAGGTTTCACACAAGGTTGTTTTGATTTGGAATGATTATCTGAGTCGCTTCTTTCATCTTGTGGAGCCACATCACTATCGGAAGATGGATACTTTGACAAAGGTTGGTCTATAGGCTGGTTTTGACGTTTTTTCTTGGTCTGTTTTTTTCGAGCATATTCTTCCATGGTTTGATGCAACTTATAACTCTTTTTGTCTGGAGAAGCAGGAGCTGCTGGATATTCATCTGCAATTTAAAAAAAAAGTTTCTATCGTCATTTAACCCTTTAACCAACTCTAATGGCAGAAGACAGGTGCAAAAACTTTTGTGAATAATTTAAAATTGTGTTTTTGGTCTCAAATACATAGCTTATGATCTATCACTGGAATGAACTCAGAGCTCATTACAATGAGGGGTCAAAAGTTATGTTTTCTAAATTGATTTATTTATTAATTTATTGATGTCAATAGGTCACATATTTTTCCACAATGGCTAATCGTGACTGCTACATGGATATGAAGTAACATCCAAGACTTCCACCCCAGGCAATAGAGCTTGCTAACCACAACAAATGAGCACTACTTCAGTTCACAGGGCTCCCATGGAGAATATGGTTTTTAAATAAAAATTGGAAAAAAATAAATACAAATATGAAATGACTCTGATGAGTGCAAGAGGATCTAGAAGAATAAAGAATCTAGTATAAAATGCTTGCAATATATTCCCTGACCAGTTTCGACTGATTTACACTTCATCAGAGGCAAAGGTGACTGCTGGGGGCTCTCCCTTATATATTGGTCTCTTTGTTGGCGGTTACAAAGGGTTGGCGGTTACAATAGATTGGTAGTGACACCGGTTTGGTGGTTACCACAGTTTTTGTCAAACATCAAAGTGACATCACACACAAGCGAGACTCCCCAATACAGTAGAAACTGTCTTGAGAGACCTCCCTTTGGGCCACACAAAAGTGGTCTCTCAAGACAGGTGGTCTCTCATAACAGGTTTCAGCTTTTCTCAAGTCAGTGAATAGCCAACCACAAACTTCAGAAATGGAGAAGAATGGATTTTTGTAATTAATGTGTAGTTGTTCTTTTTTATGAAGTTTTTGTAACAAATTGAAATGGACTGTTATAAAAATTATAAAAATAAATTAGTGTTGAAAATCTTCATTGAAGATTTTCAACACTAATTTATTTTTATAATTTTTATAACAGTCCATTTCAATTTGTTACAAAAAGATTTTCAACACAAATTTATTTTTATTCCTATCTGTCACATTTCAGGTATGTATGAAATTGTTTATTCAGCAGTAATCTTAACCTATTCACAGGGGTCTTATAAAAACATCTCAACCTTTAATGAGTTATGTAACTGAATAACAATTGAAACCTCAATTAAGAGATTTTAATGCTTTTAATTATGTTAGTATAACCACAATGGATTTTCCAATTCCAGAACAGGTAAAAAGTCATGGTTTCAGTCTTCAAAGGGGCGGTCTCTCAAGACGGGTCCATTATGGCATAAAAATACAAGTTGGTACCAGGTCACAGTGGTCTCTCAAGACAGGTGGTCTCCCATAGCAGGTCCATTATAAAGTAAAACCAATCGGTACCTGTCAGATGTGGTCTCTCAAGACAGGTGGTCTCTCAAGACAGTGGTCTCTCAAGACAGGTTTTACTGTATTGACACATTTCAACCAAGCATGGCACTCATCCTCAGACCTCCTTTGCCATATTATACCAGTCTTGCACACTGACTCGGATACTCAAAACACCACTCCATGCTGGCGCCATGTGAATTACAGTGGATTTACATACTGAGAACACTCAACCCATTCGGCCTGAACAGAAAGGACTTTTGATTATTATTCCCAAGAATTTTTTAAAAAGTAATAAAATTTGAATGGTGATGTAGGTGAATAGTGAAGACCGGTTTTGTCTGTTATATTGAGTAAAGGGTTAATGAGAACACAAAAATATTTTTTATATAAATATCTCTCCAAACATTAGAGCTTTTTTGGTATAGAAGCTTCAAACTTAGTACAGTGGAGCCCACTTAATTGGATATCTCTTAATTGTATATCCCTGTTAATTGAATATAATTTTCAAACACAAAACACTGTTAATTGTATACTCCTGTTAATTGAATAATTTTCACTGGCAAAATGGATATTCAATTAAGAGGATTCTACTGTATCGGTAATTCTCTCAAGGTCCAAGTATTATTATACTATTGCTATTGTATTTGGTATGAAACAAGGCCTGATAGTGGTAATGGGAATGGGTGCTTTTTTTTCAGTGAATTATTAGAACCCACTTATTTATGTTAGGGTTTGGAAGATTTTATGATTTCCAAGTATGTGTTTCGATTATGTAATTTGTTGTAGATTTGAGGTAATTTCCGTCATCTACTAATAAGTGTGCTTGCATATACATGTATTGCAATTGTATGCATTCTTCTTCAGTGCTGAAATGAAGAGCAAATTTTTTTTGTTCTATTATTCATTCAAAGTATTCAAAACATATTCAATATTTGTTACCTTTTAGAATGGGTAAGACAGCATTGTTATTTAGACTATGAGTTTAGCTGTCACTTAGGGACCTGCGAATATCAAATTTTGTCTCGAATCGAATCTCGAATCGAATGTGAACGAGGATTTCGAATCGAATCGAATCTCGAATATCGAATAGTGGTCCTGTATATGCTGACAATTGTTGCTTTGGGTGCCGTAGGATCGTTGGCATTTTTGGATAATAGACCGGCAGTGATAACTGGCGGGAAACGGAAACATACTTGGCCATACTGAACTTTTGTAAACACACGTCACGCGGGAATTAAAATATCGAAAGCTAAATTAAACCATTCAAACCAAACAAAACGCAATTATGCAGCCTGGTATATCATATAAGTTAGCTTGTTCTGGTACGTTCATTCAACTTCATTGGGTCATCACATGTATCGACAATAACTGCTGTTACCAACTTCCCCTGATCTTTAATCACAAGTGATTCACGACGCATATAAACGCACATTGACCTCTCCGTTTTATATACATTCCGTGTCAGCGTCTTTATGTAAACGCGTAACCGCTTCATTGCAAATTACAATGTAAGGGGGGTAATTCTATTATACTGCACTTTACTGTAAAACATGCTGGTTTCGTCGAACTCCCGTAACACGCAGTGGTGTGCATAATGCATATACGATGCGATCATGCGAGCATGCCGATTTAAGACCAAGTTGCAAGGTTATATTATAACGGGAATGTTACCGGATGGGGGTGGGTGGGGGTGCTACTCCGATGCATGCGCCTAACTAACTGATAAACGAACGTGATTGCAAGCCTATTATCGGAGCAGAAACACACGTATCGGCACAGTGGCGTGAAAAAAGTTTTCCTGACCTAGTCCGACGAGATTCGAAAATTTCGAACCCATGACACCAGCATCAAATCGAATCGAATAGCTGCAAGGATTCGAAATCGAATTGAATAATCGAAGGTTCGCAGGTCCCTACTGTCACTCTACCGTGAGTGTACTTTTCTATATAAATCTTTTTTGTTTTTGGCTGTTTGAACAATATGTTTAGATATTCTGTACTGAAATGGTAAGGTCTAAAAAGGTTCAAAATCTGTTTCTCAGGTCCTCTCACATCGTCCTTTTGGCTGCTGCATGCTCTCTTTTTATTAGCAATGCAAACTTAAAAAAAATAAAAATTAAATGGTTTGTGTCTGATATTTTACCCAACTTAATTAAATTGACAAATTTGACCCTTGAGTGCAACAGAAGCTTTGAAATGTTTTAGCATTGCAAAAGCCTTCTTGCACTCATTTGTAACTTATATACTTTTATTTTTTTGGACGAAGTGAGGAAATATTTTATGAAAATAAGCACTACCAAACATCTAAGAGGTCCTTCATGGAAATTGCATTTTATTACATGCCTGTTCTATGAAATCGCCATCTACAGCAACACTAAACTATGTGGAAAAATAAAAATCTGTTCTGCACATATGTGAGGAAAGGGAATTGACAGACTATTTTTAAATAGAAACAAAAAAATTTCACTGTAATTTTCTACAAATCATGCAACGGAATTACAATTTGAATCGCTAACGATAGATGAAAATCGTCCCAAGTTCCAATGTGTTCTATGTGCCAGTGGGCACCTGAAACACACTGGAACTCAGGGGACGAAATAGTAACACAGGTTCCCCTTCCAAATTTGGTTGGCGATAAAATGTGTTCTTTTTGTTGACATTTGTCAAATTAATTGCTGAGTGTCCTTCTAATATTTTTTATTGACATGAAGGCATTTAAAAAAACACAGAATGACACTCGTGTATGAATGCGTTAATCGATATGGCACTTGTGCCATCGCGAAAGGATAAAACTCAAGGTCTGTGGCCTCTCGTTCTATTCTTCCATGCTCGTACCTGTGCCATATCAATTAACCCATTCACACATGCAAGTCATTCTGTGTATATAACAAATAATTCATAGAAACAGATAATTGCCAATTTCGACGGAATACAGAGAACTAAAGTTGAAAAGGTTAAAATCACTGACGTCTTCATTAGTAAGCACTTGATTTGAACAGAATTGAATCTAACCTAAGGATTTCATATCCTAAATATTATAAATTTAAAGTAATTTGTATATTTTTATACTTACCAATGGCCCAGACTATCTGGTGCTTAACTCAAAAGTTATTAACGGCCAAACACAAATTTTGAACCCCCCAAGTCCCCCAAATTTGCTTGCAAAACCGAAAATTAAAAGTCTTATCTGGCCCTCCATACATTTACTCTCCGCGCATGCGCAGACGTCAGGAAGTTACCAGAATTGGCACCAACATCATTCTTTGTAGAAGAGAGTACTACATGAAATAAAAATACAGTAATAGAGAAGACATATCATACACTTAGATGTGAGTCTTCCATGGAAGACGTGTGTCGCCTGTTCTAAGTGGAAAAGGGGCATAACTCTGGAAACAAGAGGCCCCAGGGGGCCTGAGGGCGCTCACCTGACATGGTAGCCTAAATATCAACCCAGAGAATTGATTTCCACAAGTTGCATCTGCTCCTCCTAAGAAAAGCTGAAACCAAATATCCAAATATTCTGACCAGTGGATCTAAAAAAAGATTTTTAAAGAATATTCCTCATACTGAACTAAGTCATAATTCGGGCTCCCACAGGGAGCCCATATATGAACCCAGGGACTTGGCTTTAACAAACCTGAATCTCACACCCCTAAGGATTCTGCACACCAAATATCAAAACATTCTGACTGCTGGATCTGAAGAGGAAGATTTTTAAAGAAAATTCCTCATTTTGAACCAAGTTACAATTCGAGCTCCCACAATCAGCCCAAATATGGACCTAGGGACATGGCTTGAACAAACTTGAATCTTACCCCCCTAAGGATGCTGCATAAAAAATATCAAAAGCATTCATCTGCTGGATCTGAAGATTTTTAAAGAAAATTCCTCATTTTGAACTAAGTTGTCATTCAGGCTCCCATAGTGAGCCCAAATATGAACCAAGGGACTTGGCTTGAACAAACTTGAATCTCAGCCCCCAAGGTTGCTCCATGCCAAATATCAAAACATTCCAACTGCTGAATCTGAAGAAGAAGATTTTTAAAGAAAAATTCCTCATATTGACTAAGTTATAATTTGGGCTCCCACAGGGAGCCCACATATGGGCCCATGGACTTGGCTTTAACACACTTGAATCCCCCCCTCCCCCCCAAGGATGCTACTCACCACATATCAAACCATTAAGACTGCTGGATCTGAAGAAGAAGATTTTTTAAGAAAATTCCTCATTTCGAACAAAGTTACAATTCAAGCTCCCACAGTGAGCCCAAATATGGACCTAGGGACATGGCTTGAACAAACTTGAATCTCACCCCCCTAAGGATGCTGCATACCAAATATCACAAGATTCTGCCTGCTGGATCTTGAGAAGAAGATTTTCAAAGAAATTTGCCTGAAATGCACTAAGTTCGAATTTGGGCTTCTATCGTGAGCCCAAATATGAATCCAGGTGGCCGATTTGAACAAACTGGAATCAGATCCACCCCACAATGTTGCATACCAAATATCAAAAGATTCTGCCTGCAGGATCTGGAGAAGAAGATTTTTGAAGAAATTTGCCTGAAATGCACTAAGTTCAAATTCGAGCTTCTATAGTGAGCCCAAATATGAATCTAGGGAGCCGATTTGAACAAAATAGAATCAGATCCACCCCACAATGTTGCATACCAAATATCAAAAGATTCTGCCTGCTGGATCTGGAGAAGAAGATTTTTTAAGAAATTTGCCTGAAAAGCACTAAGTTCAAATTTGGGCTCCTATACTGAGCCCAAATATAAACCCAGGGAGCCGATTTGAACAAACTTGAATCAGATCCACCCCACAATATTGCATACCCAATATCAAAAGATTCTGCCTGCTGGACCTTGAGAAGAAGATTTTCAAAGAAATTTGCCTGAAATGCACTAAGTTCAAATTTGGGCTCCTATACTGAGCCCAAATATACACCCAGGGGGCCGATTTGAACAAACTTGAATCAGATCCACCCCACAATGTTGCATACCAAATATCAAAAGATTCTGCCTGCTGGATCTGGAGAAGAAGATTTTCAAAGAAATTTGCCTGAAATGCACTTAGTTCAAATTTGGGCTCCTATACTGAGCCCAAATATAAACCCAGGGTGCCGATTTGAACAAACTTGAATCAGATCCATCCCACAATGTTGCATACCAAATATCAAAAGATTCTGCCTGCTGGATCTGGAGAAGATTTTTTAAGAAATTTGCCTGAAATGCACTAAGTTCGAAATCGGGCTCCTATACTGAGCCCAAATATGAACCCAGGGGGCCAATTTGAACAAACTTGAATCAGATCCACCCTCCAATGTTGCATACCAAATATCAAAAGATTCTGCCTGCTGGATCTGGAGAAGAAGATTTTTTAATGTTTTTCCCATTGCCGACAGTGTTAAAAAGTGCTGACTCAGCACTTTTTCAAAGTCCCGAAACTGTACCCTATGATAAAACCGATGGCAATTTTTTTTTACCAGTTCTTTCTGTTGGTCCTAAGGAAGCTTCACACCAAATAAAAATTCTCGGTGCCGTGCAGTTTTGGAGATATGGGCGTTTTAATTTTTTTCTATTTTTAGCTCCTGCGGTTCCCATGGGGCTACGGGAAAAAAAAAATCAGCATAAATTAGGTACTTATGACCCAATAAGCCCTCACATAAAATTTGGTTCAAATCAGCCTCTCGGTTTGGAAAATAGAAATTTCGGGCGGGGCCAAAAATTTTGCCCCTCCAATAACGACGCCAAGTATAGCCCCACAAACTTCTCTTGAACAAATCTGAGTCTACACCTCAAAAGGAAGCTGCACACCAAATATCAAGTCTCTGCTACTGCTGGTTCATGAGAAGAAGATTTTTTAAGATTTCAGCTCACTTTTTGGGTGTGGCCCTACCCACGGGCAGGGCAACTTGATTTGAGCAAAATCAAATTGCGATGTCATAACAAACTATTATCTCAAATATCAATTAAATTGGTTCAGCGGTTTGGGAGGAGAAGACGCAAACACCATGTTCACGGACGACGGACGCCAGATGACGGAAGACGGACGGTGAGTGATCACTATAGCTCTCTTGACTGAAAGTCAGGTGAGCTAAAAATACAGCGGATCAAAAAATAAAATAGGAGGTGCACAATGCCATTATGTGATAAAGAATCACTGAAAGTTTCATCAAAATCCATTCATAGGTTAAAGAGGAGTGGCGGATAAGAGAAAGTGTGACGCGGACGACGCAAGACAAAAGTAATCCCTATATGTTGCTCCCCACTTCGTGGGGCAGACAACACAAAAAGGAGCCCAGTTCAAGTAATTCCGTATACTTAGCATGAATACTATGCTAATTGGATGTAACAAGTTCCCAATTTTTAAGGCTAGCCCGGACGAAGCCCCAAAAATTAGGATGGCGTATTTGAGAATGAGAGAATATCCCTCACAAACATACGCTGTATACAATAAAACTCCAGCTGTATGCAGGATATAATTATGGACAAAACAGCTTCCCTCATAGTTACATACCTATCAAGCTGGAAGAGAAGTAAATAATCCCCCCCCCCCCCCCCATTTTCTTCTGAAGGAATCTTCAAAAAAAAAGAGGGGAGCGCTCTGGAATCAGTAAAAGCGGTACCAAAAAACGATATAAATATTCGTAGAACAGGCACTCAGGTATTAA
The DNA here is from genome assembly GCA_031216915.1 of Pictodentalium vernedei. Lineage (NCBI taxonomy): Eukaryota > Metazoa > Mollusca > Scaphopoda > Dentaliida > Dentaliidae > Pictodentalium > Pictodentalium vernedei. The sequence goes on from CM062295.1 coordinate 698,147,429, forward strand.
TTATACTACTCAAAGTTTGCTAAGCACCATGTATATCCAACTAACTGTTTTACGTTTTAGTTGAAATATTGTAATGAAAAGTGTATATATTTTTTATTTAATTATATCATTAATGATTTAAGTACAGAAATTAAGATTTTATTTGTGTTTGACATTATTTATTAGCTTTTGAATTCGATAACCATGGAAAATGGATATTATTGGTAAAAGAGGAAATTTTTCAATTTGCCAAAAAGTTGACAGAGTGAACTGGTATGGGTTCAATATCGAGTATGAGACCCATTACTGTTAATTACAGCTTAACAACGCCTTCTCATGCCCAATCAGGTTTCTGGTGGTCCTTTGTGGGATGTTGTTCCATTCTTCAACTAGCATGGCACCAAGCTCCTGGACCACTATAGTGGTCATGCTCAGCAATGTTGGATGCAAGGAATCACTCTCCTGGTCTTCTCCATACCCTAGAACATCTGTGTGGCCTAGGCAGTACCTTGACTCATCTGCAAAAAGGACAGGTCACCAATCTTCTCTGGTCCATCCAACGTGGTCCATGGCCCATTCATATCATGCCTGGTGGTGGTTTTGGGACAGCGGAATGCGAATACATGGTCTTCTCGATCAGAGACCTTCATGCAACCTTTCCCAGATAGTCTGCATCGAAACATTTACCCCAGATGCATTCTTAAGGTCACTGCGAAGATGGGTTGCTGTGGCAAAGCGGTTCCTATGGGCCTGAATGATCAAAAACCGGTCTTCAGCTGCAGATGTTGCTCTGTCTCTGCCACCACCATGCCGTCTTACTAGTGTGCCATACTGCTGAAATCTTGCCCAGGCTCTGGTGATCTCTGTATGGCTCTATATGGTTCACATCAAGAGCTTCACCAACCTGACGATGGGTAGCCCCTTGCTCCACCATCCCTACAGCCCGCCCCATTTCTGCTTCAGACAAATGTCTTCTTACATTTGCATTTGCCATATTCAATCATTAAATCACAAGGGTTTGTGTTGAAATGAAGAATGAATACCCTACACGTTATGCACATGTAGACTGTACAAGTAAACATCATGAAAATCAAGGGGTACATACTTTCCATGACTGTCACAAAAAGTCTGCTTGTCAAGAGAGCTAATGTAAATCCTGGGGACCATCTCAATACATTCCTCAATCATATCCACCAAAAATATAACAAATATATCACAAGCAAATTTCACAATGATGTGTCGAATATTTGGTGCTTAGCAAACTTTGAGTAGTATATAATTAATAAATGGTGCTTAATGCCACTTCAGAAGCTAAGGCTATAGCGACAATCTTGGTAATTAATATCGCCCGCTATATAGCGTAGTCCGGAGTCGGAATATGCAAAGAGGTCGAAAACAGGAGATATAATATATAACATACACATGTCCAATAGAACCACAATGGACGATCTCTGGAGAGTAAACACACTTCCGAGTTAACCCACAGGCGACTCCATTCAGGTGTATAATAAATTCCAGCAACAACACTCCCTGACTGTGTACTATCCGATATCTATGACAATATAAACGTGCGAATGTTAAAAAATTTATAGTAATTTATATATTTTTTATACTTACCAATGACCCAGACATAGCTGGTGCTAACTCTTAAAAATCTAGGGCCAAACACAAATTTTGCCCCCCAATCCCCCAAATTTGCATCTGAAACCAAAGAAATCATGTCCTGAATGGCCCTCCATACTTTGCCTCTACTGCGCATGCGCAGTGTCAAGGAGGTCCCGAAACTGGCGCCAATTATCATTCTTACAAGCAGTGCCTGGACAGCGCTATGTACTCAGCGGGGAGGTAAGAGTTCCCAACTCCTGGGAGGGCCATCCCCGTCTGGGTCATTGGTAAGTATAAAAAATATATAAATTACTATAAATTTTTTAACATTTTTATACTGTACAATGACCCAGACATAGCTGAATAGTAAAAAGGCTGGAGGGCCTAGGACATAGAGGAAAGTCCAATAAGCTGAACTATATAAAATACAGTCATCTCCTCGAGGAGAAAAGGAGCATTAGGCTTTACATGTATCTTTCTTATTTTATGATAAATTAGAAAGACACAACACCCTCCATAATTGAGCATAATAACATTCATGTTCTCTATTAACATCCAGTATATCCTTTATACTAATTATTTTAAAGTAAGCCAATAAAAAAAGATAGTCCAGAGAATTGAGACTCTTTATACTCTTTTAAAAGAGTCCGAGGATTGTATATTAACGCCCGTTTGACACGTGACATATACAAATGCTTCACACCGAGCTATACTTTAAAAATATGACATGAATGAATTTTTAAACATTAACTTCACACTTTAAAACCATCCCGGTAACAACTCAGAATTACTGACTCCGGAGGAGGTATCCCCTTGCTTTTCACTATAAATCAGGTGACCTAAGGGAACACCCTCCCCCCCCCACCCCTTCCCCATGCCTTGGGTCAAATAGCCCAGAGCGAAGAGGGCAGCAGGACGGAGTCACTGCCTGAACAGAAAGCCTGCATAACTATAATTGCAACTGTTTAGAGAACGACATTCTGAGTAACAGATAACGGACCTAAACAATGCAGGTCTCCAGAAATGGACTCAATATTTCTGAGATAAAAATTCGTGAATGTGGATGGCTGAGACCAATATGCAGCCTTCATTAAATCTGTAATAGCAACACTATTTGCGTAAGCCTAAGATGTAGAAAGAGCTGTTACTTCATGAGCCGAAATCTTAAGCACAGACTGCTGAGTTGAAGATAGATTATCATAAGCAGTACAGATAGTTAATTGAATACATCTAGAAATAGAATGGACCGTAATGTCCTTTCTATTAGGCATCAGAGACAGAAAGAAGCATTTTCGTCCCTTTCTGATAAACTGAGATCTTTGATTATAAATACGTAAAGCTCTAACCGGACAGAGTAAAGACCTATGCCCGTCTGAAGACGGAAGAGCCTTAATAACAATAGGTTCCGGATATTATTAGGAGCCTGATTCTTAGCAAAAAATCCAACATTAGTGGTAAAGGTAATAGTGTTCCCGACACTACAATAGTGAGAATCGTCCACCGAGAGTGCATGAAGCTCACTGACTCTTCTAGCAGAAGAGAAAGCTAAGAGAAATGCTGTTTATAAGACAAGAATTTGAAATCTACTGTCTCAAGAGGCTCAAATGGCTTTACTTTTAGTTTAAGAAGAACCCAAGCTAAATTCCATTTAGGAATTAATCTAAGGGTTCTAGGTCTATTTATCGAAAAGTTTCTAACTAATTTAGATAAAGAGACATCAGTTCCAATTGTAAACTATCATGGTGTGCATAGGTATCAGATAACATAAACCTATAACCTTTAATAGTAACAGGCTGCAGTTGATCTCGTCAAACAAGTATACTAAAAAGTTTGCAATGTCTGGTATGGAGGGATCAAAAATATCAACAGAATGATCCCTACACCAACGACGAAAGGCCTTCCACTTAGCTGCATAGTTTAGCGAAGAGGAGGTCCTCCTACAGTTAGAAATCACGTCCACTGCTCATCCTGTACAATGCTTGCGGTGCAAGAAGGACCGCACAACGGAAATACATGAAGGTTGAGACCTTGCGGGTTGTGATGAAGTTGACGCAATTCCCCTGCGAAAGAAGATCCTCTCGTGGAGGAAGTTTTCGCAGAAAAATCCCACAGCAGACACCTGAGTAGATTTATCCACGGTCTCTGTGGAGACAGAGATGCTACCAACAGAATTGCATTGTGATTGTTTTATCTTTAGCAATATTTGCTGAATCAACGGCGCTGGAGGATACGCATATTCTATCATTCCGACCCACGAGATCGATAGAGCATCTACTGCATATGCTCGGGGATCCGGGCATGGTGACACATACGTCTGCAACTGATTGTTGAGTTGTGTCGCAAATAAGTCTATCATTGGCCGCTCCCATTGGTAGCAAATCTGATTGAATACCTGTTTATTGAGAGTCCATTCTGATGGCAACAAGCGACCCTTCCGTGAAAGGGAGTCTGCTAATACATTCAGACGACCCGGAATATGACGGACCGAAAGCAGAACTTGGTGTTCTAGAACAAACAGAAGGATTCTTTCCGTTAAATTGAATAACGGAACGGAATGAGTGCCTCCCTGGTTCCGGATATACGCCACTACTGTCGTATTGTCGGACAGGATTTGGACATGTGCTTTCTGAATAATGTTCATCCAATGACGTAGTGCAAGCCAAATTGACATCATTTCTTGGATGTTTATGTGCTTGCCTAGAAACTGCGGATCCCAAAGACCCTGGCACTTCGAATCCGTTGGGATCAATTTTGTACCCCAACCTGTTTGACTGGCATCCGTCATAATCATAAAACTCAGGTCCGGCAACTGCAGTGGAACTCCCTGAGTCAACCACTGAATGTTTGCCCAAGTCTGAATCTCTTGTTACACTTGATTAGACAAGAGAACGTCTATAAATTGCTGAAAGCTTGCCGTCGAAGAGAAGCTTCTCCATAGACCGAAGCAACTCTGAGAGAGTTCTTCACCTTACTATCCACGCGCGTGGATGTAGCTAGGGCTGCGTCACGTCTAACCAACTCCAGGTTTGCCACTGAAGGGCGGAGTTATACGTGGAATAATCTACTGCCCTTGAAAGAAGTCTCAATGAGGATTGTATCCTGGATCCCTTGAAGACGTAATGATAATGCCTTAGTAAGGTGGTCTGCGTATGATAAAGCGTCTAAGTTAAGTCTGTTAGACATTATTGTCATCTTCAACGTCGTGGTTGGAATTGACATAGACGACGGTATAGACAATTCCAAGTCTTCAGCCTCGTCGTCTAGATGCAGAGGAACTCTCGGTATGCCCTGTCCTGCCGTTTCGAATTTATTCCTTGAATTGATGAAAGGCAGATTTAGAGCATTTGCGGGCAAGAAACCAGACTTGCCTGTTTTGGTAGCAAGCTTATATATAGCGTCGTTCAATAATTCGAATGTTCTTGTGACATTATTGGACTGTGTCGGAAAACTCAGGGACGATGTCCCTGAACCGATCAAAAACAAATTCTGTGTCCAATGATGCTATTAGTCTCTTATCCGGCATCGCAGCATTCTAGTCCGATGGAACAACCTCTGGAAGATAATGCCGGATGAAATCTACGGCAGCTTATGTTGTTCCGAAAGGAAAAGCTCGAAATCCTCCGAATCCCTTTTGCCATCCTGTCGGACCCTATGAAGCTCTCGGTCGTCCGTACCTGATGCTTCAGCGGAGCGTACCGACCCAGCGTCGTCGGATTATTCCTGATCTGACAGAGATTCTGTCGTTTGCTGGGATGCTGCGATAAGTTGTGCTATTTGGGATAGCACGTCCGTCACTGAGGCCTGTAGAGTAGCGGTCTTACGTTGCTTTGCCGCTGGAAGCTCCGTGTACGTTGACTCTTGCATACTTCTCTTATGCGAACGTTCGGAGTCTACAGGCCTCGTGTCCCTGGCTACCGGATGGTGTGACCTGGTCGCCGTGGATTCTCTGATTGGCGAAGCTGGCTGGATATCTGTGGTCACGTAGCCAAGGTGTGGTCGTGTGCGCTGCCGTGAGGATGAGGAAACCTTATCGACAGTCTCTCCGGACTGTCTATATAACGGAGCGTCCCGAGCGGCAGACATATGCTCCGAATGCGAAACGTTTTGTACCACAACATCTGGTCCCAGATGTTGTTGTACGAGAGAGGGACCTCTCTCGCTCGCAGCCCGGATGGACCTGGACAAGCTAGGAACCGGACTAATAGGCTTCCTCCGATCTCTCCTCTGATCCGTCGTCACTGGGTGTGCACTTTTGTCTTATTATAGAGCTCGCATCACCCAAATCTCCTTCCTGGACCGCAACGGACGAACCCGGCCACCGAACAATTCGATGAATGGACGCTACACCGGGCGAGCTAGCGGATGTCAACGCTGCCGATCCTTCTAGGGACCTCTTAGGCAATTGACATATTTCCATGAGCACTTATTGCCGCTAGCTCTTCATTTAACTATGACGACGGAGGCACACTTTAGGAAGACATCACAGAAACTTTTGCGAACAAGAAACCAGACTTGCTTGTTTAGTAGCAAGCATATATATAGCGTCGTTCAATAATTCGAATGTTCCTGTGACATTATTGGACTGTGTCGGAAACTCAGGGACGACGTCCCTGAACCGATCAAAAAAAAAAAATTCTTGTGTCCAAAGACGCTATCAGTCTCTTATCCGGCATCGCAGCATTCTGGTCCGACGAAACAACCTCTGGAAGATAAAGCCGGATGAAATGTACGGCAGCTTATGTTGTTCCAAAAGGGAAAGCTCGAAATCCTCCGAATCCCCTTCGCCATCCTGTCGGACCCTATGAAGTTTTCGGTCGTCCGTACCTGATGCTTCAGCGGAGCGTACCAACCCAGTGTCGTCGGATATTACCTGATCCGACAGAGATTCTGTCGTTGCTGGAATGCTGCGATAAGTTGTGCTATTTGGGATAGCACGTCCGTCACTGAGGCCTGTGGAGTAGCGGTCTTACGTTGCTTTGCCGCTGGAAGCTCCGTGTACGTTGACTCCTGCATACTTCTCTTATGCGAACGTCCAGAGTCTACAGGCCTCGTGTCCCTGGCTACCGGATGGCGTGACCTGGTCGTCGTGGATTCTCTGATTGGCGAAGCTGGCTGGATATCCGTGGCCACGTAGCCAAGGTGTGGTCGTGTGCGCTGCCGTGAGGATGAGGAAGCCTTATCGACAGTCTCTCTGGACTGTCTATACAACGGAGCGTCCCGAGCGGTGGACGTATGCTCCGAATGCGAAACGTTTTGTACCACAACATCTGGTCCCAGATGTTGTAAGAGAGAGGGACCTCTCTCGCTCGCAGCCCGGATGGACCTGGACGAGCTAGGAACCGGACTAATAGGCTTCCTCCGTTCTCTCCTCTGATCCGCTGTCACTGGGTGTGCACTTTGTTGATTTATAGTGCTCACATCACCCAAAACTCCTTCCTCGTCCGCAACGGACGAATCCGGCTGCCGAACCATTCGATGAATGGACGCTACACTGGGCGAGCTAGCGGACGTCAACGCCGTCTATCCTACTAGGGACCTCTTAGGCAATTGACGTATTTCCATGAGCACTTTGCCACTAGCTCTTCATTTAATTGTGACGACGGAGACACACTTTTGGAAGACATCACGGAAACATCACCCTGTTCTTGTTCCTCTGAAATAGAGATTGATAAACTAGAGTGACCCTGCGGAGAAAAGACCGGCATGGCCATTTCCCCGCTAACAACATACCGTGACACACGCTTCCCATGTTTGTCATCCAATTGACACATACTGAACAGGAGTTAGTGCGAGTACACTGACTACAATTAATACAATGATTATGAAAGTCAGAGGAAGATTTCCTCTTATTACAATTTGAACAATATCCTTTCATTGTGAAAAGAATACAAAAAGTCCTAGTACTCGCACCAACCCCTGAAAACAAAGATACATAATAACATAAAATAATAAAAAATAACTGAAATCAAAAAAAATTTTTTGAAAAAATATTTTTTCAGAAAAGCCCAAGTTTCTGAAAAGTAACGTTGAGCCCCAATGGATCCCAAGCCTAAGTGTGGACAAAAATTTTAAAAAAATTAATGCAACACTTACGAATAATAATAATATATCTTGTTATGATTAAACTAACACAAAGACAAGAAATCCCCCTCCACAGAGACTGTTGTCAATGGAAACAAGAAGTGTATAAACACCAGAAACATGACTCCAGGCACTGATAACCATGGCCCGAAATCAGTTACCAATAATACACTATCTGATGCAAAACAGAGACTTCCGGGGAAGAAACTGCAGAACATCAGATGGTAGATGCAGAACACTACGCCTAAACACCCATGGGTGAGGACATAAACATGGGGAAAAGAACAGAATTCATTCTGTTACCCAGCTAAAACTCCCAAGAAATTTTAGTAATAATATTACAGAAAATATGCCAAAAGCATGGGAGAATAGAAAGGGGGGACTTAAAGGAAAGGGAGAGAGGAAACACTGAACAAGCAGTGTAACTTTATAGCAAGAATGACAACAACAGGCCCATGCCTCGAAAATAGGTAACTTAACATAATTTCATAAAAAAATTTTAAGTTACAGCCCTGATTATTTTCTGTCACTCATTTTGCCTCTCCTCCTTCTATTTCCTCTTTAGATCCACCATTTCTCTAATATTTATGTGTCTGGCATCATTTAAACTGAGATTTACAAGCACAAAGATCAGTCAGATGTGAACTGATGAAGGGCCAAAGAATGATAATTGGCGCCAATTTCGGGACCTCCTTGACACTGCGCATGAGCAGTAGAGGCAAAGTATGGAGGGCCATTCAGGACATGATTTCTTTGGTTTTAGATGCAAATTTTGGGGATTGGGGGGCAAAATTTGTGTTTGGCCCTAGATTTTTAAGAGTTAGCACCAGCTATGTCTGAGTCATTGGTACAGTATAAAAATATACGAGAGTGTAAACAAGGTGTATTCGATTGAGTACCGACATTAATAGAAACCTGGATCTAGAAATGGAAGTAGGTATGATTAACAGGCTCGACACGGACCGCCCCCGAAATAATTCATCATTTCTAAGGTCCATAACATACAATAATGCGGTTGCCTAATAAATCATTATTATGCGCATGAGCATTGAAAGCCTGCATGTAATCATCTGAATGCCAGTTAACTGGTTATGCAGCCTCCAAGGTACCCAAAGACTAGCAATTATTTATGATGAATTATGCGCTCGTATATGACATATAGACAAACAATCACAGGAAACCAACCAACTAAAAAGTGGATGTGCCCATGAGGTCGCGATAGAACACGACCCAGCCACTAATCGAGAAGTCATGAAATACATGTATGTATTTAAACTCATACGATGCTCGCGGGAAGAAAACTATTTCTTGCCCGGTAATCGCCTCTAAACACATTGGCGGTGAGGGGGAGGGTGATTCAAAGTCATATCGAACCCTCCTCACCCGCATTACTTAATCGTTCTTGTGTGAGTCATAACATAATATAGGAACCGCAATGGTTCCCGCACGTCTAACTGACTCAATTATTCCAATATGGAGAAGGACATGAAGAACAAAAACTTCCCCTGATAAAGAAGGTCCTCGCGTGGAGGAATGTCCCAAAAACAGACACTTGAGAAGACTGATCCAAGGTTTCTGTGATGACAGAGGTGCTACTAGTAGGATTCAAAACGAGACTGTTTGATCTTAAACATAATCTACTGAATCAACTGAATTGGAGGATATGCATATACTATCATTCATCCCCATGAGATTAGCAGAACGTCTACTGCATACGCTCAATGGTCTGGCATGGTGACATGAACGACGGTAACTGATTGTTCCGATGCGTCGCAAACAGATCTATCATGAGGCGATCTCTCTGGTAGCAAATCTGCCCAAATACTCGCTTGTTGAGCATCCACTCCAATTGCAACAGGCGACCTTACCAAGACAGCGAGTCTGCTAGTACGTTCAGACGACCTGGTATATGACAGATAGAAAGATGAACATGATGATTCATGATGTATAGGAAAATCTTCTCCATTAGTTGGCATAACGGAAATGAATGGGTGCCGCCCAGGTTCCCGATGTACGCTACTACTGTCAAGTTGTCCGACCAAATTTGAACATGGACATCCGTTATTATGTGAATCCAATGTTGTAGCGCTAACTATATTGACATCATTTCTTTGATGTTTATGTGTTTCTCCTGGATCCGAGGGTCCCAAAGACCCTGACACTTCAAGACTGCAGGACTTAGGGTCGCGCCCCAACCTGTCTGACTCACTGCCATCACAATCGTGAAACAAGGATCCGGCAGTTGCAGCGGAACTCCCGGAGTTAACCACTGAATATCTGCCCAAATCTGAACCTTTGTTTTACTAAGTCCGTTAAAACAAAACTGGTTCAAGCAAAAGCGTCTTCACATTCCAGTTCTCAGTGAAGAATATCTGGAGGGGACGTGCACGCAGACGGCCCATTGGAATGAGATCCACAGCCGCTCCAACAGTCGCATGAATTCCCTCACTATTAATGAGTTTGAGTGTATACAAAAGCGAGCATAACTGACAAATTTCGCTCTGGGTAACGGCAGATGAACCAGATTGTTGTGAGTCTCAAAGCTCATTCCCAAGTGAATAGACGACTTGTACGGAGCTAGATCCGACTTTTTCTCGTTAACGATGAAACCGAGACTTCGGAGTTATAGAAGCAGACTCTGAACATCGTTCTGAAGAATAATTCTGTTGTCGTATCCCTGTAGAAGGTCATCCAAGTAAGCCGTTGTTACCGCAGATGAATGAGCTCGTATGTAAGACATTACCGGGTTCATTATTCGAGTGAAATGCCCAGGGGTCTGATTCAGACCAAAGCATATTATTCTGAACTGATAAACCTTCCCATGTACGGCGAACCGCAGGTACTTTTAGAATGCCGGATGTACCAGGACATGAAAGTACGCATCCTGAGATCTATGCTTGCCGCATAGTCGATCACTCGAACGCTTGCTTTTACTGATGAATGATTTCCATAAATAAACTTTTGGAGCCATGATAAGCTTGTTATCCAGCTCAAGTTTATTACCGGTCGGAACAAGCCGTCTGGCTTTGGTACGAGGAACGGGTGACTGTAAAAATCTTGAGAATCCTGATTCTCGATGACCTGTATTGCTTCCTTTGATAAGAGAGCTTATACCTCCGGTAGGAGAAACTCTCTTATGCAAGAATTTGATGGAAGATTTGTACAATGCGGACAACTTGTTAGTAGGTTTTTTGCTTGGAATGATAGCCATAAGCCGTCCGAGACTACACTTCTCACCCACTGATCTTCCGTGATTATTATCCAGTTTTTTGCGGAGCTTGATAACTTTCCACCAACTGGCCAGCAAAAGAGGTCTAAACCATCACAGGTATGACCTGCGAGGCTTACGGGAGGAGGAACCACATCCTCCCCTCGAAAAACCTTGTCTCATCGGCCGAGGGGCGTCTGACCTATAGTCACAATCAGATCTACCCCCCTTTCCCCGAGTCGCTATACTGACGACCTCTGGAGTACTTAGAAGAGGGTTTTCGTACCCTCGTGAGGAGTTTCCTTCTGACTTTTGTCTGGAATGCCCTCCTTTACTCTTGTCTGCTGAAGTAGATCATTGATACGCCAACTTCAAAAGCAGAGCACTAGACGCTTTCTTAGTAGCCTGTTCATAGACTAATGAAAGCTAGTCATCGAAAATAAAATGTTCGGAAACTGGAGCAACTCGGAGAGAACTTTTCACCTTGTCATCTTATCAGTGATGACAACGCAAGGGTAGCATCACATCTAATTAACTTCAGATTAGCCACTGTTAGGGCGGAGTTACACGTGGAAAACATAATTACCCTGGAGAGAACTCTAAAAGAGGTACAAACGTCCTCAAATTCCTTTCCTTTGAGACATTGCTCCATAACTCTTGTAAGGTGATCTGCATAAGACATAACGTCCAAATTCGCTCTATTTGAAGAAATTGCCGTCTCAATTGTGTCTGAGCAAATAGTGAATGATACAGATAAGGATACCTCTAGATTCCCGGCCTGCTCATCCAAATGCAGAAAAACACTCTGAACATCTTCCCTGACCGTTTTTAAATGCACGTGGTTCAAAAAACCATATGTATACGGAAGCTGAAGATAAGAAACTGCCTTCTTCCTCGCACTCAAGAGGATAAATACAGCGTCGTCTATATGGCTGATGGCCTGCGACACCTGCATAAACTGAACCGGAAAAGAAAGGACTTCTTCCTTTGTCCGGATAAAGTCTGCGCCTAATGATGCCAGCGGTTTCTCTGTCATCGCAGCATTCTGATTCGGCAGAACAAAATCAGGGTAGTATTGATGGATGAAAGCCATCACAACCATGTACTGTTCCGAAAGAGAAGGGTAATCCTCTACCTTATCCCTTTCACCATTCGAGAGAATCAGTTGCGAATCTCGGTCCATTGCATCTGCGTGAACAGATGACTGGATGACCCAGCACCATCCGACAACTCAGATTCTGAGTCTGAGGGAGGCTGCAACTGCACTTGCTGGGATGCTGCGATCAGCTGCGCAATCTGCAACAGCAAGTCCGTCATTGAGGCCTGAGGAGCAGCAGTCTCCCATTCCTTATCCGCATGCTGCTCCTGGGACGGTGTGTCGGAAACAGATCCTTCTCCGAACGTCCCAATGATCAAGGCCTCGTCTGCCTAGCTATCAGATGGTCCGACTTCACGGGCGAAGAATGGTTCTTTCTTCGTGTAACAGTCTGGATATCCGAAGTCGGGTAGATTGGATGCAGTCATGTGTGCTTAATTAACGTAGTGGAGAAAGCCGTGATTGAAGCCAACCCTGGCTGCAGACTAGACAGAGCGTCCCGAGTGGCGGGCAGATATATGCTCCGTCTCGTGCAAGTTTCCAACCAGAAAACTTCATTTCGGCCTTGTGAAACATAGCGGATGAAGCCTTGACAGAAGCCGACCCTAGCTGTAGACTAAACAGTGTCCCGAGTGAAGGGCAGACATATGCTCTGGCTTGTGCAAGTTTCTCAAAACAACATCTGACCCCAGACGTTGCTAGATTGCTAGGCCTCTCCCGCTCGCAGTCTATCAGACCTCGAAGAGTACAAGAACTTGCTGACTTCCTCCCTATTTCCGTCAGCGCTGGGTGAGCTATTTATATTATAGTGCTCGCTCTACCCAAACCACTTCTTAGACTGCAATGGATTTACCCGGCGTCATGGCACCCACAGAAGGAGTACCGCTTCACCGGTCAAGCTAGCTGCTTGCAAGAGATTAAAACCTTTAACAAAAGGCCCTAACTCTTGCAATAATGAGCACTGCAGCTAGCTCTATATGCTCCATGTAGCGCGATGACGGTAGCACACTTGGATGGGTGTCAGAATATCATCACCATGTTCATGTTCCTCTGAAATAGAAACTGACAGAATGAATTAAAAAGCAGTGAGAGGCTCTGATCCTCAGAACCTCACTGCCAACAACGTACTATGACACCCGACTCCAACATCAGTCATCCCAGTGCAACACAAGAATGACAAAAGTCTGCAGGAGTGTATCAACAATCGATATCAGTCCTCCAAACTCCAAAACAATATATATATATAACTGAGATACATAAATAATAGCAATCATAATTAAATTCAAAATATTTTTGTAAACAAAAATTCTGAAAAAACGCCCAAGTTCCAAAAGGGAACATTAAGAGCCCAATGGCATCCCAATAGAGCCAAAGTGTGGACAAAATCAAAAAATTTTTGAGCTACACTACCGGACAGACATGTTAAGTTTGCTGGACAGACATGTTAAGTTTGAGGAACTCAAAATAGCGAAGCTTGTTTTTCCATACGAGACAAAAACTGTAATTTCCCCCCTCCCACCATCCATTACTTTTAGAAATCAAGCAAAAAGAATAAATAAAATATTGGCAACGTTGCCGGGAACATATACACACCTCAGACTGATAAAAATTAGGTTGGAAAAAATTTGCAAAAAATAAATTCCACCCTCCCCCCCCCCCACCCTGTAAATATACCAAAAATTCAAGTCAGAAAAATGAGGGAGGGGTGGAACACCCACCCCCAAAATTGAAGATAATTGTTTTCATTTCCTGCCCTTTGTACAAGTACAGTACATGCCTTCAGGCCTGAGATTCTGGCATCCTCAAACAAGAGGCCCCAGGGGGCCTGAGGGCGCTCACCTGACATGGTAGCCTGAATATCAACCCAAAGAATTGATTTCAACAAGTTGCATCTGCCCTCCTAAGAAAAGCTTATACCAAATATCCAAAGATTCTGACTAGTGGATCTAAAAAAAGGATTTTTAAAGAATATTCCTCATATTGAACTAAGTTATTATTCAGGCTCCCACAGGAAGCCCAAATATGAACCCAGGGGCTTGGCTTTAACAAACTTGAATCTCACCCCCCTAAGGATGCTGCGCACCAAATATCGAAACATTCCAACTGCTGGATCTGAAGAAGAAGATTTTTAAAGAAAATTCCTTATTTTGAACTACGTTACAATTCGATCTCCCACAGTGAGTCCAAATATGGACCTAGGGACATGGCTTGAACAAACTTGAATACCCCCCCCCCCCCCCCCCCACCTCCTAAGGATGCTGCTGCCTACCAAATATCAAAACATTCCAACTGCTGGATCTGAAGAAGATTTTTAAAGAAAATTCATCATTTTGAACTAAGTTATAATTCGGCCTACCACAGTGAGCCATATATGAACCCAGGGACTTGGCTTGAACAAACTTGAATCAGATCCACCCCACAATGTTGCATACCAAATATCAAAAGATTCTGCCTGCTGGATCTGGAGAAGAAGATTTTTTTAAAGAAATTTGCCTGAAATGTACTAAGTTCAAATTCCGGCTTCTATAGTGAGCCCAAATATGAATCCAGGGGGCCGATTTGAACATACTTGAATCAGATCCACCCCACAATGTTGCATACAAAATATCAAAAGATTCTGCCTGCTGGATCTGGAGAAGAAGATTTTTGAAGAAATTTGCCTGAAATGCACTTAGTTCAAATTCAAACTTCTATAGTGAGCCCAAATATGAATCTACGGAGCCGATTTGAACAAACTTGAATCAGTTCCACTCCACAATGTTGCATACCAAATATCAAAAGATTTTGCCTGCTGGATCTGGAGACGAAGATTTTTGAAGAAATTTGCTTGAAATGCACTAAGTTCGAAATCGGGCTCCTATACTGAGCCCAAATATGAACCCAGGGGGCCGATTTGAACAAACTTGAATCAGATCCACCCTACAATGTTGCATACCAAATATCAAAAGATTCTGCCTGCGGGATCTGGAGAAGATTTTTTAATGTTTTTCCCATTGCCTACAGTGTTAAAAAGTGCTGACTCAGCTTTTTTTCAAAGTCCTGAAGAAAGTACCTTGTGATCAAACCGATAGGGTTTTTTTTAACCATTCTATTCTTCTGGACAAAAGTAAGTTTTATACAAAATAAGAATTCTCTGTGCCATGTAGTTTTGGATATATGGCAGTTTTAAGGTTTTTCCTATTTTTAGCTCCCGAGATTCCCACAGGGCAATGAGAAAATTTTTTTTTGCATCAATCAACTACTTATGACCCATTATGATCTCATATCAAATCTGGTTCAAATTGACCTCACGGTTCTGAAAATAGAAATTTTAGACGTGGCCAAAATTTATGCCCCTCCCATAACGAAGGCAAATAATGCCCGACAAATTTCTCTTGAACAAACTTGATTCTAAACCTCAAAAGGACTCTGTATACCACATATCAAGTCTTTGTTACTGGTGGTTCATTAGAAGAAGTTTTTCAAAATATTTGGCCATTTTTTCCCCACCCCTCTGCTCAATGAGAGACGAAACCAAATTTGCATAAAAATCAAAATTCCTCTATATAACCTCTACTTACATGAAATTTAATCAAAATGTGGTCAGTGGTTTAGGAGAAAGAGGCTCAAACACCACCTTCATGCAGGACGACGGACGATGGACGAACAGACGATGGACGAAGAGTGATAAGAAAAGCTAAAAAGGAGATTTTAAAGCACAGATGTCATTTCATTGTCGATGACTTTAGGGTCAAACAAAGAAATGATGTTGGCGCCAATTCTGGTCACTTCCTGACGTCTGCGCATGCACGGAGAGTAAATGTATGGAGGGCCAGATAGAACTTTTAATTTTTGGTTTTACAAGCAAATTTTGGGGATTGGGGGGGTTCAAAACTTGTGTTTGGCCCTTAATAACTTTGAGTTAAGCACCAGCTAGTCTGGGCTATTGGTTTACAGTGTGAAAATATCAACAGATTCTGACGGGTGGATCTGAACACACATATGACAATATGTTAACAAAGGCAGCCCAAATATGAACTTGGGATGATTCGAACAAATCTGAACCTGCCCCCATCCCCACCCCTACCTCCCCCCACCCCACCCCACCCCACCCCCATAAAGATGCTGTATACCAAATATCATATGATTCTCACTGGTGGATCGGAAGATTTTTAAAAATTCCACATACTGCACAAGGTTAACTTCTGGATCCCAGAAGCTCAAATATGAACCCAGGGACTTGGTTAGAACAAACTTGAATCAAACCCCCCATAATGATGCTGTATTCTAAATATCTAAAGATTCTGACCAGTGGATTTGAGGAAGGCAATTTTCAAAGATTCTGACTCATGGTTCTAGAGAAGAAAATTTTTAAAGAATATTCCTCATATTGCACAAAGTTAAAATCCAGGCTCCTTTAGGGTGCCCAAATATCAACCCAGAGACCTGATTTGAACATCCTTGGATCTGACCTCCCTAAGAATTCTGGAAATTCTGGAAACCAAATCTTGAGTTTGGTGAAGTTCAAGATTCTATTCAATGTGAATCAAGGTTTTAACTCTTTACTTAACATCATGGCAATATCTGGAAAGTACTATTCACCAAAATTTCATTTAAAATTTTTTGGGTTTCTTCAAATTTTTCCTCCAAAAACAGTGGTTTTGACCACTCATTAGAACAAGCTCATCGAGGTTGTTCCAATGAGAGGCCATAAGGCTACACGAAAAAAGTATTTGGTTCTCAGGCACACCCCCTCCCCTAGCCCCCCCCCCCCCCACCCCCCCGCCATTGAAATTGACCTCCCTCAATGAGCATTTTATTGGCTTGCAGTGTCTTCCAAAATTATTATGAAATCATGAGTTTTTAAAATTTTACATCTTTTGATTGATGTATATTCATTTGCACATTTTTTCAACAAAGCATGATTAAAATAGTGTCTATATATTATATTTGTTTTGTGAATACCCAGTTTGCTCTGTTCTACAGAAAATATCTCAAATGTTAAAAAATTTATAGTAATTTATATATTTTTTATACTTACCAATGACCCAGACTTAGCTGGTGCTAACTCTAAATGAAAGTGTCAATGACACTGTAGCTCAACTTGACAAACTTGAACTTGGTAAGTTATAAATGAAATGGCAAAATTGAAGATCATTGGTACCAGTGTCATTTTTTTTTGCCAGTGGCAACATTTTTTGACAGAAACCGAAGAAAATCGCTAGCTCCCATCTAGAGGCCTTCCCAAACAAGCATGCCAGGTTTCAAAGCAATCCGATCATAAATGTGCCCTGTAGGGTGTACAAAAGGGAAATATTGTGGTCTGACTCGACTAAATTCTAAGAACGTTGGCCGTGGCAACATTTTTTGACTGAAATTGAAGAAAATCGATAGCTCCCATCTGGAGGTCACCCCAAACAAGCATGCCAGGTTTCAAAGCAATCCGATCATAAATGTACCCTGTAGGGTGTGCCAATGGGAAATATTGAGTCTTCTGACTAAACTAAGTTCTAAGAATGTTGGCCGCGGCAACATTTTTTGACGGAAATTGAAGAAAATTGATAGCTCCCATCTAGAGGTATCCCCAAACAAGCATACCAGGTTTCAAAGCAATCTGATCATAAATGGGCCCTGTAGGGTGTGCCAAAGGGAAATATTGAGGTCTGACTAAACTAAGTTCTAAGAACATTGGCCGTGGCAACATTTATTGCCGGAAATTGAAGGAAATCGATAGCTCCCATCTAGAGGTCACCCTAAATAAGCATACCACATTTCAAAGCAATCAAATCATAAATGTGCCCTGTAGGGTGTGCCAAAGGGAAATATTGTGGTGTGACTAAACTGAGTTCTAAAAACGTTGGCCGCGGCAACATTTTTTGACAGAAATTGAAGAAAATCGATAGCTCCCATCTGGAGGTCACCCCAAACAAGCACGCCAGGTTTCAAAGCAATCCGATCATAAATGTACCCTGTAGGGTGTGCCAATGGGAAATAATGAGTCTTCTGACTAAACTAAGTTCTAAGAATGTTGGCCGCGGCAACATTTTTTGACGGAAATTAAAGAAAATTGATAGCTCCCATCTAGAGGTATCCCCAAACAAGCATACCAGGTTTCAAAGCAATCTGATCATAAATGGGCCCTGTAGGGTGTGCCAAAGGGAAATATTGAGGTCTGACTAAACTAAGTTCTACGAACGTTGGCCGTGGCAACATTTATTGCCGGAAATTGAAGGAAATCGATAGCTCCCATCTAGAGGTCACCCTAAATAAGCATACCACATTTCAAAGCAATCAAATCATAAATGTGCCCTGTAGGGTGTGCCAAAGGGAAATATTGTGGTTTGACTAAACTAAGTTCTAAGAACGTTGGCCGCGGCAACATTTTTTGACGGAAATTGAAGAAAATCGATAGCTCCCATCTAGAGGTCACCCCAAACAAGCATGCCAGGTTTCAAAGCAATCCGATCATAAATGTACCCTGTAGGGTGTGCCAAAGGGAAATATTGAGTCTTCTGACTAAACTAAGTTCTAAGAACGTTGGCCGCGGCAACATTTTTTGACAGAAATTGAAGAAAATCGATAGCTCCCATCTAGAGGTCTACCCAAACAAGCATACAAGGTTTCAAAGCAATCTGATCATAAATGTGCCCTGTAGGGTGTGCCAAAGGGAAATATTGAGGTCTGACTAAACTAAGTTCTACGAACGTTGTCTGTGGCAACATTTTTTGCCGGAAATTGAAGAAAATCGATAGCTCCCATCTAGAGGTCGCCCTAAATAAGCACACCAGGTTTCAAAGCAATCAAATCATAAATGTGCCCTGTAGGGTGTGCCAAAGGGAAATATTGTGGTTTGACTAAACTAAGTTCTAAGAACGTTGGCCGCGGCAACATTTTTTGACGGAAATTGAAGAAAATCGATAGCTCCCATCTAGAGGTCACCCCAAACAAGCATACCAAGTTTCAAAGTAATCTGATCATAAATGTGACCTGTGAGGTGTGCCAAAGGAAATTGTGGACGTACGTACTAACGTACTAACGTACGTACGTACGTACGTACATACGTACGTACGTACGTACGTACGTACGCCGACGGACGAGAAGTGATGGCAATAGCTCAGCTTGACTTTGTCAAGTTGAGCTAAAAATCCAGGGCCAAACACAAATTTTGCCCCCCAATCCCCAAAATTTGCATCCAAAACCAAAAGAAATCATGTCCTATAGGACCTCCATACTTCGCCCCTACTGCGCATGCGCAGTGTCAAGGACATTCCGAAATTGGCGCCAATTATCATTCTTACTGGCAGTGCCTGGTCAGCGCTATGTACTCAGCGGGGAGGTAAGAGTTCCCAACTCCTGGGAGGGCCATCCCCGTCTGGGTCATTGGTAAGCATAAAAAATATATAAATTACTATAAATTTTTTAACATTTTTATACTGTACCAATGACCCAGACTTAGCTGAATAGTAAAAAGGCTGGAGGGCCTAGGACATAGAGGAAAATCCAATAAGCTCAACTATATAATATAGAGGCAACCCCTCAAGGAGAAAAGGAGTATTAGGCTTTACATGTATCTTTCTTATTTTATGTTAAATTAGAAAGATACAATACCCTTCATAATTGAGCACAATAACATTCATGTTCTCTATTAACATCCAGTATAACCCTTTATACTAATTATTTTTAAAGTAAGCCAATAAATAAAGTTAGTCCAGAGAATTGAGACTCTTTATATTCTTTTAAAAGTGTCCGAGGATTGTATATTAACGCCCGTTTGACACTTGACATATACAAATGCTTCACACCGAGCTACACTTTAAAAATATGACATGAATGAATTTTTAACATTAATATTACACTTTAAAACCATCTCGGAAACGACTCAGAAATACTGACTTCGGAGGAGGCATTCCCTTGCTTTTCACTATAAAGCAGGTGACCTAAGGGAACACCCTCCCCCCCCCCTTCCCCTTGCCCTGGGTCAAATAGCCCAGAGCGAAGAGGGCAGCCGGACGGAGTCACTGCCGGAACAGAAAGCCTGCATAACTATAGTTGCAACTGTTTAGTGGACGACATTCTGAGCAACAGATAACGGACCTAAACAATGCAGGTCTCCAGAAATGGACTCAATATTTCTGAGATAAAAATTCGTGAATGTGGATGGCTGAGACCAATAAGCAGCCTTCATTAAATCTGTAATAGCAATACTATTAGCGTAAGCCCAAGAAGTAGCAAGAGCTCTTACTTCATGAGCCGAAATCTTAAGCAAAGACTGCTGAGAAGAAGATAAACTCTCATAAGCAGTACGGATAGTTAATTGAATCCATCTAGCAATAGAATGGACCGAAATGTCCCTTCTATTAGGCATCAGAGACAGAAAGAAACGTTTTCGTCCCTTTCTGATAAACTGAGATCTCTGTTTATAGATACGTAACGCTCTAACAGGACAGAGTAAAGGCCTACGCCCGTCTGAAGACGGAAGAGCCTTAATAACAATAGGTTCCAGATATTTATAAGGAGCCTGATTCTTAGCTAAAAAACCCACATTAGTAGTGAAGGTGATAGTGTTCCCGACACTACGATAGTGAGAATCATCCACCGACAGTGCATGAAGCTCACTGACTCTTCTAGCAGAAGAGAAAGCTAAGAGAAAAGCTGTCTTATAAGATAAGAATTTGAAATCTACTGTCCCAAGAGGTTCAAATGGCTTTTCCTTCAGTTTAAGAAGAACCCAAGCTAAATTCCATTTAGGAATTAACCTAAGAGTTCTGGGTCTATTTATAGAGAAGTTTCTAACCAACTTAGATAAAGAGACATTAGATCCAATTTGTAAACTATCATGATGTGCATAGGTATCAGATAACATAGACCTATAACCCTAAAAAGTAACAGGCTGCAGTTTGATTTCGTCAAACAAGTATACTAGAAAGTTTGCAATGTCTGGTATAGAGGGATCAAAAATACCCACAGAATGATCCCTACACCAACGACGAAAAACTTTCCACTTAGCCCCATAGTTTAGCGAAGAGGAGGTCCTCCTACAGTTAGAAATCGCGTCCACTGCTCGTCCTGTAAAGTGCTTGCCATGCAAGAAGGACCGCACAACGGAAAAACGTGAAGGTTGAGACCTTGCGGGTTGTGATGGAGTTGACGCGATTTCCCCTGCGAAAGAAGATCCTCCCGTGGAGGAAGCTTTCGCGGTAGGTCCCACAACAGACACCTGAGTAGATTTATCCACGGTCTCTGTGGAGACAGAGATGCTACCAACAGAATCTTGCATTGAGATTGTTTTATCTTTAGCAACACTTGCTGAATTAACGGCGCTGGAGGATACGCATATCCTATCATTCCGTCCCAAGGGATCGACAGAGTGTCTACTGCAAATGCTCTTGGATCCGGACACGGAGACACATACGTCTGCAACTGATTGTTGAGATGTGTCGCAAATAAATCTATCATTGGCCGCTCCCATTGGTAGCAAATCTGATTGAATACTTGTTTGTTGAGAGTCCACTCCGACGGCAACAAGCGACCCTTTCGTGAAAGGGAGTCTGCTAGTACATTCAGACGACCCGGTATGTGACGGACCGAAAGAAGAACCTGATGTTCTAGCGCAAACAGAAGGATTCTTTCCGTTAGATTGAACAACGGAACTGAATGAGTGCCTCCCTGATTCCGTATACACGCCACTACAGTCGTATTGTCGGATAGGATTTGGACATGAGCATTGTGAATAATGTCCATCCAATGACGTAACGCAAGCCAAATTGACATCATTTCCTTGATGTTTATGTGCTTGCCCAGGAATTGCAGATCCCAAAGACCCTGGCATCTCGAATCCGTTGGGATCAATGATGCACCCCAACCTGTTTGACTGGCATCCGTCATAATGGTAAAACTCGGATCCGGCAACTGCAGCGGAACTCCCTGAGTTAACCACTGAATGTTTGCCCAAGTCTGAATCTCTTGTTTCACTTGATCTGACAAGAGAACGTTTATGTCGAGCGAATGAATTTTCACACTCCAATTCTGAGTCAAGAAAATTTGGAGAGGACGCGTGCGTAACCGCCCCATCGGAATGAGATCCGCAGCGGCTCCGCACAGACCTATCAGTCTCATAAATTCTCTCGCCGTGACTTTGTCTGCGTGCAGACAATAGCGAGCGTAACAACTGACTAATTTCGCTCTGGTTAACAGCAGACGAACGAGATTGTTGTGCGTCTCGAAGCTCATTCCCAGATGTGTGAATGACTTGGACGGCACCAGATCCGACTTCTCCTCGTTTACTATAAAACCGAGACGTCGGAGCAATAGAAGTAGATTCTGAACATCGTTCTGAAGCGTTAACTCATTGCCGTACCTCTGAAGAATGTCGTCCAGGTAGGCCGACGTTACCGCAGACGAATGAGCTCGGAAATAGATCATTACCGAGTTCATTACCCGAGTGAAAGCCCAGGGTGCTAGATTCAATCCGAAGCACATCGCCCGGAATTGATACACCACTCCTAGGACTGCGAAGCGTAGATACTTTCTGAATGTCGGATGTACCATGACGTGAAAGTACGCATCTTTGAGATCTATGCTCGTTGCATAATCGTTCACCCGAATACTCGCTCTGACCGACCGAATCGTCTCCATATAAAACTTCGGAGCGACGATCAGCTTGTTTATCCAGCTCAAATCTATGACTGGACGGAACGAGCCGTCTGGTTTCGGAACCAGAAACAGATGGCTGTAGAATCCCGGAGTCTCCTGGTTTTTACGACCTCTACTGCGTTCTTCATTAAAAGAGACTGCACCTCTGATAATAGAGCGTCTCTTTTCTGCGGATTTGACGGAAGTTGAGTCCACTTTGGACTTCGAGTTAATGGAGGCTTTCGTTTGAAGGATATCTTTAGACCTTCCGAAGTCACTCCTCTCACCCAAGGGTCGTCCGTAATCGACGCCCACTCTTGTGAAAAACTCGACAACCTTCCGCCAACCGGTACGCGATAGAGGTTTAAGCCATCACCTCCTGGACCTGCGAGGCCTGCGGTAGGAGAAACCACGTCCTCTACGACCCGCACCTCGTCCCCGTCGACCTCGGGGCTTCCGACCGGTTGTCCCGGCCCGAAGGACGTCCCGAACGTGAGTCGCTACCTTCACGGTCTCTTGAATAAGACCAAGAGGACGCACCGGAACCTCTATAGGAACCTCTATTGGGCGCATTAGACCCAGAAGTGCCTGTCTTACTCTTGTCTGCCATGTCCGACTTCTTAGAAGCAGATTTGAACAGCAGAGAATCCGAAGCTTTCTTTGTAATTTTATCATAAATTGCAGAAAGCTTGCCGTCAAAGAGAAGTTCTCCGGAGACCGAAGCGACTCTGAGAGAGTTCTTCACCTTAGTATCCACGAGTGTGGATGTAGCTAGGGCTGCGTCACGTCTAACCAACTCCAGGTTTGCCACTGAAAGGGCGGAGTTACACGTGGAATAAGCTACTGCCCTTGAAAGAAGTCTTAAAGAGGATTGTATATCCTGAAATTCTTTCCCTTGAAGGCGCAGTGATAATGCCTTAGTAAGGTGATCTGCGTAAGATAAGGCATCTAAACTGGCTCTGTTAGACGAAATAGTTGTTTCCAACACCGCGGTTGGAATAGACGCCGACGACGGTAATGATAACTCTAAGTCTTCCACCTCGTCGTCCATACGCAGAGGAACTCTCGGAATACCCTGTCCTGCCGTGTCGAATTTATTCCTTGCATTAATGAAAGGCAGGTTGAGATTATTGGCGGACAAGAAACCTGCTTTCCCCGTTTTGGAAGCAAGTTTGAATATAGCGTTGTTCAATAATTCAAATGTTCTTGCAACATTATTGGACTGAGACGGAAACTCGGGAGCGATGTCCCTGAACCGCTCAAAGAAATCAGAGTCCAATGACGCTATAATTCTCTTGTCCGGAACCGCAGCAGTCTGGCCCGACGGAACAACTTGAGGGAGAAAGTGCCGGATGAAGTCCACGGCAGCTTTATGTTGTTCCGAAAGGGATAGCTCCAAGTCATCCGTATCCCTTTCACCATCCGGTCGGACCTCATGATGCTCCCGGTCGTCCGCCCCCGATGCTTCGGCAGAGCGTACCGACCCAGCGCCGCCGGATAATTCCCAATCCGACACCGTTTCTGTCGGCTGCTGGGATGCTGCGATAAGTTGTGCTATCTGCACAAGTACGTCCGACATCGAGGCCTGCGGAGGCGCAGTCTTTCGCTGCTTCGCCGAGGGCAGCTCCGCATCTGATGACTCCCGCATACTTTTCCTATGCGAACGTCCGGAGTCCAGAGGCCTCGTGTCCCTGGCTACCGGATGGTGTGACCTGGTCGCCGAAGAATCCCTGATCGGCAAAGCTGGTAAAATATCGGCGGTCACGTAGCCAAGGTGCGGTCGTGTGCGCTGGCGAGAGGAAGAAGCCTGAGCAGTCTCCACGGACTGCCTATACAACGGAGCATCCCGAGCGACGGACGTATGCTCCGCTTGTGACACATTTTGTACCACAACATCTGGTCCCAGATGTTGTTGTACGAGAGAGGGGCCTCTCTCGCTCGCGGCCCGGCTGGACCTGGACGAGCTAGGAACCGGACTCAAAGGCTTCCTCCGATCTCGCCTACTATCCGCCGTCACTGGGTGTGCACGTTGAATGTTTATAGTGCTCGCATCACCCAACATTTCCTCCTGGACCGCATCGGACGAACCCGGCTGCCGAACCATTCGGTGAATGGACGCTACACCGGGCGAGCTAGCGGACGACATTTGTTTAATCTCCATGAGTGCTTTTGCCGCTAGCTCTGTATTCATTTGTGACGACGGAAGCGCACTTGCGGAAGATAACATGGAAACATCACCCTGTTCTTGTTCCTCTGAAATAGAAATTGAGAGAGTAGAGTGACCTTGTGGAGAAAGAGCCGGCATAGCCCTTTCTCCACTAACAACATATCGTGACACACGTTTCCAATGTTTGTCATCCCAATATTGACATATAGAACAGGGATTAGTGCGAGAACACTGACTACAATTAATGCAATGATCATGAAAGTCAGAGGAAGATTTCTTCCTATTACAATTTGAACAATATCCTTTCATTGTGAAAAGTCAGCAACAAGTCCTAGTTACTCGCACAAACCCCTGACACAAAGATACATAATAACATGATCCATTAATAATGAAAAAACAATTGCAAATCAAAATAATTTTTGAAAAATATTTTTTCAGCAAAGCCCAAGTTTCTGAAAAGTAACGTTGAGCCCCGATGGATCCGATGGCTAAGTGAGGTCAAAAATTTTAAATTTATATTAAATAATTAATGCAACACTTACGGATAATAAAAATGTATCTTATAGTGAGATAAACTACACCAAAGGCAAACAGCCCCCCTCAAAAGAGACTGTTGCCAATGTAAACAAACAGTGTAAAACACCAGAAAACATGACTCCAGGCACTGAAAAAACTGGCCCGAAATCAGTCATCAAAATTACACTCTATCTGATGCAAGACAGAGACTCCCAGGAGAGAATCTGCAGAACATCAGATGAAAGATGCAGAACACAACGTTTATACACCCGTGGGTGAAAACGTAACTATGGGGAAAATAACAGAAAACATTCTGTAACCAAGCAACTCTTCCAAGAGAATTTAGAAATGATCTTTCTCAAAAATATGCCAAAAGCATGGGAGAATTGCAAGGGGGGACTTAGAAGACCTGGGGAGAGGAAACATTGAATAAGCAGTGCAACTTTTTAGCAAGAATGACAACAAGAGGCCCATGCCTCGAAAATAGGCAACTTAACATAATTTCATAAAAAAATTTTAAGTACAGCCCTGATTATTTTTTGTCACTCCTTTTTCCTCTCCTCCTTCTATATCCTCCTTAGAATCACCATTTCTCCAATAATTACGTGTCTGGCATCCTTTAAACTGAGATTTACAAGCACAAAGATCAGTGAGATGTTGACTGATGAAGGGCCAAACAGAGAATGATAATTGGCGCCAATTTCGGAACGTCCTTGACACTGCGCATGCGCAGTAGGGGTGAAGTATGGAGGTCCTATAGGACATGATTTCTTTTGGTTTTGGATGCAAATTTGGGGGATTGGGGGGCAAAATTTGTGTTTGGCCCTGGATTTTTTAGAGTTAGCACTAGCTAAGTCTGGGTCATTGGTACAGTATAAAAATATTGTGTGGATGGTATTTATTTTTCGAAAAAGGTACATAAATATAACTGAACACAAATATATTTCATATTTCTTTATTACCTAGTTAGGTGTGGGAAGTCCAGATTTGGTCAATCTTCTTAAGTGCTATTTCCACAATTTACAGGCTTCATATTTTGTGGATGTGCTCCATAAAATCTGGTAAGTCAAATGATTTAGTCTGCACGGATTTGTCTTGTTAAGATTTATGGGAGAGTGCCATAAATTTTAATTGGGAAAGGAAATGTGAACAATTTTTTCAGACCAAATATAATTTAGCATTCTACAAGTTATCAGACACAACAAGGGCGCACATATCGCTGAAGCAATACAATGTCCCCTACCGGACTAACAGGCATTAATAATTGTACAAATGTTATAACCTAGATGTGATCAGCATGAATTCTGTTGAAGCGTTTCCAAAAAAGTCCGGAAAACTGACATTTTGGCGCTTTTCCATATTTCCAAGGGCCATAACTCACAAAAGAATAATGCAATCAGCATGAAACTCAAACGTGATCTGCAAGTCATCATTCTATAGTAGGTTACCAAGAATGAAATCATTCGGTTGAAGCATTTCCATAAAAAGCCTGAAAAACTAAATTATAACTGACATAGTCACTGACAGACTGACGGATGGACAGAGTGCAAATAAAATTTGATCTGTAAGTCATCGTTCTATAGTAGGTTACCAAAAATGAAATCATTCCATTGAAGCGTTTCCAAAAAAAAGTCTGGAAAGTTAAAAAATTTATAGTAATTTATATATTTTTTATACTTACCAATGACCCAGACATAGCTGGTGCTAACTCTTAAAATATAGGGCCAAACACAAATTTTGCCCCCCAATCCCCAAAATTTGCATCTAAAACTAAAGAAAACATGTCCTGAGAGGCCCTCCACACTTCGCCCCTACTGCGCATGCGCAGTGTCAAGGACGTTCCGAAATTGGCGCCATTTATCATTCTAATAACCAGTGCCTGGTAAGCGCTATGTACTCAGCGGGGAGGCAAGAGTTCCCAACTCCTGGGAGGGCCATCCCCGTCTGGGTCATTGGTAAGTATAAAAAATATATAAATTACTATAAATTTTTTAACATTTTTATACTGTACCAATGACCCAGACATAGCTGAATAGTAAAAAGGCTGGAGGGCCAAGGACATAGAGCAAAATGGAATACGCTCAATAAAATAAAATAGAGTCATCCCCTGTAGGGAAAAGAAGTAATAGGCCTTACATGTATCTTTCTTATTTATGATAAATTAGAAAGATACAACACCTTCCAAAAATTGAGCTTCATACATCCATGTACTCTATTAATATCCAATAATCCTTATACTAATAATTTTTAAAGTAAGCCAATAATAAAGTAAGTCTAGAGAATAGAGACTCTTATACTCCTAAAAGTGTGTGAGAATTGCATAATCATGTCCGTTGACATATGCAATATTCAAAAGCTATACTTTAAAAACTAAGACTTGAATGAATTTTATAAACTTAAACTTCTCACTAAACAACCATCCCAATAACAGCTCAGAATTACTAACTCCGGAGGAGGTATCCCCTTGTTTTCATAGTAAAAACAGGTGACCCAAGGGAACACCCCCCCCCCCCCCCCCTTTTTCTTGCCCTGGGTCAAATAGCCCAGAGCGAAGAGGGCAGCCGAACGGAGACACTGCCGAAACAGACAGCCTACCTAGCTATAGTAGCAACTGTTAAGTGAATGACATTCTGAGCAGTAGATAATAGACCTAACAATAGAGGCCTCCAGAAATGGACTCGATATTTCTGAGATAAAATTCATGAATGGATGGCTGAGCGCAATGAGCAGCCTTCAAAAATCTATAATAGAACACTATTAATGTAAGCCCAAGAAGTAGAAGAACTCTTACTTCATGAGCCGAAATCTTAAGCACAACTGCTAAGCCAATGATATACCATAAGCAGTACGCTAGTTAATAGAATCCATTAACAATAAAATGGAGCGTAACGTCCTTCTACTAGACATCAAAGACAGAAGAAGCTTACGCCCTTGTAATAAACAGATATCTGTTTATAAATACATAAACTGTACCCGGAAAGAGTAAAGGCCTATGCCCATACGAAGACGGAAGGACCTTAAAATAATAGGTTGCGGATAATAGGAGCCTAACTCTTATGCAACAATCCAACCTAAATAGTAACGGAAGTATTGATTCCGAAACTATGAAAGTGAAAATCATCCATCGATAGTGCATGAAACTCACTGACTCTACAGTAAAAGAGAAACCAACAGAATTACTGTCTAAAAGGTCAGAATTTGAAAACTACTGTTTCCAGAGGCTCAAATGATTACTTAGCTAAATAAGAACCTGAAGTTAAAATCCGTATAGGAATTTAATCTAAAGATTCTAAGTCTATTTATCAAAAAGTTACTAACCGACTTAGATAAAGAGACAAAAGACTCAATTGTAAACTATCGTAGAGTGCATAGGTATGAGGTAACATAAACCTATAACCTAAATAACAACAGGCTGCAGTAGATCTTGTGAAACAAGTATACTAAAAAATAGCAATGAGTAGTATGGAGGGATCAACCATATGAACATAATGATCCCTACACCACGACGGAAGAGCCTCCACTTTAGTCGCATAGAATAGCGAAGAAGAGGATCTCCTATAGTAAGAAATCGCGTCCAAAGCTCGTCCAGTACAGTGCTTACAATGCAATACGGACCACACAACGGAATACATGAAGGTTGCGACCTTGCTGGTTGTGATAAAGATGACACGATTTACCCAGTGAAAAAAGATCCTCACATAGAGGAAGATTTCACGTTAAGATCCACAGTAGACAAGAGAGTAAATTACTCATGATCTCTGTGAAGATAGAGATGCTATCAACAGAAATGTATTGTGGTTGTTTATCTTAGCAATACCTGCTAAAAACAACAGCGCCGGAGGATACGCGTATCCTATCATTCTGTCCTATAGATCAATAGAGCGTTAACAGTATTAGCTCAGAGATCTGGACAAGCCAACACATACGTCTGCAATTGATTAGCCAGCTGTGTCATAAATAAAACATCATTGGGCGCTCCCATAGATAGCAAATCTGATTGAATACTTGTTTGTTGAGAGTCCATTCTGACAGCAACAAGCGACCCGTAAGAGAACGGGAGTGCGATAAAACAATCAGACGACCCAGAATATGACGGACCAAAACTGAACTTGGTGTACTATAACCAACAGACGGATTCTTTCCATTAAATTGAAAAACGGAAACGAAAGAGTGCCTCCCTGGTTCCGGAGATACGCCACTACTGTCGAATTAAAGGACAGGAATTTGGGCATGCGTTTCTGAATAATGTTCATGCAATGACATAAAGCAAGCCTAAAAAACATTATTCCGCGGAAGTTAACTGATAGCTAAAAGACTGCGGAACCCAAAGACCCTGGCACTTCGAATCCGTAGGGATCAGTATATATCCCAATCTGTTTGACTGGCAACCGTCATAACAGCCACACTCGGGTCCGGCAACTGCGGCGGCACTCTCTGAGTCAACCACCGAATGTTTGCCCCAGTCTGAATCTCTTGTAACACTAGATAGACAAGAGAATGTATAAATCAAGCAATTCATGGATTGCCGGAAAGTTGCCGTCGAAGAGAAGCTCCTCCGAGAACGAAGCGACTCTGAGAGAGTTCTTAACCTACTATCCACGCGTGGATGTAGCTAGGGCTGCATCACGTCTAACCAACTCCAATCAGCCACTGAAGGGCGGAGTTATACGTGAACAAACTACTGCCCTCAAAAGAAATTACATTGAGAATAATATCCCGTAAATCTTTTCTTGAAGACGTAATGATAACGCCTCAGTAAGGCGGATTACGTATAATAAAGCGTCTAAGTTAAGTCTAATATACATAATGTCGTTCCCAACATTGAAATTGGAAAAGACATAAACGGTGAAAAAGAATATATGCAGTCTTTAATCACACCGTCTAGACGCATATGAACTCTCGGTATGCCCTGCTCTGCCAAAATAAACTATATGTAAAAAAAGATAAAATGGCAGAAATGAGCCACGCGGACAAGAAAGTAAACTATCATGCTTAGTAGCCGTCTTGTATATATATATAAATATATAGCGTCGAAAAATAAAACACATGTTGTAATGACAATATTGGACTGCGTCGGTAAGTCAGGGACAAAGTCCCTGTACCGATCGAAAAATCCGAGTCCAATGACGCTATAAGTCTCTTATCCAAGATCGCAGCAATGAAGTCCGAAAAATAATCACTGGAAGAAATGCCAGAAGATATGAAAGGCATCTTCCGATACTACTAAAGGGAAAACTCGAAATCTTTCGAATCCCTTTCGCCATCCTGTCGGACCCTATAAAGCGTTCGGTCGTCCGTAGCTTGATGCAACCGCGGACCGCACCGACCCAGCGCCGTCGGATAATTCCTGATTCGACCGAGAAACCGTCAATTGCTGGGATGCTGCGAAACAACTGTGCTAACTCGGATAGCACGTCCGTCACTGAGGCCTGAGGAGCAGCGGTCTTACGATGCATTGCCGCAGGAAGCTCCGAGATCGTTACCCCGTGCATACTTCCAATATGCGAGCGAACGGAGTGTATAGGCCTCGTGTCCCTTGGCTACCGGATGGCGCGACCTATTCGCTGTGGAATCACTGAATGCCGAAACTGATCGGATACTCGAGGTCACGTAGCCAATGTGCGGTCGTGTGCCCTGCTGTGAGGATGAGGAAGCATTAAAGACAGTCTCTCGGACTGTCAATATAACGGAGCGTCCCGAGCAACGGACATATGCTCCGAATGTAAAATATCTGAACCACAACATGCGGTCCCCTATGTTGTTGGCTTCCTCCGATCTGTCCTCAATCTGCCGTCACTGGGTGAGTACTAAAGTAATTAAAGTGCTCGCATCACCCAAATCTCCTTCCTAGACCGCAACGGACGAACCCGGCAGCCGAACCATTCGATGAATGTACGCTACACCGGGTGAGCTAGCGAATGTCACTCCGTAAGCGATAGACATATTCCATGAGCACTTATTGCCGCTAACTCTTCATTAACTATGACGACAGAGGCACACTTTTGAAAGACATCTCCATAACTCTTCGAACAAGAAACCAGAAATGCTTGGATAGCAAGCATAAAATAATAATATATATAGCGTCGTTCAATAATTCGAAAGTTTGTGTGACATTATTGGACTATGTCGGAACTGAGGGACGATGTCCCTGAACCGAACCAAAAATTTCTAAGTCCACCGACGCTATCAGTTTCTTATCCGGCATCGCAGCATATGTTGTTCCGAAAGGGAAAGCTTGAAATCCACCGAATCCCTTTCGGTATCCCGTCGGACCGGATGAAACTTTCGGACGTCCGTACCCGCTTCCGCGGAGCGTCCCGACCCAGCATCGTCGGATAAAATATATGCGACAGATTCAGTTGATGCTGGGATGCTGCGATAAACTGTGCTATTAAGGAAAGCACGTCCGTTCCCGAGGCCTGTGCAGTAGCGGACTTACGATGCATTGCCGCTGGAAGCTCCGTGTACGTTGACTCCCGCATACTTCCTATGCGAACGTCCGGAGTCTGCAGGCCTCGAGTCCCCGGCTACCGACCCAGCGCTGTCGGATAATTCTCGATCCGACACCGTTTCTGTCGGCTGCTGGGATGCTGCGATAAGCTGTGCTATGTGCACAAGAATGTCCGGCGTCGAGACCTGCGGAGGCGCAGTCTATCGCTGCTTCGCCGAGGGCAGCTCCGCATCAGATGGCTCCCGCATACTTTTCCTATGCGAACGTCCGGAGTCCATCGGTCTCGAATCCCTGGCTGCCGGATGGTGTGACCTGGTCGCCGAAGAATCCTTGATCGGCGAAGCTGGTAATATATCGGCGGTCACGCAGCCAAGGTGCGGTCGTGTGCGCTGACGAGAAGAGGAAGCCTTAGCAGTCTCAGCGGACTGCCTATACAACGGAGCGTCCCGAGCGACGGACGTATGCTCCGCTAACGACACATTTGTACCACAACATCTGGGGCCAGATGTTGTTGAACGAGAGAGGGGCCTCTCTCGCTTGCCGTCCGGATGGACCGGAACGAGCTATGAACCGGACTAAAAGGCTTCCTCCGTTCTCCCTCCGATCCGCCGTCACTGGGTGTGCATTAAGTTAATTTTATAGTGCTCGCATCACCCCAAAATTCCTTCTAGACCGCAACGGACAAACCCGGCTGCCGAACCATTCGGTGAATGGACGCTACACCGGGCGAGCTAGCGGACGTCAAAGGCCGTCGAACCTACTAGGGTCCTCTTAGGCAATTGGCGTATTACATGAGCACTTTTCCGCTAGCCCTTCATTAATTGTGACGACGGAGGCACACTGTTGGAAGACATCACAGATACATCACCCTAATCTTGATCGTCTGAAATAGAAATTGATAAAGTAGAGTGACCCTGCGGGGAAAGGACCGGAGTGTCCAAATCCCCAACAACATACCGTGACATACGCTTCCCATATTGTCATCGAAATCATACGATACAGAACCGGAGTTAATGCGAGTACACTGACCACATATAGAATGATAATAAGGTCAGAGGAAGACTTCCTCTTAAAACAATTGATCAATATCCTTTCAATGTGAAAAGAAAACAAGTCCTGGTACTCGCACTAACCCCTGGCAATCAAAATACATAATAATAATATGATCCATTAATATAGAAAAAATAATTGAAATCAAAATATTTTGAAAAAATATTTTTTCAGAACAGCCCAAGTTTCTGAAAAGTAACGTTGAGCCCCAATGGATCCCAAGCCTAAGTGTGGACAAAAATTTTAAAAATATTTTAAACAATTTATTCAACACTTACGAACAATAATAATGTATCTAGTTATGATTGAAATAACATAAAGATATTATTATTTAGAAATCCCCCCCTCACACAGAGGGCTGTTGTAAATGTAAACAATGAGTGTAAAAACACTAAAATAAGACTCCAGGCACCCAGGCCCGAAATCAGTTACCAAAAATACACCATCTGATGCAAAACAGAGACTTCCAGGGAAGAAACTGCAGAACATCAGATGGTAGATGCAGAACACAATGCCTAACCACCCGTAGGTGAAGACGTAAACATGGGGAAAGAACAGAATTCATTCTGTTATTCAGCTAAACTCCCAAGAAATTTTAGTAATAATAATTACAGAAATTATGCCAAAAGCATGGGAGAATAGCAAGGGGGAACTTAAAGGACAGGGAGAGAGGAAAAACACTTGTAAAAACAGTGTAACTAAATAATCAGAATGACAACAAAATGGCTGCTGCCTTGAAAATAGGTAACTTAACATAATTTCATTAAAAAATTTTAAGTTACAGCCCTGATAATATTCTGTCACACATTCTTTTCCTCTCCTCCTTTTCTATCCTCCTTAGAATCACCATTTCACTAATATTTATGTGTCTGGCATCATTTAAACTGAGATTTAAAAGCACAAAGATCAGTCAGATGTTAACTGATGAAGGGCCAAACTTAGAATGATAAATGGCGCCAATTTCGGAACGTCCTTGACACTGCGCATGCGCAGTAGGGGCGAAGTGTGGAGGGCCTCTCAGGACATGTTTTCTTTAGTTTTAGATGCAAATTTTGGGGATTGGGGGGCAAAATTTGTGTTTGGCCCTATATTTTAAGAGTTAGCACCAGCTATGTCTGGGTCATTGGTACAGTATAAAAATACTGATATTTTGGCACTTTTCCATATTTCCAAGGGCCATAACTCACACAAGAATATGGCAATCAGCATGAAACTCAAACTTGATCTGTAAGTCATCATTCTATAGTAGGTTACCAAAAATGAAATCATTCCATTCAAGCGTTTCCCCCAAAAAGTCCAGAAAACTGATATTTTGGCACTTTTTGATATTTCCAAGGGCCATAACTCACACAAGAATAATGCTATCAGCATGAAACTCAAACTTCATCTGTAAGTCATCGTTCTATAGTAGTATAACAAAAATTGAATCATTCCGTTGAAGCATTTCCAAAAAAGGTCTGAAAAACTGATATTTTGGTGCTTTTCCATATTTCCAAGGGCCGTAACTCACACAAGAATAATGCAATCAGCATGAAACTCAAACTTCATCTGTAAGTCATCGTTCTATATAGTAGTTTACCAAAGATGAAATCATTCCGTTGAAGTGTTTCCAAAAAAAGTCCAGAAAACTAAAGTCGGACTGACAGTCTGACGAATGGACAGAGTGCAAACCTGTAGTCCCCTCCGGCGATGCCCTTGACCTGTAGGCATGTTCAAAGTAGCCTTAAAGGTATTGTGAGACAGAAAAATTTTCTAAGTCAAAAGAGTGAAAAGGGGTCATAACTCTGGGAAAAATTACGATACGGAACCCATTCCTTGTGCATGTCCGTTCCTTGTGCATGTCCGTTCCCCCATGTGGGATTATCACCATACCAAAGGAGATACAAATCCAACCGATGTCTTTGAAATTACAATCAAAAATGTTTTTACGGACAGGTGGAAGGACAAACGGACAGATGGACAGTTGGACAGATTTAATGAAAGTGTCAATGACATTGTAGCTCAACTTGTGTAAGACATGTACATGTATAGTGATACAGCAATGACACACATCTAGGTAATCACCTGATAACAAAGGTACATGTAAAGTATTTTAACAGTATGTACATAAATGCTGACTGTAGCCTGTAACAAATGTATAGGTAAAGTATTGTAAAGGTGGGTGACAATTAGATGCTAAACTAGAAAAGAAATGTTTGAGTCCCAGAGTGGGTCTGACTGAACCCAAAAATATTTGTTTTCATAGCACAGTGATAACAAAGGCCCCCCAAAACACTCGTTCCAGTCCCAAGGTGATAACCCAAGAAGTTTCATGAAGATTGGTTCATAAATAGAGCCTCCAGTCCAGGCCATATTGACATGTGTTCTTACTGTGTTTAAGTAGCACTGAATAAATCAAAGTTCATCTAATTTGCATAATTTCTGCTTGAGAAAAAAACCTGTATTATATGTGATGTATTCAATGTTACTAAACATTCATTCAAAAATTTATTCAAAATCAGAACCTTCATATAGAAGTTCTGTACAAAAAACTGATTGTTCCTAATTTTGGTACAAAATGGCCACCGGCAGCCATCTTAAATTTCAGACTGCGCCCAAAAACATTTGTTCTCATCCCAAGGTGATAACAAAGGTACCCAAGAAGTTTCGTAAAGATCAGTTCATAAACACGGCCTCTAGCCTGAGCCATATAGAAGTTGTGTACAAAAAACTGATTGGACCTAATTTCGGTACAAAATGGCCACTGGCAGCCATCTTGAATTTTGGACCGCACCCAGAAACACTCATTCTCATCCCAAGGTGATAACAAAGGTACCCAAGAAGTTTCTTGAAGATCGGTTCATAAATACAGCCCCTAACCCGAGCCGTATTGACATGTGTACTTACTCTGTATGAGTAGGACTGAAAAAATCAAAGATCATCTAATTTGCAGAATTTCTGCACGAGAAAAAAACCTGTATTATATGTGATGTATTCCATGTTACTAAACATTCAGACAAAAATTTATTCAAATCAGAACTTTCATACAGAAGTTCTGTACAAAAAACTGATTGCACTAACTAAGGTACAAAATGGCTACTGGTGACCATCGTGAATTCTGGACCACACCCAAAAACACTCGTTCTCATTCATGGTGATAACAAAGGTAAAGAAGTTTCGTAAAGATCGGTTCATAAATACGGCCTATAGCCCAAGCCGTATTGAATTTTTGAGGGACGGACGGACAGATGGACATATGGCCATGGCATAACATAAAATTTGACTTACGTCAAAGTTGAGCTAAAGAAAATTTGACTTACGTCAAAGTTGAGTTAAAAATAAAAGTCTCGATCCCTCACTGATTTGAACAAATAAAGTGCTTGAGAAACAAACATACTTTTTTCTTTGGTCCATGTTTAATATAAGTAAAAGAATGACACTTTTTTACTTAGGCCATTGTAAGCGGTATTAAACCACAAGTTGTTTCATAATGCACCACACCATCCAAATATAAGGCCACCAATTTTGAGACGTTGAGAGTATTTGTCAAATATTAAGTATACCTTGTTCCTCACTGCTAGGCTTGGAAATTGCATATTCCAGTCTTATCAGCTCATCATTGAAGCAGTATAATCCTTTTCCAGTGGTGTAATATAGCCGCACAAACAATGTACCAGCAGCATCCTCAAACTTAATCTGTGCTTTGTGGTTACTGGAATCTGTTCATAAACAATGAAAAAAAATTGTAAATTTTCAAGTGTATTTTTCAGTTTTTACCGCCAAAACACAGCTGATGTCCCATGATGGAACAGTCTCATTCCAATGAGAGGAACACAGGGTATGTTATAGTTAGAGAATAATTTGACCCTTTACATGCTGTAATGCAGACATCTGTCCTGAGCTATTAACAAAAAAAACAAAAAGTTTTGGCCTCTAAGATTTAACTCATGACACATCACAGGAATGAGCTCATTCAAATGTGCGAGTCATACACTTTTTTTTAACCCTTCACTGAATGTAATGGCCTTAACCCCTGCAAAGCAATCTTCTGTTTCTCGTGTCATTTTTAGTAAAATTGCATGTGGGCGGGCATTTGATTATTTTATTTTCTATTTTTATAATTATTTCTTTGCCATCAAAAGTTCATGTTCTTGGTTTGTTTTATGTTTTAGGCCTCACAATCTACTGAATAGCATGAGTGGTGGTGTATTACATCCCTTGAGGGCAAGAAGGCTTTGCATTGCTAAGTTAAGTTTGCATTGGTCAAAAAAAGAGAGCATGCCAAAATGACCATGAGGCAGGGCATGAGAAAAAGATTTTTAACTTTTTAGGCTTAACCAGAGAGCACTATTTACAAAAAGTGGCATTAAAGTTACATATATTTCTTCAATTTTCACTTAAAAAACATAACGACTCATTGGAACAAGATCATTTGAGCTGATTCCAAAGAGGGGGTCATAAGAAATGTTTTTGAGGCAACAATTTATAGATTTCAGATATTGAAGAACTATTTTAAAAGTGTCATCCTCTTGTTATGTTGGGTAAGAGTTTAACCCTTTACCCAATGAATTGCCCGCATCCACCAGCGTAATTTGCAAATTCAGCAGCTGAAAAAATATTATTTTTCGAAAAATTCCAAAAAAAACATATCATGTGACCCCTCTTTGGTACGAGCTCATCGAGCTCGTTCCAAAGTGCGGTCACATGATATGGTTTTGTTGAATTTTTTTGAAAAAATTTAAAAAATTATATTTTAAATAATAAATTTTGAAATCATCTGCGTTGGGTAAAGGGTTAAGCAATGAAAGTGTCAATGACACTGTAGCTTAACTTGTCTGTGTGTTTTGTTTGATGAAAAGGATAATGTTCAATGTTGATGAAAGGATTATGAAATAAGACAAGAATTGTGATAATTGGGAATATATTAATTTCTGTTCCGTGTATGCTATGTTTTTCATAAAAATATTATGAGGTGTACACAGTACTAAAGGGCAGAGGGGTGGGTTAATATAACCTCACAGTTAATGTATGTGGCCCTCACAGTTAACGTATGTCAACAAAAGTTACCAAGTTACAGTGAAATTATTCCAAAACGAGTCATCCTATCAAGTTACATTGAAATCCCTTCATAAATATGGCCCGTAGATTGTGTTAAAGGTTTTCAGGCTTCAGACCTGTGTAGCCATGACGGTTGACCGATTGATACTATAAGGGGACGTCCTCATCTTGACATTATACCGAGTCGTTCTACTGAGTTACAATGAAATCCCTTCACAAATACAAATTGTAGTCTGCACTAAAGTTTTTCGGTTGTGGGCTCGGGAAGCCATCATGGTTGAATGATCGCAACCAAAAGGGGACGTTGTAATCTGGGCATCATCTGGAGTGATCCTACGAAGTTACAATGAAATCCCTTCATAAATATGACCTGTAGACTGTGCTCAAGGTTATCAGGCTTTGGGCCCCTGTAGCTGTCACAGTCGGCCAATCATGACCAAAAAGGAATGTCATCATCTAGGCATTATATGGAGTCAATCTAACAAGTTACAATGAAATCCTTACATAAATACGACCTATAGACTGTGCTAAAGGTTTTTGAGTTTTGGGCTCCGGCAGCCATCAAGGCTGGATGATCGCGACCAAAAGGGGACGTTCTCATCTAGACATTATTTGGAGTCATCCTACCAAGTTATAATGAAATCCCTTCATAAATATGACCTGTAGACTGTGCTAAAGGTTTTCGGGCTTCGGGCCCCTGTAGCCGTCACAGTTGCCCAATCCCATCCAAAAGATGGCGTTCTCATCTAGACGATATATGAAGTCAACCTACCAAGTTACAATGAAATCACTTCATAAATATGACCTGTAGATTGTGCTAAAGGTTTTCGGGCTTTGGGCTCTGGCAGCCATCATGGTTGAATGATCACAACCAAAAGGGGATATTCTCATCTGGGCATCATCTGGAGTGATCCCACGAAGTTACAATGAAATCCTTTCAAAACTAGAGGTACTGTGAGCAAGCTCACAAAGTGATCCCCCCCCCCCCCCCATGCCTCAGTTGTTGCCCTTAACCCCCCTCCCCTCCCGTGCCTCAGTTGTTGCGCTTACGAGGACACAACCATATGATGTAGCAATTGAAATGTATAAGTTAGATTATCTCCCCTTGGAAATGTCAGAACGGAACTATATTGCTTCATGCACATCTTCATATGGAGTTCTTCCATTGTGTCAAGTTTCATGAAAATTCTTCAAACGGTTTAGGAGTTGTGCTTATAAGAATGGACAGATGGACGGACGGAAAGACGGAAGGACGGACGGACAGGGTGATTCCTATATAATCCCCTAAACTTTGTTTGCGGGGGGGGGGGGGGGGGGGGGGGGGGGGGTATTAATATGGCTTGTAGACTGTGCTTAAGGTTTTCGAGTTTCGGGCTCAAGACAGCCATCATGGTTGAATGATCGCAACCAAAAGGGGAATTCTCATCTGGGCATCATCTGGAGTGATCCTACAAAGTTACAATGAAATCCCTTCATAAATATGACCTGTAGACTGTGCTCAAGGTTTTTGGGTTCGGGCCCCTGTAGCCGTCACAGCTGACCAATCACGACCAAAAGGGGATGTCATCATCTGGGAATTATATGGAGTCAACCTAACAAGTTACAATGAAATCCTTCCATAAATACAACCTATAGACTATGCTAAAGGTTTTTGGGCTCAGGAAGCCATCAAGGCTGAATGATCGTGACCAAAAAGGGACGTTCTCAACTAGACATTATTTGGAGTCATCCTACCAAGTTACAATGAAATCCCTTCATAAATATGACCTGTAGACTGTGCTAAAGGTTTTCAGGATCGGGCCCCTGTAGCCGTCACAATTGCCCAATCACGTCCAAAAGGGGACATTCTCATCTAGACATTATTTGGAATCAACCTACCAAGTTACAATGAAATCCCTCCATAAATATGACCTGTAGACTGTGCTAAAGGTTTTTGGGTTTTGGGCTCGGGCAGTCGTCGCGGTTGACAGATCGCAACCAAATGGGGAAGTTCTCATCTAGACATCATACAGAGTCATCCTACCAAGTACAATCAAATCCCTCCATATTAAATACAACCTGCAGACTGTGCTAAAAGTTTTTGGGTTTTGGGCTTGGGCAGCCATCACGCTTGACAGATCATGACCAAAAGGGGACTTTCTCATCTAGGCATTATACAGAGGCATCCAACCAAGTTACAATGAAATCCCTTCATAAATACGACCAGTAGACTGTGCTAATGGTTTTTGGGTTTTGGGCTCAGGCAGCCATACCGGCTGCCCGATTGTGACCAAAAGGGGAAATTCTCATCTAGACATGACCACAAACCTTCATATGAAATTTAGTGACGATCAGACAAAAACTATGGGGTGTAGCCTGTGCCGAAGGAAAATGTGAACAGATTCACAGACTTCCACACACGTGATGGCAAAAGCTTATCTTGACTTTGTCAAGTTAAGCTAAAAATTTGGAATCGCCGAGATCTTGGTTGTCGTATAAAATATGATAAATTCAAAGTAATTTGTATATTTTTTATACTTACCAATGGCCCAGACTAGCTGGTGCTAACTCAAACTTATCAAGGGCCAG
Organism: Pictodentalium vernedei; assembly: GCA_031216915.1. Taxonomy (NCBI): domain Eukaryota; kingdom Metazoa; phylum Mollusca; class Scaphopoda; order Dentaliida; family Dentaliidae; genus Pictodentalium; species Pictodentalium vernedei. The sequence goes on from CM062295.1 coordinate 698,187,798, forward strand.
ACACAAATTTTGAACCTCCCAATCCCCAAAATTTGATTGCAAAACCGAAAATTAAAAGTCCTATCTGGCCCTCCATACTTTTACTCTCTGCGCATGCTCAACCGTCAGGAAGTGACCAGAATTGGTGCCAACATTATTCTTTGTAGAAAAGAGTACTACATAATAACTCAGCGGGAAGGTATGAGCGCCCACTCATGGGAGGGCCATACCCGTCTGGGCCATTGGTAAGTATAAAAAATATAAAAATTACTTTAAATTTATATTTTTATACTATAAATCAATGGATCAGACTAGCTGAATCGTAAAAAGGCGGAGGGCCTAGGACTTCAGAATTAGTAGACCCACATAGAATCCAAGGCGAAAGGAAATTAAATTTAAAAGGAATTACATGTCACTCTATCCAGTAATAGAGAAGACATATCAAAAATAAGGAGCCAATTTCAAGTAATTCCGTATTCTTAGCATGAAGACTATGCTAATTGGATGTAACAAGTTCCCAATTTTTAATGCTAGTACGGACTATGCCCCAAAAATTAGGATGGTGTATTTGAGAATGAGAGGTTATCCCCCACAAACATATGTCATATACAGTAATACACAAGTTGTATCCAAGATATAATCTACTGACAAAACAGCTTCACTTATAGTTACACACTTATCAAGCCGGAGGAGAGGTAAAAAATCCCCCCCAACCTTTTTGAAGGAATCTTCTTCAAAAACAAAGAGGGGAGCGCTCTGGAATCAGTAAAAGCGGTACCAAATAACAATATATATTCATCGAACAGGCACCCAGGTATAAAATATTAATAAATTGGTGCTTAACGTCACTTCAGAAGCTAAGGCTATCGCGGCGATCCCGGTAATTAATATCACCCGCTTGTAAAGTATACCAGAGTCAGCATACGTAGATCGGTTGAAAACCAGTGATATAATATATAATATCTGCCTAATAATTCATTTATTATGAACATGAGCATTGAATCCCGCATGTAATCATCTGAATACCAGTTAACTGACTAGACAGCCTTACAGGTACCCAAAGGATAGCAATTTATTGATGAATCATATGCTCGTATATGACATATTGACGAACAATCACAGGAAACCAACCCCAAAAAAGTGGATGTGCACATGAGGTCGCCATTGAACACGACCCAGCTGCCAATCGAGAAGTCATGAAATGCATGTATATACTTAAATGCATACAAGGCTTACAGGAAGAACACTACATCTTGCCCGGTAATCGCCTCTTAACTGGTAGAGTTCTGGAAGCCCAATTTGGGCTTTACTCTGAAGTGCAGGTGCCACAACTTAAAGGCTTCATATTCTGTGGATATGCTTCATATTATTTTTTAGAATTGTTTAGTCTGTGAGTATTTGCCTTGTTACAATTTATGGGAGAGTGCTCCTACTCACTGAAGTTTCTTACAACACAAAACAGTCGTCCCCGACTGTTAATGGGATGAAAAATGCTCTGCACTCTCGATCTGTATTGAGATCTCATAGAGTATCCCACTTAGAAACTTCTAGGCTTAATCCTCTTTCGTGTGCTTCCATGTAAGTAGAAGAAGCCATAACTGCCGCCGGCCCCGGCTGCAGTGCGGAAGGAACGTTTCGATGAGTGTTCCGACTCAATAAGGTTTCTCACAACGGACACAGTCGGCCCCGACTGTTAACAGGATGGAGAGGGTTCTCCAAACAGAGATCTGACCCCAGATCTAGCCGAGCGTCCCATAGAGAAACTTCTGGCTTCTACTACATGCACAATTGACCGGACCGAACTCAGCACTGTCCGACAGCTCAACACTGGATTCTGCGGGAGACTGCTCTTGCATTAGCTGGGATGCTGCTAATAGTTGCGCAACTGCTACAGCAAGTCTGTTCCCGAGGCTTGAGGAGCAGAAGTCTTCTGTTTTTTCCACCGCTTGCTGCTCCTGGGATGATGATCTGGAGATAGATCTCTTCTCCGCAAGTCCCATTGATCGATGCCTTGGATCGCTAGCTGCCGGATGGTCCGACTTCAAGGGCGAAGAAAGCCTCCGTATACGTGCCGCTGACTGGTTATCTGAAATCTGGTAGCTAGCCTGCGGTCGTGTGTGCTTTAATAACATAGCGGAGGAAGCTGTGACTGAAGCCGACCCCTGCTGCAGACTAGACAGAGGTTCCTGAGCAGTGGGCAGACGTATGCTCCGTCTCGTGCAAAGTTTCGAACCAGAAAAATTCATTTTGGCTTGTGAAACGTAGCGGAGGAAATCTTGACTGAAGCCGACCCTGGCAGCAGACTAGACAGAGCGTCCCGAGTGGTGGGCGGACATATGCTCCGGCTCATGCAAGTTTCTCATAACAACATTTGGCCCCAAATGTTGTTAGGTTAGAGAGGGGCCTTTCCCATTTGCGGTCTATTAGACCTCGGCGAGTACAAGAAACTTGCTGACTTCCTCCCTATTTCCGTCGTCACGGGGTGAGCTTATTTATATTTAAGTGCTCGCTCTACCCACATCTACACTTCCTTCGACAGACTTACCCGGTGCCATGGCTTCTATGGATGGAGTAACCGCTTCACCAGTCGAGCTAGCTGCTTGCAAGAGATTAAGAACACTAACTAGAGGCCTTATCCCTTGCATATCATGAGCACTGCAGCTAGCTCTATTTGCTCAATGGAGCGCGACGACGGTAGCACACTTGGATGGGTGTCAGAATATCGATCTGAAATAGAAACTGAAAAAATGAATTATAATGCGGTGAGAGGCCTGGCTTCAGAACCTCACAGCCAACAACGTACCGCGAAATCTGTCACCAACATTAGTCATCCCAGTGAACATAAGAATGACAAGAGTCTGCAGGAGTGCATCGACTAAAGTTGATATCAGTCCTCTAAACTCCACAACAAAATATATAATTAAGATACATGAATAATAGCAATCAAAATTAAATTCAAAATATTTTTAAAAAAAAAACACCTAAGTTCCCAAAGGGAACATTAAGAGCCCTAGGGCATCCCGATAGAGACTAAGTGTGGACAAAATCCAAATATTATGAGCTACACTACCAGAATAATAATCAAAGTATCCTAAAGTAATTGTACAGGACAGAATATAAAATACTACCTATATTTGAGAACAACGTCAAGGAAAAAACCAGAAACAAGACATCAGGCACACAAAAAGGCCCAAAGTCAGAAACCAATTTAAATGCTGCCAGATGCAAAGCTAGATCTTCGTACGAAGAAAAAATGATACATCGGATAGAAGATGCAAGACTAAATGACCTAACACCCCTAGGGTGAGGACATAACCATGGGGAAAAACAGAATAAATATTCTGTAATACATGTTAAACTCCCAAGAAATTTAATAAAAAATTTCAATAAAAAATAGCCAAAAAGCTTAGAAGTTTAAAAGGAGGGCTTCAAGGAAGGATAGGGAAGGAACACTTAACAAAAATCGCGACATCGACGCCGTAGCTGCGACGGGTGGTGCAATTTCACAAAATTCTAAGTTCATCAAGGGCCATAACTCCAAGAAAAATATTTGGAACAACACATACATTGAACAGTGGCTAGACATCAATAAGATACACTTACATGCCAAATATAAAGTCATTCCATCAAGTATTTCAAAAGTTATTGAGTTTTGAAACTCGTTGGTCACAGACAGACCGACCGACCGACAGACAGACCGACAGACAGACCGGCAGACCGGCATTGCCACTTATAGAGCTGCTAGTCGCAGCTAAAAAGTGGAATAATCATGAGCAAGAATGATGACGTCAGGTGTATGTCCCGAAGTTGGGAAACATGAAATAATTTTTATAATTATTATAAAGTTCAGCCCTGAACATTTGAGACCACTATTGTTCACACTTCCATCATCCATTTACAGCCCTGGATCCACCAATTCTTTCATTGATTTGTGTCTGGCATCCTCAAAAAAGGAGATTTTAAAGCACACATGTCAGATCATTGTTACTGACTTTAGAGCCCAGACATGTTAACTCTCCCGGAATGCCCGGGAAAATCCCGGAATTTCAGTGTAGTTCCCGGCCTCCCGGACGGGAATCAGTTTTGGACCAAAAATCCCGGAAAACAACAGCCGAATATTTCTTTCACGTTGCAACTTTTGAAAAACGTTCAAAGTCAAATCACATGCATTTCAAACTCTGGAAAAAACTCATGAAGCAGTAAAATATGGATTTAAGTTAAATTTAATTAAGAAAAGGCTATTTTATGATATATATTTCAACTGTGTTCATGTTTATTTCTGGGGGTTTTCTTCGGAGATTCTTGATTCTTGATTCTTGAGTGTCGAAGTGAAAATAGGTGACTTACTTTCAAACAATTGAAAACTCCACCTTCATTTAAATGCAGTTTTGGGAAATTAAAATATATGAAAAGGAATTAAATAATATATATTTATTTATTCCTCCATAGAATAGCTTTAATTCTCATCCCTTTTCCAAAATCAAAACGTAAACACCAACTATTTAGCACAGCTTAAAAGTAGGTTAAAGTCGCTTAGGATGCCGAAAAATTATGACAGCATATTTAAACACAATGGACTTTTTTTCTAACACCACATTTATTCTGTTGTGCTGACTACAGAACTGTTAACTGTTGGCCATCTGTAACCGGAAAATTTCGAATGGAATTAAAAAAAAATGCTTCAATGATGAAAAGAAAAGTTTTGTGTAGGGCACAAGCGTCCCACATGCATGAAGTTTGATAAAGATACTTTCTGAGCACTAATGTTCTTGAAGTAACTGAACATCAGGGCATCTTTTCCTGTTAACATTTCCAGACTTGGGAAATTATTTGCTAAGTGGACTTTGATAAGAGCAAACCACAGGTGGAGGTGCTCTGTGGGTCAGTGTGGGTGGGTGGAGGTTCGGAGGTGGGGGGCTCATGAAGAAGAGGATCCTGGGGGGGGGGGGGGCAAATCAACAGTTATTTTATGATTTTTTAACATAGCATAAATGCATCAGCATAGATGACAGCTAGTTCTGGATACAACCTGGTGCTAATAGTGGTCCATGAGCTGAAAATTCACAAGTTTTTTCTTTTATTTTGCCCCCACGCGAACTTTTCCCTGAAATCCATCCCATTTCCCTGAAAATCACCCTCAGGTTTCCTGAAAAATTATTTTGGAGGTTAACATGTCTGTTAGAGCCAAACAAAGAACTATGTTGGCGCCAATTCCAGGCTCTTCCTGACTGCTGCGCATGTGCAGATGATAAAAGTATGGAGGGCCATATAGGACTTTAATTTTCAGTATTGTATGCAAATTTTGGGGATTGGGGGTTCAAAATTTGTGTTTGGCCCTTGATAATATCGAGTTTGCACCAACTAAGTCTGGGCCATTGGTTATTACAGTAAAACTTGTCTTGAGAGACCACTGTCTTGAGAGACCACTTGTCTTGAGAGACCACATCTACCAGGCACCAATTGGTTTTACTCTATAATGGACCTGCTATGGGAGACCACCTGTCTTGAGAGACCACTGTGACCTGATACCAACTTGTATTTTTATGCCATAATGGACCTGTCTTGAGAGACTGCCCCTTTGAAGACTGAAACCATGACAAAAACTTTTTACCTGTTCTGGAAATGGAAAATCCATTGTGGTCATACTAACATAATTAAAAGTATTAAAGGCTCTTAATTGGGTTTCAATTGCTAACTCATCACAGATTGAGATGTTTTTATGACCTCTGTGAAAAGATTAGGATTATTGCTGAATAAACAATTTCATACATACCTGAAATGTGACAGATAGGAATAAAAATAAATTTGTGTTGAAAATCTTTTTGTAACAAATTGAAATGGACTGTTATAAAAATTATAAAAATAAATTAGTGTTGAAAATCTTCAAGGAAGATTTTCAACACTAATTTATTTTTATAATTTTTATAACAGTCCATTTCAATTTGTTACAAAAACTTCATAAAAAAGAACAACTACAAAGTAATTACAAAAATCCATTCTTCTCCATTTCTGAATTTTGTGGTTGGTTGTTCACTGACTTGAGAAAACCTGAAACCTGTTATGAGAGACCACCTGTCTTGAGAGACCACTTTTGTATGGCCCAAAGGGCAGTCTCTCAAGACAGGTTCTACTGTAGTATAAAAATATGCTCTGTGATTTGATTTGACAATAAGTAATGGATGATTCTCACCTTATGACAGGGATTCTTCTACCCTTTTGGGAAAGAGTCCATGCAATCGGGAAAATTCCTGTCATGAAGGCTCCAACTGGGAATTTGTTTTGAAGAAGCACACACAAAGAATAAGAAATGTTACCTTCATATTGGGCTGAAAGCATTAATACTGAAGCTACTACATGTATAGAACATCTAGTCAGTTTCATAACTAACAGTCGCATGAAATAATGATCAGTTTTTGTAATCTCTATCAAATAAATTGTTGTATTATAACAATAACATGATTTTGAAGGGCTTTACAGTGTATTAACGGCTCATCAGAAATGGTTAACAGCCCAAGAGTCTATTAGCGGCCTGCGACAAAGTCGAGGGCCGCTAATAAGCTCAAGGGCTGTTAAACATTTCTGTTGAGCCGTTGATACACTGTAATGCCCGACAAAGTCATGTTATTTCTATTATTGCCACTTTCGTATATCGGGTACATAAGATTAAATTATATGGGAAATTAGATAAATAAATGAAGTTTGACGTTTTAGAATTGAAAAAACAGCGACACTATCGTCTGATTTGTTGACAAACAAACCGAGTAACATGACTATCGTCTGATCAGTTTACGGCGAAATTTGGAAAGTTAGATGATGAAATATATCTTCGAAATGCAAACTTTAGGCAAGGAGTTTATTCATCAAAGATGTCATCACTTACTTAGTGTGTATCGCTTCCTATATCTGATACATTATCTATTCGTGACACAAAGGGAAACACTTGAAACAAATATGTTAATTGTGTTCACAAATTAAAAAAAAATCCGAATTGAATTTCAATCCAAATGGAAATCTGGGAAAAATATTGTTGATCGGCTGAGAGATGTGACGTCAATGTCTATATTTAGACGTGTCGGGCTGTTATTGACGTGTTGGGCTGTTATAGTCAATAACGGCCCAACACGTCACATGACTTGTACTTGTTGAGCATTACGAGGTTTCAACGCCCAGTAAAACATCGTTAATGTGCTAGGAACGCCTGCAAAAGTGGTAATAATAAAGGATAAAGATATTTATGCATTTTGTTACACATCGACACTCTACATTCTGAGGTTTAGCAGCTTTATCTATTGACTAAAGTGAATTTTTTGATTTGATTGGTTGATAGATACGTGGTATGAGACCATATTCATTGAAACCCACGATACGTCCGCCCAGCCACTGAAAAATTTCCCACACCCAGTGGAAGCCTCGTTCCAAAATCTACAAATTGTCCATACCCCGTAGAAGACGCGTCATTCCAGTTTTACAGTGTACATGTATTATATTTTAATTTTTTATCGCCAAAATATAGCTCATGACCCCTTATTGGAATGAGCTTGTCGAGTACCCTCCAATGTGGGGTTCATAAGCTATGTTTTTGAGACAAAAAAGAAATTCAATAATTTTTTTATACTAGTCATATCGGCATATTTTCACAAAAACTCTTTTGCACAAAAATTCCACAGAAACCTGTATGGCTCAACAATGGAAGATGAAAGATCTCATGCTGTGTGTGTTCACACATGAAATAGATTGTACTTCTAAAACGGAAAGTCAATAGATAAATTTGTTACTCTGTGTCTGATCACGTGGTACGGGTTTTTACCTACCCGAAGCCAGCCGTATGCCATGAGGCCAAAGGCCTACCCGAAGCCAGCCGGATGCCATGAGGCCAAAGGCCTCATGGCATACGGCTGGCTTCAGGTAGGTAAAAACCTGTACCATATGATCAGACATGGGGTAACTAATAGTATCTAGGCAAGTCTTGGCTGCCTATATGGGCAGCTAAAACTTGCCTAGAATCAACTGACAAGGTTCTTGGGATGTAACTTGCAAATGTATCTAAAAACCGCCTGTTAAGGCACCTGTTTTGTTGCAGTAAAAAGTGATTAAAGTCAAAATTAGGCCTTCCAACAGTTAAAGAAGAATTAACTTTTCATTTGAATGAGGAATGAGAATGGGAAATTTTAGGTTTGAATTGGGAAAAATCCTGCCAGAATGCCATAATGAAAGGGTCCCATATTCGGCCCCTGTAGACACCCAAAATGATCCCTGAATGATGAAAAAAAATTCTCAAAAATCATATTATTGTTTGGGTTCTACTAAGAATTATAGTTATAACATACTCTTCATTTTCATTGTTTCCTTCATGAACTCAATAGCTGATTCATCCCAAGTTTTAACTTGCCTGAAATAAAAAATAAAACCTTGTTTTGATGCAATTCATGAATTTTAACAAATTAAAATGCTGACCCTTTCAGAGAATGCTTTGAAACCATACACTGAAGTTTAAAAAATAAATATAAACAAAGCAAAACAGCAGTTTCCTGACATTAAATTTTTGCCACACAAATTTGAGCTCATACCAATGAGGGGTCATGAGCTATGTTTTTGAGACAAAAAATTAAAAAATATTGAAAACTGAATGGAGATTTTTGTGAATACAGCTGGATGGTTTTGGCCATCACATTAGTCAAAAGGTTAACAGGAGTACCGGTATACAATAAACAGCAATTGGGTCATTTCCCTGTCTTCTTGTGATAAATTGAGGATTTTATTAGTTACCCCGTGTCTGATCACGTGGTACGTGTTTTTACCTACCCGAAGCCAGCCGTATCCCATGGAATTACATGTACTGAGGCAAAAAAATGTCTTTATATGTGGGGAATTTAGTGGTTGCCAGAGGAATTCTTAGATTTTTCATTCAATCAACAGGAGTTTAGTCTACAACCGATAAATATACAATTAACAGGTCAAATATGTATTGAAGGTAGGTAAGTGGTAAATAGCTTTATGTATTGAAGTCATATACAATTAACATAGATATTCAATTAAGAGAATCCACTTAAGTGGGCGCCACTGTATTCGTGTATATGATGACATGCGACCCATTGTCACTTTACAAGGGGCCATACTGCGACAAATAGTAAACAAGGGCTATTGTTGAAGGCAATTATATCCCCAGTGAAGTGCTGGACCGATGAAGCATAAATGAATTAAAAGCAAAGTAAGTACAGTAACTTTCTTGTTGGGAGGCTCAGCGAGGTCGATGAGGCCACGAGCTGGAGAGGGCCCTCTCTAACCCAACAACATTTGGGGCCAAATGTTGTAATGAGAAACTTGCATGAGACAGAGCATACGTCGGGATGCTCCATCTAGTCTGAAGCCGGGTTGGCTTCAGTTGCGGCTTCCTCCGCTACGTTATTAAAGTACACACGACAGCAGGCTAGCTACCCGACTTCAGATATCCAGTCAGCTGCACGAAGACGGAGCCATTCTTCGCCCCTGAAGTCGGACCATCCGATAGCTTGCGATCTGAGGCATCGATCAACGGGACGCTCAAGAGAAGAGATCTATCTCCAGATCTTCATCCCAGGAGCAGCAAGCGGGTGGAAAAAACAGAAGACCGTTGCTCCTCAAGCCTTGGGAACGGACTTGCCGCCTCCCGCAGACTCCAGTGCTGAACTGTCGGATGGTGCTGGGTCGGTCCGGTCAATTGTGCATATAGAAGAAGCCAGAAGTTTCTCTACAGGACGCTCGGCTTGATCCTGGTCAGATCTCCATTTGGAGAACCCTCTCTGTCCCGTTAACAGTCGGGGTAGACTGTGTGTGTTGTGAGAAACCATATTGAGTTGGAACACGCATCGAAATGTTCCTTCCACTCTGCAGCCGGGGGCAGTTATGGCTTCTTCTACTTACATGGAAGCATATGAAAGAGGATTAAGCCTAGAAGTTTCTAAGCATACCCTGTGAGATTTGGGGACAGATCGCGAGTGCAGAGCATTTTTTTGTCCCGTTAACAGTCGGGGACGACTGTTTTGTGTTGTAAGAAACTTCAATGAGGAGGAGCATCCGTCCTATGTGACGAGTCGGGATGCTTCTTCCGCACTTCAGCCGGGGTCGGCTGTGGTTACGGGTTCCTCTTCTTCCATGGATATGCACGATAAGGGATAGATGTCTACAAGTTCCTAACGGAATGCTCGGCGAGGTCTGGAGCAGACTGCGATCTGGAGAACCTTCTCCTTTCCATCAGCAATCAGGGTAAACTGTTTTTGGTTCGAGAAACTTTAGTGAGTTGGGACGCCCGTTCACGCTTGCGGTTCGGGACGCTTCTTCCACACTGCAACCACATTCGGTGGCAGCTAAGGCATCTCTTCCCTTCCTTCATTAATGAAGCGCGTTGACCACAGACTAGCTATCTGACTTCGCAGGTTCGGGTTCATAGCTAGTCGTTTGAGACTAGTACTACCTTTTAACAGACTCCGACGGTGAGCTGTCAGTCGGTGCTGCATTGGTCCAGTCATCCGTTCAGTCAGATGGAGCTGACCATATTTGCGGATGGAACATTTGGATGGTGAGAGGGATACGGAGTGTGAGTCTCCATCTCTCACAGAAGGGCACTTCAAGACTATGAAAAATCTTAAGCTCATAAGACTACTGTTCCATATGAATATAAGTCTGCGTTTAGATGTCATGAGCAGGCCGGGGATGAAAATATGTCCCTACCTGCATCATTTAATATATCCTCGGAAATAATGGAATGTGCTATTTCATTGAAAAGAGCAAATCTGGGCGCAATGTCCTAAGCAGATCACCTTACCAGAGCTATGGCGCAATGTCTCAATGGAAAGAAATATGAGGACGTGGTTCCTCGCTAAGAGTTCTTTCCAGGGCAGTCATGTATGCCACGTACAACTCCGCACGGACAGGGAATTTGGAGTTGGTAAGACATGATGCTGCCCTTGCATTATCATCAATTATAGATGACAAGGTGAAAAGCTCTCTCTGAGTCGCTACGGTTACAGGAAATATACTATTTGACAACAAGCTTGCATTGATATATGTGCAGGCTACAAAAACCTTCCAATGCTCTGCTATTGAAATCGCTGTCTCATCAACACAATTCAGCAGACCAGGGTAAGCGAGGCCGTTTTGCTTCTAAGAAAGCACCATCAGAATGTCTCGCGAGGGTACAATAACCCTCTTATATTTACTATGGAAGTCATCATTATAGCGACTCGGGAAAGGGGTATAGGTCTGATCAAGGCTATGGATCAGACTCCCCTAGGCCGACGATTAACGGAAGATCATCTTCACGAGAAACTGGAAGTTAATCACAGAAGTTCCTTTCAAAGAGAATCGCTTCTAGTGGAGGTAAAGACTCTCTTATTGAAGGGAACAACTGAGGTCGACGAGACGAGCTTTGTGGGGAGGACATATGTGGGGAGGACATAGTTTCTCCTCCCGTAAGCATCGTAAATCGTACAGGTGATGGACATGACCTCTATTGCTTGCCAGTCAACGGAAGATTATCAACTTCACGAGAAAATGGACGTTAATCACGGAAGTTCCTTTCAAAGACAGTCGCTCCTAGTGGAGGTAAAGGCTCTGTTATTGAAGGGAACTGAGGTCGTCGAGAATAGATTTCGTTGCTTGCCACTTGGCGGTAGGTTATCAACCTCGCAAAAGTGGATAAATTACAGAAGATCAGTGGATGAGAATGTAGTCTCGGCAGGCCTGCGGCTATCAGCCCAAGCAAGCTCCACTTTCAAGAATACTTGTTAGACAAGTCTTCCAAGAGAGGCTTTCCTTCTGGAGGTATAAGCTTTCCTATTGAACTAAAGCATTAGACGTCGTCGAAATTTTTCTCCAGTTTTTTATTATCACCTGTTTCTCGTCCTGAATCCGGATGGATAATGCATAGATAGGATGAGATATGCCTTGGCCTCAAGTCAATTGGGGACGCCATAGTAGCCTTCTGTACGGTTACTGCGGTCTCTTGGGTTAGGCTCTGTCCGCTGTCTTTTGGGAATAAAACCGAAAAAGATACTGTGCTTCTCGGTTTGTTTTTCCTCGGTGTCACAGACTTGAGTCTTATTGTTACACCATAGTAGCCTAGCTAAAATCATGAGTGAGATTTTTTAAATATTATGCAGTGGCATAACGGAATTTATTATCTCTTGGGACTGCAGTCTCTTTGGGAATTCAGGGCTGTTTATATAGTGGCCCTTCATTCCCTACCTTGTGCGACGGTAATTGTAAGTCTCCATTAAGTGAGCCTTCAGGGTCGCAACTTACACCGATATATCTGTCTTCATGAAGATGAAGACTTATAAGCTTTGGCTAGTGTTGTAAGTCTCCTTAGTGAGCTTCTAGGGCCTCAGTTATCAGCTTTTAATGGTCTTCACATACAGGAAGACCTTTAACTGCTTCAGCAAGGCTGAGTTAGTTGTCCTATTGGACATGATAACGTTTGTTGGAGGAGGTTATTCTCTTCAAACCGGTATGGTTTGGTGTGAGTTATTATGTTAATACAGTGATAACATTTGTTAGAGGAGGTTATTCTCTTCAAACCGGTATGGTTTGGTGTGAGTTATTATGTTAATACAGTGTATTTGTTCTTCACGTCTTTCTCCGCCCTTAGTGGCATCATGGATTCGGTCAGACGTGAGAGAGCCTTGCGGTTCCTATACTATTTGATGACTAACACAAGAATGATTCAAGTAATGTGGGTGAGGGGGATTTGATATGATTTCGAATCCCCACCCCCCTCCACACCACAAATGTGTTTACCGGGCAAGACGTAGTTTTCTTCCCGTAAGCCTCGTATGCATTTAAGTATATACATGCATTTCATGACTTCTCGATTGGCAGCTGGGTTGTGTTCTATGGCGAGCTCATGGGCACATCCACTTTTTAGTTGGTTTGTTTCCCATGGTTGTTCGTCTATATGTCATATACGAGCATATGATTCATCATCAATAAATTGCTATCCTTTGGGTACCTGTAAGGCTGTCTAGTCAGTTAACTGGTATTCAGATGATTACCTGCGGGATTTCAATGTTCGCATGCATAATTAAGTGTATTATTAGGCAAACACAGTATTGTATGTTATGGACCTTAGAAACAATGAATTATTTCAGGGGTGGTCCGTGACGAGTCTGTTAATCATAGCTCGTTCCATTTCTAAATCCAGGTTTCCATTAATTTCGGTACCCAATCGAATATAACTTGTCTATACATTTTCGTATATTCGCACGTGTCTGGGAGCATAGATGTCGGATAGACCACATCTGGGCGTGTTATTTCTTTGAATTTATTGTACACCTGAACAGGGTCGCCTGTGGGTTACTTTGGAAGTGTGTTTACTCTCCAGAGATCGTCCATTGTGATTCTATTGGACATGTGTATGTTGTATATATTATATCACTGGTTTTCGACTTATCTTCATATGCCAACTCCGGTATACTTTACAAAGGGCGCTATTAATTACCGGGATCGCCACGATAGCCTTAGCTTCTGAAGTGGTGTTAAGCACCAATTTATTAATAATAATTAATATCTGGGTGCCTGTTCGACGAATATATATTGTTATTTGGTACCGCTTTTACTGATTCCAGAGTGCTCCCATCTGTTTTTGAAGAAGATTTCTTCAAAAGGGGGGGGGGGAATTTTTTAAATCTCTTCCAGCTTGATAAGTGTGTATCTATGAGTGAAGCTGTTTTGTCTGTAGATTAAATCCTAGATACAGCTTGTGTATTATTATTGTATATGGCGTATGTTTGTGAGGGGTTAACCTCTCACTCTCAAATACGTCATCCTAATTTTTAGGGCTTAGTCCAGACTAGCCTTAATGAAAGTGTCAATGACACTGTAGCTTAACTTGTGTGTTGTGTTTGATGAAAAGGATAATGTTCAATGTTTATGAAAGGATTATGAAATAAGACAAGAATTGTGATAATTGGGAATATGTTCATTTCTGTTCCCTGTATGCTATGTTTATGATAAAAATAATATGAGGTGTACACTGTACTAAAGATCTGAGGGGTGGGTTAATATGACCTCACAGTTAATATATGTGGCCCTCACAGTTAACATATATCAACAAAATTACAATGAAATTATTCCAAAATGAGTCATCCTATAAAGTTACATTAAAATCCCTTCATAAATATGGCCTGTAGACTGTGCTAAAGGTTTTCGGGCTTCGGGGCCCCTGTAGCCGTCAGTTTCCCAATTGCGTCCAAAGGGGACGTTCTCATCTAGACATTATATGAAGTCAACCTACCAAGTTACAATGAAATCCCTCCATAAATACGACCTGTAGACTGTGCTAAAGGTTTTCGGGCTTCAGGCACCTGTAGACATCACAGTTGACCAACCACGACCAAAAGGGGATGTCATCATCTAGGCATTATATGGAGTCAACCTAACAAGTTACAATGAAATCCTTCCATAAATACGACCTACAGACATGCTAAAGGTTTTTGGGCTCGGGCAGCCATCAAGGCTGAATGATCGTGACCAAAAGGGGATGTTCTCATCTGGACACTATTTGGAGTCATCCTACCAAGCTACAATAAAATCCCTTCATAATTATGACCTGTAGACTGTTCTAAAGGTTTTCGGGCTTTGGGCCCCTGAAGCCGTCACAGTTGCCCACTCGTGTCCAAAAGGGGACGTTCTCATCTAGACATTATATGAAGTCAACCTACCAAGTTACAATGAAATCCCTTCATAAATATGACCTTAGACTGTGCTAAAGGTTTTCGGGCTTCGGGCTCGGGCAGCCATCATGGTTGAATGATCGCAACCAAAGGGGACAATCTCATCTGGGCATCATCTGGAGTGATCCTGCGAAGTTACAATGAAATCCCTTCATAAATATGACCTGTAGACTGTGTTCAAGGTTTTCGGGCTTCGGGCACCTGTAGCCATCACAGTTGACCAATCACGACCAAAAGGGGATGTCATCATCTAGGCATTATATGGAGTCAACCTAACAATGTTACAATGAAATCCTTCTATAAATATAAACTTTTGCCTATGCTAAAGGTTTTTGGGCTTGGGCACCCATCAAGGCTGAATGATCACGGCCAAAATGGGACGTTCTCATCTTGACCTTATTTGGAGTCAACCTACCAAGTTACAATGAAATCCCTTCATAAATATGACCTGTAGACAGTGCTAAAGGTTTTTGGGCTTTGGGCACCTTTAGCCGTCAAAGTTGCCCAAACATGTCCAAAAGGGGACGTTCTCATCTAGGCATTATATGAAGTCAACCTACCAAGTTACAATGAAATCCCTTCACAAATATGACTTAAAGACTGTGCTTAAGGTTTTCGGGCTTCGGGTTCGGGCAGCCATCATGGTTGAATAATCGCAACCAAAGGGGACAATCTCATCTGGGCATCATCTGGAATGATCCTATGAAGTTACAATGAAATCCCTTCATAAATATGGCCTGTAGACTGTGCTCAAGGTTTTTGGGCTTCGGGCACTTGTAGCCAACACAGCTGACCAATTACGACCAAAAGGGGATGTCATCATCTAGGCATTATATGGAGTCAACCTAATAGGTTACAATGAAATCCTTCCATAAATATGACCTTTTACCTATGCTAAAGGTTTTTGGGCTCGGGCACCCATCAAGGCTGAATGATCGCTATCAAAAGGGGACGTTCTCATCTAGACATTATTTGGAGTCATCCTAACAAGTTACAATGAAATCCCCTCATAAATATGACCTGTAGACTGTGCTAAAGGTTTTCGGGCTTCGGGCACCTTTAGCCATCACAGTTGCCCAATCATGTCCAAAAGGGGACGTTCTCATCTAGACATTATATGAAGTTAACCTACCAAGTTACAATGAAATCCCTTCACAAATATGACCTGTAGACTGTGCTAAAGGTTTTCGGGCTTCGGGCTCGGGCAGCCATCATGGGTGAATGATCGCACGTTCTCATCTAGACATTATATGAAGTTAACCTACCAAGTTACAATGAAATCCCTTCATAAATATGACCTGTAGACTGTGCTAAAGGTTTTCGGGCTTCGGGCTTGGGCAGCCATCATGGGTGAATGATCGCAACCATAGGAGACAATCTCATCTAAGCATCATCTGGAGTGATCCTAAGAAGTTACAATGAAATCCCTTCATAAATATGACCTGTAGACTGTGCTCAAGGTTTTCGGGCTTCGGGCACTTGTAGCCATCACAACTGACCAATCACGACCGAAAGGGGATGTCATCATCTAGGCATTATATGGAGTCAACCTAACAGGTTACAATGAAATCCTTCCATAAATATGACCTTTTGCCTATGCTAAAGGTTTTTGGGCTCGGGCACCCATCAAGGCTGCATGATCGCGATCAAAATGGGACGTTCTCATCTAGACATTATTTGGAGTCATCCTGCCAAGGTACAATGAAATCATTTCATAAATATGACCTCTAGACTGTGCTAAAGGTTTTCGGGCTTCGGGCTCCTGTAGCCGTCACAGTTGCTCAATCACGTCCAAAGGAGGACTTTCTCATCTAGACATTGTATGAAGTCAACCCACCAAGTTACAATGAAATTCCTCAATAAATATGACCTGTAGACTGTGCTAAAGGTTTTCGGGTTTTGGGCTTGGGCAGTCGTCACGGTTGGCAGATCATGCCCAAATGGGGAAATTCACATCTAGACATCATAAGGAGTCATCCTACCAAGTTACAATGAAATCCCTCCACATTAAACATGACCTGCAGACTGTGCTAAAAGTTTTTGGGTTTCAGGCTTGGGCAGCCATCACGGTTGATAGATCATGCCCGAAAGGGGACGTTCTCGTCTAGGCACTATACAGAGGCATCCTACCAAGTTACAATGAAATCCCTTCATAAATACGACCTGTAGACTGTGCTAATGGTTTTCGGGTTTTGGGCTCAGGCAGCCATACCGGTTGCCCGATCGCGACCAAAAGGGGACGTTATCATCTAGACATGACCCCAAACCAGCATATGAAATTTCGTGACGATCAGACAAGAACTGCGGGGTGTAGCCCGTGCTAAAGGAAATGTGAACAGACGTCACAGACTCACAGACTAACAGACTCACAGACTAACAGACTTCTGCACGCGTGATGGCAATAGCTTATCTTGACTATGTCAAGTTAAGCTAAAAATTGGGAACTCTCGTTACATCCAATTAGTATAGTCATTCAGGCTAAGAATACAGAATTACTTGAATTTGGCTCCTTATTTATGATATGTCTTCTCTATTACTGTATAGAGAGACATACATGTAATTCCTTTTAAATTTAATTTCCTTTCACCTTGGATTGCAGGCTTGGGAACTATGTTGGTCTGCTTATTCTGAAGTCCTAGGCCCTCCACCTTTTTACGATTCAGCTAGTCTGGGCTATTGGCTTATAGTATAAAAATATGATAAATTTAAAGTAATTTGTATATTTTTTATACTTACCAATGGCCCAGACGGGTATGGCCCTCCCATGAGTGGGCACTCCTACCTCACCACTGAGTTATTATGTAGTACTCTCTTCTACAAAGAATGAAGTTGGCGCCAATTCCGGTCACCTCCTGACAGCTGCGCATGCGCTGAGAGCAAAAGTATGGAGGACCAGATAGGATTTTTAATTTTCGGTTTTGCAAGCAAATTTGGGGGATTGGGGGGTTCAAAATTTGTGTTTGGCCCTTGATAACTTTGAGTTTGCTCCAGCTAATCTGGGCCATTGGTAAGTATAAAAAATATATAAATTACTTTAAATTCATCATTTTTATACCATGCCCAGGAACCCACATACCAAAGTTCATTGAAGTCCATCCACTCCCTGGTAAGATATCAATGTGAATGGACGGAATGGTGGATTCAGGCACAGATGCATGGACGGACTCATGGATGGACACGGACGGATACATGTAATCCAGTATACCCCTATTCTCTTCGAGAGTGGGGGTATAAATATTGGACTGGAGATATTACAATACATTAACCCTTTGAACACGTAAGACTGCTTTTCCGGTCCAGGAATATGGTACAAGTTAATTTCATTAAGTAGGATGGCTACTAAGTGAATGTGTGGAGTAGCTGCACGTTGAAAATATTAATTGGTCACACTCCAAATAATGAATGTGGACTCTTCCAATTACTGTCACTGAACTGATATGGAAGATACCACCAGGGTTCAAAGGGTAAAGAGGAATATTAAGAAAAAGTGGTGTAATACAGTGTTTTAATCATAATTCATGTGCCATGCTCTTAACTTTTTTCATCATCACAGCTGATAGTAACATGACTAAAATTCCAGTCATTTACACACCACAAAAGAAATATTCTGCATTGTTCCACACTTTCCCAGAAACCATTGTGAACATATTTATGCAGGTTCCTACTTTTCTCAGACTTTCAAAGCAGAGTATGGAATCTGTGGCACAATATCATCTTCGTTCAGTCAGTGTTAACAGGACTGTATCAGGGGTAAGGCAGAAAGAATATAGTGGGGACATTATAGCACATACAGTAAAACCTGTCTTGAGAGATTACTGTCTTGAGAGACCACCTGTCTTGAGAGACCACATCTGCCAGGCACCGATTGGTTTTACTCTATAATGCTATGGGAGACCCCCTGTCTTGAGAGACCACCCGCCTTGAGAGACCACTGTAACCTGGTACCAACTTGTATTTTTATGCCATAATTGACCTGTCTTGAGAGACCGCCCCTTTGAAGACAGAAACCATGACAAAAACTTCTTACCTTTTCTGGAATTGGAAAATCCATTGTGTTATACTAACACAATTAAAAGTATTAAAACCTCTTAATTGGGGTTCAACTGCTAACTCATTAAAGATTGAGATGTTTTTATAAGACCCCTGTGAAAAGATTACGATTATTGCTGAATAAACAATTTCATACATACCTGAAATGTGACAGATAGGAATAAAAATAAATTTGTGTTGAAAATCTTTTTGTAACAAATTGAAATGGACTGTTATAAAAATTATAAAAATAAATTAGTGTTGAAAATCTTCAATGAAGATTTTCAACACTAATTTATTTTTATAATTTTTATAACAGTCCATTTCAATTTCTTACAAAAACTTCATAAAAAGAACAACTACAAAGTAATTACGAAAATCCATTCTTCTCTATTTCTGAATTTTGTGGTTGGTTATTCACGGATTGAGAAAACCTGAAACCTGTTATGAGAGACCGCCTGTCTTGAGAGACCACTTTTGTGTGGCCCAAAGGGCGGTCTCTCAAGACAGGTTCTACTGTATTCAGCAATTTTTATAGAAAATATACATTTCGTCCTCCAAGATAATGATCAAGATGAAGAGGATAAGAAACCTAATAGGACTATCAACTAGTATTCTTTTTCAAATAAAATTTTCAATGTATATTGAATTTACTTACTCCTTTTTTACCAACGTTTCACAAGCTGTCATCTTCCATGATAAAGGACGAACACCATATAAACTGAACTTTCTAATCTGGAAAGGAGTTGTTAAAAACTGGGGAGGAGACTTGCGTAATCTGAAAAAAAGATAATGATATTCTTGTGCCAATGGGAAATGCATAAAGATACAAATGCTAGTAGAAGCTGAATAGAAGTTTCAGGCCATCCTCTGGAAAGCACGGTGGTTCAGTGGTTAGGAAATTGGACTTCAAACCAAAAGGTTCATGATTTGAGCCCTGCCAGGGGCAAGTTCACTGTATCATTGGGCAAGGTACTTAATCCCAATTGCCCATCTGGGGGGATGGTGGCACTGTATATATGGCATACAAAGAGGACTTGATTGTTAAAGTAACTGCAAAGTCACTGAACTTTTGTGTCTAGGTATAGTTAGGACAATGGGAAAAATCTCAGGTTTTCAAGGGTCAACCCAAGTTACCAAGGTACAGCGAAATTATTCCAAAACGAGTCATCCTATCAAATTACAATGAAATCCTTTCATAAATACGTCCTGTAGACTGTGCTAAAGGTTTTCAGTCTTCGGGCTTGTGTTGCCATCATGGTTGACCGATCACAACTAAAAGGGGACATACTCATCTAGACATTATACTGAGTCATCCTACCAAGTTACAATGAAATCTCTTCATAAATATGACCTGTAGTCTGTGCTAAAGGTTTTCTGGTTTTGAGCTTGGGCAGCCATCATGGTTGACGGATCATGACCAAAAGGGGACGTTCTCATCTAGACCTTATACAGAGTCATCCTACCAAGTTACAATGAAATCCCTTCATAAATATGACCTGTAGACGGTGCTAAAGGTTGTTTGGTTTCAGACTCACATAGCCATTAAGGTTGACCGATCACAACCAAAAGGGGACATTCTCATCTAGACATGACCTCAAACCTGCATATGAAATTTCGTAATGATCAGACAAGAACTACAGGGTATATCCTGTGCTAAAGAAAATGTGAACAGACTCACAGACTCCTGCATGCGTGATGACAATAGCTTATCTTGACTTTGTCAAGTTAAGCTAAAAAACAACCAAATGGAACTGTCCTTAATGATTGTGTGATGTTTGTAGCCACAACAATATCTGAGTTATGGCCAAGACATAACATGTGACCTTCAGCATAAGTACTTAAGTATGATCTTGAAGATATGCAATTAAGTATTATATGTGTTACACCTTTTGACTGTCCACAGTTTACTAATTGTAGTTTGATTGGTTTCTGTGTTATGGCTGAGAAACAAACATCAACTCAACTTTAAGTTATGGACCCAGCTCTGTTGTATGACACAACTTCCCATTGTTCTTTATAATTGTGTGAAGGTTGATGACTGTGGCTGCAAAAGTTTCTGAGTTATGTCTGAGCCATAATTTGTGATCTTGAACATAAGGAAGTAAAGTGTTACCTTGATCTTGAAGATACGCAAGCAGCCATTATATGCAACACACCTTCAGTCAGTCCATAACACTTGTATGATGTATGATAATAGTAGTTTATTGCATTTCTGAATTATGGCTGAGACACGAATATTGGCCGATTTTGAAGTGTGACCTTGTCCTTGAAATTATAGATCCAGCTAGGGGGAGAGATACATCGTATAATCATGTGAAGTTTGGTGATTGTGCCCCAAATAGTTTTGAGTTATGCCAGAGACAAGAGTTGTAACCTTGAACATGTGGAAGTCAAGTGTGACCTTGACTTTAAAGATGCACAAGCATCTATTATACATGAGACACATTCTGACTGTCCTAAGCATTTGTATGAAGTTTCATAAGGCGGAATAAACAAAATTCTATGTTTCTCAGACATCACTGCAACACTGAAAAACATGTGTGTCAAACGTCTTTATAAATGTTCGAAATAATAAAACAAAAGTTCCTGCTGTGTGTTCATAATTAAAATGACATAAAATTAACTAGCCTGCTATAAATGTCATAATGTGGACAGATGGAGTATATTTTATGGAAATATTTCAAGTATAAATACATTTAATATATATTAAACCATGGATCATTACAGTTTTCGTTTTTTACTTCCACGATGCAAATGGCAAATGTCCCCACAAAAATCAACCCGGGCCTTAGATATCCACAAGCTAATAATCTAATAATAGAATCCAATTTGAAATAAAATAACCCAATATATAGGCAGTAATTATGCACAGTACATTCCCCTTCCCTGTTTCATGAACGATAATCATAGGAGAGTAAGTAACATATTAATCTTGAGTCTAAACATTTGAGGGTAAAAAAAAAGATTGGTTGAAAAAACAGGGGATCTGCAATTGATATTTTTAGTTCTGAAATGAAGGTGTCGCTGTGTCAGTTTCTCTTTCATAGAACACAAATCCCATGTACTTTTCCTGGAAATTGGAAGCACATGTACATGTATGTCAACAGTCAACACAATGCCTTCGTTTATAACTGCCTGTGTCTGGGAAGACTCAACCTGTTTTAAGCCATGGACAGTATTATCATTCACACACATTATAACAGTCAATGAAATGTGCAAACAACTGTTAATGATGAAATTGATGGCAGTGAAAGTCTCAACATCCCTAAAACATTAAGTCTATATTTTCTAACAGTGACAGTTATTGCACCTCGCTGGAGGTGCAATAACTGTCACTGTTGGAAAAGGTAAAAACAGCGACAGCATGAAAGTTGTCTTCAAGTTAATTCTTTCGGAGGTTGCAGACACTTTTGGAAAATATTTCTCCATAGACGTTTCCCAAAAAATCACAACAGTCCCGGAAACTCCGACTCCAACAATGGAACAGCAGCAAATTCTGTCAGGTCTGTCAGTGCCGATAGTTTAGTAATAGATATACTAGGTATATTTATAGCCATAGAGAGATTAACACATGTATATTGATTGACATTTTGTGTTTTGAAGGAAAAAGAAAAACTTTATTCATGTATTTTGTTTGTACATTTTATTAGCACAATATTGATATACAGTTCCAAAAAAATAAACAAAAACCTCCCTCACTCCTCACTTTTGAAAAGATGAGTGTCTGAGAAACATAGAATTTCTTTTGTTTGGCCTAACAATAGTTGGATTTATTTCTGTGACCTTCAAAATGTGGAAGCCAACAGTGATTTTACGCTTGAAGATGTGCAAGCAACTATTACACATGACACACCTTCTGTGATTACAAACACACACTACGTTCACTATATGCCACCTGACCTTAGTCAGGGGCATAAAATTTTTATTTTTCACCTCAAAAAGATAAATTTATGCCACTCTCAGTAGAATACGATTGATGAACTCATTTCAATTAGGGTTGGTCATAAATGATTTTTACGGCAAAAATTTATATTGAAATAAAATCTGAATCTTGATTTAGTGAATAGCACCTACCAGATATGAGCATTCAGTTAGCAAAGAGCTAAAACAATAGGAAAGACAAACACAAACTAGAGAAAGTGACTGTATCTTTGGAACAATACACAGGATTTTCCTTAGTGGTTTTACTCACTGTTCTACTCAGCAAGTCCTAAGGGAGCTCGATACCAAATAAAAATTTGAATTTTTTTTCGGTTTCGTGAAATGTTTTGGCAGAAAGGTGTTAACCAACTACCATTTTGTGCCCTTGATTAATAGAGAAGTGTATTACAGTCATTCCTGTTGAAAGTTCAAGTCAATCGGCCCTTCCAGTCCAAAGATATCGGCTCCCGCATATTCGGGTGTTTTTGGGCGGTTTTGGCTGGAAAAACATTTTCCGCAATATGCAGATAGTTTAGTTTTATTTATGAGAACTAATGAATCTAGACATAATAAAGTAAAAAAAAACACAAGAAATTTTTTTTCAATTTTTGGTCACAGTGTCCCGAAGCCATGTTTGACTGCTAGCAGAAGCCAAACGAAGGACAACTCCAATTCCAAAAGATGATAACTGATCATGTACACTGTGAATTCAACATTTCTAACCTTAGAAGCTTTCAAATCATCCCTGTTGTTGAGTACTCTGATGGCAAAGTAGCCCGGTCATAACAAACATTTCCGACTTTTGGTCGAAAATTTGAAGTCCAAACCGAAAATTTTTTTGGTGCAAAAAAAAAAATTTTTTCCGTCTCCAAATGGCCTGAAACGCATAAATAACTGAAAATATAAATTCGATTTTTTCAGCCACCATTTTGTATTGTTTGAAATTCGAATCGAAATTTTTTCGATGGTTTTTACAATTCAGTGATACAGTCTTCATTTCTAAGCCATTTTAGACGGTTCAGCATATCCCTGTCCCGAGACTGAGTTAAAAAATGGTCAAATTTTGAATTTTTTTTTTGTTTTGAAAAATGTTTTGGCAGAAAGGTGTTAACTACATACATTTTTGTACCATATGCTGATAGAGGGGTGTACTGCTGACATGTCTGCAAAAATTTCAGGTCAATCGCCCTTTCCTGTCCAAAGATATGAGCTGCCGAATATTTTTGTGGTTTTTGGCATAAAGTGTTAACTAAAACATTTTCAGAAAAATGGGAATATGACGTTGAGTTAGAACTTATGACCCTTTATGAGTACAGAAACTTTAAAAAAAACATCGTTCAGAGCGTTTTCGAGAAATAGTGAAAATAAAAGTGTGGAAGAATAATAAGAAAAAAAAAAAAATATAATCAATGCAATAACAAATAGATTTTCCCTTTAGGAAAATCCAAACAATTGTACTTACAGTTGAAAAGAGATCATTTCTGTGCAGCCTTTGTCGACGAAAAAGCAACTGAAATAGAGAAAATGTCCAATCTTTCAGATAGTGATGAACCGATAATCAGAATCGACAATCAGAACCGGCCGGTAATGGGGCATTGGCCAATAATGACAATCAGCAGTTAAAAACCGGCAGTTTCCAGTTATTCTATATTTAACACTGAATATTAAAAATCCCTTTGATATCTGGCCATTTCAATAAAGTTTCCCCATTAAAAAACGTGTGTTGTGCATAGCAGAAAATGTAGGGACTTGCAGAGCAGAGATATTACAGAATTTACCAACTGCAATCGATACGAGATCGCCACAATTTCCCAAAGATTGTAGAGTTCATGTAAACATTGGAGAAAAACATCAAGGGGGGTAACAAGGTGAAAAAAGAACACCGAATAATACATTCTGATTTACGTGTAAACCATGCATCATACGACTTCACAACACATAATAACATCAAAATTATTATTCAATAAAGACACAAAGTATGTGTGCTCAGTATATTCCTGGTTAATACAGCCAAATGTATTGTATCCTTACACAAAACCGTACTGACACTATTTAATAAAACAAAATCTTCACGAGAACAATATCATGTGATTGTATCGTTTATAACAATCTTTTCCCCACACCCCAACCAAAATGCAAATATTATTTTGGCTAATATTGCCCAGCACACATATGCATACTCTGAAAACTAATGTGGTATTAAGCTTTCGTAATTGATGATTTATCAACGAAATTCTGTAGTATAACAGGCACCAACAGATTTTCTTCAGTGTCCTACTTCAACCATCGGAATTGGCATTGGAATCGGCAGAGAAATAACCGGTAATTGGTTGATAGCAAGTTTTGATAATCGGTTCATCACTACTTTCAGAAGCATTTAAGTGAAATCTCTCTAACATTGACACCCATAGGATAGTGTATTTTGTTCTTACAGTGGACCCTGTTAATTGAATAACCACTTTGCCTGTGAAAATTATTCAATTAACATAAGTGGTCAATTAACTCGGATTTGGTCCCTTTCCTGCATTCTAGAGAGAAACTACGCATTATTCCATTACAACTTGTTTGACAGAGCTCATGGAGCTCTGTCAAACAAGATACAATAGATTAAATGCCTGCAATAGATGTACTGAGGACAAATAGGTTTGAAAACAAGAGGAACTGAGTGATTGTCAGGGTAATTTCTTGATATATACTGGAATTTTTATTCAATTTAACAGGAGTTTACTCTATAAACTATATATGCAATTAACAGGTCAAATTTTGTTGTCTGCTAATCATGCATATATTTACTAATTTTCAAATCTTCCAATGCAGGCTAATTCTACCATGCACAATGCAGCCCACTTCATTGGATAGCTTTTAACTGAATAACCCTGTTAATTGAATAAAATTTTCGAACACAAAACCATTTACCATACCTCCAGTGCAAATTTGACCTGTTAATTGAACAGAGGTTATAGAGTCAACTCCTGTTAATTCAATAAACAAGAGGCCCCACAGGGCCTGAAGCGCTCATCTTGTACAGAACACAATTTAAACAGAGTCCAAGAAAGAGTCTACATTAAGCAAGCCATCTCCATAGGCTACACTCTCAATCCTGGAGTCCCTCAGGAGTGACAAAAATAATCTGGGCATCATGCCTTTTCTTCAGTTGATCATAAGTAAAATGTAGAGCTCCCCTATGAAGCCCCTTGATACAACCTATGTGGATTAATCTTAGTACCTCTAGAAGGTACTGAATACAAAATTTTTAATTCTTCAGCAAAATGGCCAATTCCGGCTCCCATAGAGAGCCCAAATATTAATCCAGGCTCTTGATTTGAACACAGTTAAATCTGAATTCCCTAGAGATGTTGTGTACCGAATATGAAAGCATTCTGACTGTTGGATCTGAAGAAGAGAAATTGTAAAGAAATTTCTCCGAATTGCACTAAGTTCAAATTTGGGCTACCATAGCGAGCCCAAATATTGACCTATGGATCCGATTTGAACAAACTTGAATCTGACCCCCATTGAGATGTTGTATACCAAATGTGAAAGCATTCTGACAAGTGAATCTGAAGAAGAAGATTTTTGAAGAAATTCCCTCATATTGTACTAAGTTAAATTTCATGTTCCCATATGGAGCCCAGATATTAACCTAGGCACTCGAATTGAACAACCTGGAATCTGACCCCCCTAGAGATGTTGTATACCAAATATAAAAGCATTCCGACTGGTGAATCTGAAGAAGAAGATTTTTAAAGAAATTTTCTCATATTGCACTAAGTAAAAATTTGGGCTACCATTATGAGCCCAAATATATACCTAGGGATCTGATTTGAACAAACTTGAATCTGACCCCCATAGAGATGTTGCATACCAAATATCAAAGCATTCTGACTGATGGATCTGAAGAAGAAGATTTTTTTAAATTACCTTCCATATTGAACAAAGATAAAATTTGGGCTTCCGTAGGAAGCCCAAGTATTAACCTAGGGACTTGGTTTGAACAATCTAGAATCTGACCCTCATAACAATGATGTATACCAAATATTAAAAGATTCTGACTGGTGGTTCTGAAGAAGAAGATTTTTAAAGAATATTCCCCATATTACCCTATGTTAAAACTTCGGGCTCCTGTAGAGAGCCCAAATATGAACCAATGAGCTTTATTTCAACAAACTTTTATCTGACCCCCCTATGAATGCTGTATACCAAATATCAAAAGATTCTGATGATTGGTTCTGGAGAAAAGATTTTTAAAAATTTTTGCAAATATGCTGACTCAGCATTTTTTCGATGCCCATTACAGAACACCCTAACATAACCGATGGCAATTTTTTTTTACCATTCAATTCTACTGGTCATAAGGATACTTCATACCAAATAAAAGCTCTCTGTTCCGTGGGGTTTGGGAAATATGGGCGTTTGAAAATATTTCTATTTTTAGCTCCCAGGGTTCCCATGGGGATGCGGGAATTTTTTTTTTTTGCATGGGTCATGTACTTATGACCCAATAATACCACAAACCAAATTTGGTTCATACCGGACCATCGGTTCAGAAAATAGAAATTTTGGGCGGGGCCAAAAATCTTACCCCTCCTATTACAAAGCCAAATATTACTTCACGAACTTTGTTTGAACAAACTTGATTCTACACCTCATATGGAAGCTCCATAGCAAATATCAAGTCATTGTACACACTGGTTCTTGAGAAGAAGATTTTTAAAATATTTTGGTGCATTTTCCCCCACTCCCTCCCTATGGGGCTGGGCATGCCGATTAGAACAAAAATGAAATGCCCCTTTGGGACCATCACTCACACAAACTTTCACTTGAATTGGCCCAGTGGCTTTGGAGGAGAAGACCAAAACATGGTGTTGACAGACGACGGACGGGAAGCGATGAGATTAGCTCAGCTTGACTTTGTCAAGATGAGCTAAAAATCTTGCAACCTTTTGAGAAATTACCCGACTCTCCCCAGTTTTCCTTTGTTTTTTGACCTATTTGGCCTCATTACATCCAATACAGGCATTTAATCTATTATATTGTGTTTTACAGAGCTCATGGAGCTCTGTCAAAAAAGATATATAGAGGATATCTAGTGTTTTTGAGTGGATACTGAAAATTATCTCATGAGTGACCGAGACAAATGTTTATTTAACCATCTGTGTCAGTCACGAGTGAGATAATTTTTAGTATCCACTCAAACACATTAGATATTCTTTTGATTATACGCTTTTTATAAGAATCTGATCATTCCCATCGATAATTCCACTTGTTTCAACCTTGAACTGATGCATGAAAGTAAACAGCTGATGCGCATTGATACATGTGAGTGATTTGATCGATACTTGGAACAGGTAGAGTCTTGCGATCTGATTCAGACAACAGGTTTCAATTCAAGGTGAATATGTGTTGAATTATTGCTGGAAATGATCGGTATCCACTCAAAAACACTAGATTTTCTTTTCATTATATGTTTTTAGAACAAATTGATCATTTCCAGTGATAATTTGACTCGTATTTGTTACAGGGGATCTGTGAAAGTTTCCGCTATTATTCGAATGAGATGATCATTGTTCTTTTTGATTATTCAGCATGACACATGGTGCGAGTATTTGGAAACATGTCTCAGGTTCACGCAATTTGATTAGGGCTGTCACGATTTTTCATTTTACGAATCGATTAATCATCGCAAATAATCGATTAATCATACCTAGATGACCCCCACCCCCTCTCCCGCTCTTTGAAGTCGAAAAAAAATGAAGTTCAAGTCAGCTGACCTACCTCAAGTAAACAACGAAGACGATCAACTTTTAGGGACATTCAAAGCTTTGATGTTCTGAAATTTTGAACCGTCAGTGTAATAATCAAGACCGGTCGGCAGTTGCGAACTTCACAACTGCCGACCGGTCTTATTACACTGACGGTTCAAAAATTTCAGAACATCAAAGCTTTGATGAATGTACATGGAAGACAAATGCTTCCAACGGCTTTTTGGGGCTTAACATCGATGTTCTTAACTCTTTACCTTTAGAAACAATAGTTTTTTCATCAAATTGTCTTTTAATTATTAAACATCTAAAACGGGATACAATTTACCGATTATTCGACAACGAAAAATACTAATCGATTTCGCCGTGACCGATCAACAATCGATTAATCGTGACAGCCCTAAATTTGATTGAAGTTCAGGGATTGAAAACTCACACCTCATCAGATGATCACTAATCCACTGAATACATTTCCGATCGCCTTTGTTTTTGAAGACTCACCCTGAATGTAGAACTGACAGGTTGTGCAACACTTCAACAAAATATGTGTAACATGTTAACCCTTTACCCAACAAATCGGCCACATCCACGCGCACAATATGAAAATTCAGCAGCTGAAAAAATAGTATCTTTAAAAAAATTTCAACCAAACCATATCATGTGACCCCTCCTTGGAACAAGCTCGTCGAGCTCATTCCAATGAGGGGTCATATGATATGGTTTGGTTGAAACGTTTTGAAAACTTTTAAAAAATGCTATTTAAAATAATAAATTTTGATATCGTCTGCATTGGGTAAAGGGTTATTGTTTTGTGTAAACAAAATATAATAATATAGGCCAAAAAAGGTACATGATACATTAGTCAAAATGGTAGAGGAAAATACCAAGCAGTTGATCAAGCAGTATTCATCTTAAGCCGACCGAACAAAATCTGGACTAATTCTGAAAGATGATTTGGAATAACTCACAAGTGAAATTATTGAAGAATTGCAACTGGCCATGGAGGGAGGGACAAGATGGTGAATGAGTAGAAAAAGGAATATTGGAATGTTTCCGAGGAATCCATCCTGCTAGTCAAGACAATGTGCAATGAATGCCAAAGAAAAACGAAAGCAACCAGCAGCGAAGGGGAATATTGTTAAGCCAATATTGTCAAAGATTGCAGCTGGACAGCATCTGAACATAAATCACTCCTAATCCATTTGGAAAATGATATTCTGGAACTGAAAAGAAATAAACATTATATTCCAAAAATGCACAAAATGAGTTTAATTTTACCAATAATTCTTAAAAATGCCGATAGGATTGCCGATCCAAAGTCAAGTTGGGACAGCACAAAAGTGGGTTTAATCATTATCAACTTATCATCCGGACATCAATTGTTTACAATTTACGATATGAAGGGTCACTGTGACCTTGACCTTTGACCTAGAGATTCCAAAATAAATAGGGCTCTTTCTTGCACCAATGCCAACCTACCTATGAAGTTTCATGAATGTGGGTGGAACCATTGTCAAATTATCAACTGGAAACAAATTGTTTACGATTCATTATGTTCAAGGTCACTGTGACCTTCACCTTTGACCTAGCGAGTCCAAAATAAATAAGGGTCTTCCATTCACCTAGGTCAACCTACCTATGAAGTTTCATGAATGTGGGTCGAACCTCTATCAAGATACCATCCGGAAACCAATTGTTTACAATTTACTATGTTGAAGGTCACTGTGACATTGACCTTTCACCTAGTGAGTCCAAAATAAATAGGGTTCTTCCTCTCACTGATGCCAACCTACCTATGAAGGTTCATGAACGTGGGTCAAACCATTATCAAGTTATGATCCGGAAACCAATTGTTAGGATTTTCTATATTCAGGGTCACTGTGACCTTGACCTTTGACTTAGTGAGTCCAAAATAAATAGGGTTCTTCCTCTCAAGAAGGCCAACCTTCTTATGAAGTTTCAGGAATTTGGGTTGAACCACAGTCAAGTTACCATCCGGAAACAATTGTTTACCATTTACTATGTTCAGGGTCAATGCAGCCTTGACCTTTGACCTTGCGTGTCAAAATAAATAGGGTTCTTCCTCTCACCGATGCCAACCTACCTATGAAGTTTCATGAACGTGGGTTAAACCATTATCAAGTTATCATCCGGAAACCAATTGTTTATGAATTTACTATGTTGAAGGTCACTGTGACCTTGACCTTTCACCTAGCACGTCCAAAATATATAAGGTTCTTTCATTGATGCCAACCTATCTATGAAGTTTCATAAACGTGGGTCGATTCATTATCAAGTTATCATCCGGAAACCAATTGTTTTGATTTACTCTGTTTAGGGTCACTGTGACCTTCACCTTTGATCTAGCGATCCAAAATAAATAGTGTTCTTCCTCTCACAAAGGCCAACCTACATATGAAGTTTCATGAATGTGGATTCAACCATAGTCAAGTTATCATCCAGAAACCAATTGTTTATGATTTAGTATGTTCAAGGTCACTGTGACCTTCACCACTGACCTAGTGAGTCCAAAATAAATAGGGTTCTTCCTCTCACCGAGGCCAACCTACCAATGAAGTTTCATGAAAGTGGGTCGAACCATTATCAAGTTATCTTCTGGAAACCAATTGTTTATGCCTGCCTGCCCACCCATCTGCCATTCATAAAACTATAAGTCATGTTTGACTTCGTCACAACTCAACTAAAAGTTAAAAAATTTATAGTAATTTATATATTTTTTATACTTACCAATGACCCAGACATAGCTGGTGCTAACTCTTAAAATATAGGGCCAAACACAAATTTTGCCCCCCAATCCCCAAAATTTGCATCTAAAACTAAAGAAAACATGTCCTGAGAGGCCCTCCACACTTCGCCCCTACTGCGCATGCGCAGTGTCAAGGACGTTCCGAAATTGGCGCCATTTATCATTCTAATAACCAGTGCCTGGTAAGCGCTATGTACTCAGCGGGGAGGCAAGAGTTCCCAACTCCTGGGAGGGCCATCCCCGTCTGGGTCATTGGTAAGTATAAAAAATATATAAATTACTATAAATTTTTTAACATTTTTATACTGTACCAATGACCCAGACATAGCTGAATAGTAAAAAGGCTGGAGGGCCAAGGACATAGAGCAAAATGGAATACGCTCAATAAAATAAAATAGAGTCATCCCCTGTAGGGAAAAGAAGTAATAGGCCTTACATGTATCTTTCTTATTTATGATAAATTAGAAAGATACAACACCTTCCAAAAATTGAGCTTCATACATCCATGTACTCTATTAATATCCAATAATCCTTATACTAATAATTTTTAAAGTAAGCCAATAATAAAGTAAGTCTAGAGAATAGAGACTCTTATACTCCTAAAAGTGTGTGAGAATTGCATAATCATGTCCGTTGACATATGCAATATTCAAAAGCTATACTTTAAAAACTAAGACTTGAATGAATTTTATAAACTTAAACTTCTCACTAAACAACCATCCCAATAACAGCTCAGAATTACTAACTCCGGAGGAGGTATCCCCTTGTTTTCATAGTAAAAACAGGTGACCCAAGGGAACACCCTCCCCCCCCCCCCCTTTTTCTTGCCCTGGGTCAAATAGCCCAGAGCGAAGAGGGCAGCCGAACGGAGACACTGCCGAAACAGACAGCCTACCTAGCTATAGTAGCAACTGTTAAGTGAATGACATTCTGAGCAGTAGATAATAGACCTAACAATAGAGGCCTCCAGAAATGGACTCGATATTTCTGAGATAAAATTCATGAATGGATGGCTGAGCGCAATGAGCAGCCTTCAAAAATCTATAATAGAACACTATTAATGTAAGCCCAAGAAGTAGAAGAACTCTTACTTCATGAGCCGAAATCTTAAGCACAACTGCTAAGCCAATGATATACCATAAGCAGTACGCTAGTTAATAGAATCCATTAACAATAAAATGGAGCGTAACGTCCTTCTACTAGACATCAAAGACAGAAGAAGCTTACGCCCTTGTAATAAACAGATATCTGTTTATAAATACATAAACTGTACCCGGAAAGAGTAAAGGCCTATGCCCATACGAAGACGGAAGGACCTTAAAATAATAGGTTCCGGATAATAGGAGCCTAACTCTTATGCAACAATCCAACCTAAATAGTAACGGAAGTATTGATTCCGAAACTATGAAAGTGAAAATCATCCATCGATAGTGCATGAAACTCACTGACTCTACAGTAAAAGAGAAACCAACATAATTACTGTCTAAAAGGTCAGAATTTGAAAACTACTGTTTCCAGAGGCTCAAATGATTACTTAGCTAAATAAGAACCTGAAGTTAAAATCCGTATAGAAATTTAATCTAAAGATTCTAAGTCTATTTATCAAAAAGTTACTAACTGACTTAGATAAAGAGACAAAAGACTCAATTGTAAACTATCGTAGAGTGCATAGGTATGAGGTAACATAAACCTATAACCTAAATAACAACAGGCTGCAGTAGATCTTGTGAAACAAGTATACTAAAAAATAGCAATGAGTAGTATGGAGGGATCAACCATGTGAACATAATGATCCCTACACCACGACGGAAGAGCCTCCACTTTAGTCGCATAGAATAGCGAAGAAGAGGATCTCCTATAGTAAGAAATCGCGTCCAAAGCTCGTCCAGTACAGTGCTTACAATGCAATACGGACCACACAACGGAATACATGAAGGTTGCGACCTTGCTGGTTGTGAAAAAGATGACACGATTTACCCAGTGAAAAAAGATCCTCACATAGAGGAAGATTTCACGTTAAGATCCACAGTAGACAAGAGAGTAAATTACTCATGATCTCTGTGAAGATAGAGATGCTATCAACAGAAATGTATTGTGGTTGTTTATCTTAGCAATACCTGCTAAAAACAACAGCGCCGGAGGATACGCGTATCCTATCATTCTGTCCTATAGATCAATAGAGCGTTAACAGTATTAGCTCAGAGATCTGGACAAGCCAACACATACGTCTGCAATTGATTAGCCAGCTGTGTCATAAATAAAACATCATTGGGCGCTCCCATAGATAGCAAATCTGATTGAATACTTGTTTGTTGAGAGTCCATTCTGACAGCAACAAGCGACCCGTAAGAGAACGGGAGTGCGATAAAACAATCAGACGACCCAGAATATGACGGACCAAAACTGAACTTGGTGTACTATAACCAACAAACGGATTCTTTCCATTAAATTGAATAACGGAAACGAAAGAGTGCCTCCCTGGTTCCGGAGATACGCCACTACTGTCGAATTAAAGGACAGGAATTTGGGCATGCGTTTCTGAATAATGTTCATGCAATGACATAAAGCAAGCCTAAAAAACATTATTCCGCGGAAGTTAACTGATAGCTAAAAGACTGCGGAACCCAAAGACCCTGGCACTTCGAATCCGTAGGGATCAGTATATATCCCAATCTGTTTGACTGGCAACCGTCATAACAGCCACACTCGGGTCCGGCAACTGCGGCGGCACTCTCTGAGTCAACCACCGAATGTTTGCCCCAGTCTGAATCTCTTGTAACACTAGATAGACAAGAGAATGTATAAATCAAGCAATTCATGGATTGCCGGAAAGTTGCCGTCGAAGAGAAGCTCCTCCGAGAACGAAGCGACTCTGAGAGAGTTCTTAACCTACTATCCACGCGTGGATGTAGCTAGGGCTGCCTCACGTCTAACCAACTCCAATCAGCCACTGAAGGGCGGAGTTATACGTGAACAAACTACTGCCCTCAAAAGAAATTACATTGAGAATAATATCCCGTAAATCTTTTCTTGAAGACGTAATGATAACGCCTCAGTAAGGCGGATTACGTATAATAAAGCGTCTAAGTTAAGTCTAATATACATAATGTCGTTCCCAACATTGAAATTGGAAAAGACATAAACGGTGAAAAAGAATATATGCAGTCTTTAATCACACCGTCTAGACGCATATGAACTCTCGGTATGCCCTGCTCTGCCAAAATAAACTATATGTAAAAAAAGATAAAATGGCAGAAATGAGCCACGCGGGCAAGAAACTAAACTATCATGCTTAGTAGCCGTCTTGAATATATATATAAATATATAGCGTCGAAAAATAAAACACATGTTGTAATGACAATATTGGACTGCGTCGGTAAGTCAGGGACAAAGTCCCTGTACCGATCGAAAAGTCCGAGTCCAATGACGCTATAAGTCTCTTATCCAAGATCGCAGCAATGAAGTCCGAAAAATAATCACTGGAAGAAATGCCAGAAGATATGAAAGGCATCTTCCGATACTACTAAAGGGAAAACTCGAAATCTTTCGAATCCCTTTCGCCATCCTGTCGGACCCTATAAAGCGTTCGGTCGTCCGTAGCTTGATGCAACCACGGACCGCACCGACCCAGCGCCGTCGGATAATTCCTGATTCGACCGAGAAACCGTCAATTGCTGGGATGCTGCGAAACAACTGTGCTAACTCGGATAGCATGTCCGTCACTGAGGCCTGAGGAGCAGCGGTCTTACGATGCATTGCCGCAGGAAGCTCCGAGATCGTTACCCCGTGCATACTTCCAATATGCGAGCGAACGGAGTGTATAGGCCTCGTGTCCCTTGGCTACCGGATGGCGCGACCTATTCGCTGTGGAATCACTGAATGCCGAAACTGATCGGATACTCGAGGTCACGTAGCCAATGTGCGGTCGTGTGCCCTGCTGTGAGGATGAGGAAGCATTAAAGACAGTCTCTCGGACTGTCAATATAACGGAGCGTCCCGAGCAACGGACATATGCTCCGAATGTAAAATATCTGAACCACAACATGCGGTCCCCTATGTTGTTGGCTTCCTCCGATCTGTCCTCAATCTGCCGTCACTGGGTGAGTACTAAAGTAATTAAAGTGCTCGCATCACCCAAATCTCCTTCCTAGACCGCAACGGACGAACCCGGCAGCCGAACCATTCGATGAATGTACGCTACACCGGGTGAGCTAGCGAATGTCACTCCGTAAGCGATAGACATATTCCATGAGCACTTATTGCCGCTAACTCTTCATTAACTATGACGACAGAGGCACACTTTTGAAAGACATCTCCATAACTCTTCGAACAAGAAACCAGAAATGCTTGGATAGCAAGCATAAAATAATAATATATATAGCGTCGTTCAATAATTCGAAAGTTTGTGTGACATTATTGGACTATGTCGGAACTGAGGGACGATGTCCCTGAACCGAACCAAAAATTTCTAAGTCCACCGACGCTATCAGTTTCTTATCCGGCATCGCAGCATATGTTGTTCCGAAAGGGAAAGCTTGAAATCCACCGAATCCCTTTCGGTATCCCGTCGGACCGGATGAAACTTTCGGACGTCCGTACCCGCTTCCGCGGAGCGTCCCGACCCAGCATCGTCGGATAAAATATATGCGACAGATTCAGTTGATGCTGGGATGCTGCGATAAACTGTGCTATTAAGGAAAGCACGTCCGTTCCCGAGGCCTGTGCAGTAGCGGACTTACGATGCATTGCCGCTGGAAGCTCCGTGTACGTTGACTCCCGCATACTTCCTATGCGAACGTCCGGAGTCTGCAGGCCTCGAGTCCCCGGCTACCGACCCAGCGCTGTCGGATAATTCTCGATCCGACACCGTTTCTGTCGGCTGCTGGGATGCTGCGATAAGCTGTGCTATGTGCACAAGAATGTCCGGCGTCGAGACCTGCGGAGGCGCAGTCTATCGCTGCTTCGCCGAGGGCAGCTCCGCATCAGATGGCTCCCGCATACTTTTCCTATGCGAACGTCCGGAGTCCATCGGTCTCGAATCCCTGGCTGCCGGATGGTGTGACCTGGTCGCCGAAGAATCCTTGATCGGCGAAGCTGGTAATATATCGGCGGTCACGCAGCCAAGGTGCGGTCGTGTGCGCTGACGAGAAGAGGAAGCCTTAGCAGTCTCAGCGGACTGCCTATACAACGGAGCGTCCCGAGCGACGGACGTATGCTCCGCTAACGACACATTTGTACCACAACATCTGGGGCCAGATGTTGTTGAACGAGAGAGGGGCCTCTCTCGCTTGCCGTCCGGAAGGACCGGAACGAGCTATGAACCGGACTAAAAGGCTTCCTCCGTTCTCCCTCCGATCCGCCGTCACTGGGTGTGCATTAAGTTAATTTTATAGTGCTCGCATCACCCCAAAATTCCTTCTAGACCGCAACGGACGAACCCGGCTGCCGAACCATTCGGTGAATGGACGCTACACCGGGCGAGTTAGCGGACGTCAAAGGCCGTCGAACCTACTAGGGTCCTCTTAGGCAATTGGCGTATTACATGAGCACTTTTCCGCTAGCCCTTCATTAATTGTGACGACGGAGGCACACTGTTGGAAGACATCACAGATACATCACCCTAATCTTGATCGTCTGAAATAGAAATTGATAAAGTAGAGTGACCCTGCGGGGAAAGGACCGGAGTGTCCAAATCCCCAACAACATACCGTGACATACGCTTCCCATATTGTCATCGAAATCATACGATACAGAACCGGAGTTAATGCGAGTACACTGACCACATATAGAATGATAATAAGGTCAGAGGAAGACTTCCTCTTAAAACAATAGATCAATATCCTTTCAATGTGAAAAGAAAACAAGTCCTGGTACTCGCACTAACCCCTGGCAATCAAAATACATAATAATAATATGATCCATTAATATAGAAAAAATAATTGAAATCAAAATATTTTGAAAAAATATTTTTTCAGAACAGCCCAAGTTTCTGAAAAGTAACGTTGAGCCCCAATGGATCCCAAGCCTAAGTGTGGACAAAAATTTTAAAAATATTTTAAACAATTTATTCAACACTTACGAACAATAATAATGTATCTAGTTATGATTGAAATAACATAAAGATATTATTATTTAGAAATCCCCCCCTCACACAGAGGGCTGTTGTAAATGTAAACAATGAGTGTAAAAACACTAAAATAAGACTCCAGGCACCCAGGCCCGAAATCAGTTACCAAAAATACACCATCTGATGCAAAACAGAGACTTCCAGGGAAGAAACTGCAGAACATCAGATGGTAGATGCAGAACACAACGCCTAACCACCCGTAGGTGAAGACGTAAACATGGGGAAAGAACAGAATTCATTCTGTTATTCAGCTAAACTCCCAAGAAATTTTAGTAATAATAATTACAGAAATTATGCCAAAAGCATGGGAGAATAGCAAGGGGGAACTTAAAGGACAGGGAGAGAGGAAAAACACTTGTAAAAACAGTGTAACTAAATAATCAGAATGACAACAAAATGGCTGCTGCCTTGAAAATAGGTAACTTAACATAATTTCATTAAAAAATTTTAAGTTACAGCCCTGATAATATTCTGTCACACATTCTTTTCCTCTCCTCCTTTTCTATCCTCCTTAGAATCACCATTTCACTAATATTTATGTGTCTGGCATCATTTAAACTGAGATTTAAAAGCACAAAGATCAGTCAGATGTTAACTGATGAAGGGCCAAACTTAGAATGATAAATGGCGCCAATTTCGGAACGTCCTTGACACTGCGCATGCGCAGTAGGGGCGAAGTGTGGAGGGCCTCTCAGGACATGTTTTCTTTAGTTTTAGATGCAAATTTTGGGGATTGGGGGGCAAAATTTGTGTTTGGCCCTATATTTTAAGAGTTAGCACCAGCTATGTCTGGGTCATTGGTACAGTATAAAAATATAAATATCGGTTAACTTTTCAGGAAATCTCCAAATTATTTTTGCCTAATTTTTAGGGAATCTTGTCAGACAGAATTTGGGAATCTACAGATTCCCTGAATATTTTTAAAAAACTGACAGATTCCCTGAATTTACACATTCCCTGTAACATATTCACCTTGATGTGATGGTTTGGAAGCCGCCATTTTGATTGATACCGTGAAAGTGAAAATTTCTATATCTTCACAGCGGGGGATACGTTTTCTTTCTTTCTACATTTTTTTCGATAATCTATCGTTTAGCATATAATATTAAAGAACCTTAGTGAGCTCGCTCACATACCCCACGCACCCCGATATTTCAAGCTCTAATCATTTTTTAAAAATAAACATAGATTCTAGGAATACTGCAGAAAACAGTGTTCTGTAGTTTCAACGGTATTGAAAGAATTCAAGCAGAGAAAAAGCCCGGAAAACTGTAATTTTGATGAACTTTTCAAAGTCTATGGGGCCGTAATTTTGGTAAAAATCAGTGGAGCAGAACAAAACCCAAACTTGTTCTGTAGGCCACCATGGTAGACTAACATATCAAAAATCAGCTCAATATCTGGAAGCGTGTAGGAAAAAAGTCCGGAAAACTGTAATTTTGATGAACTTTTCAAAGTTCAAGGGCCGTAATTTCGGTAAAAATCAGTGGAGCGGAACAAAATGCAAACTTGATCTGTAGGCCACCATGTCAGACTAACATACCAAACATCAGCTCAATATCTGGAAGCGTGTAGAAAAAAAGTCCAGAAAACTGTAATTTTAATGCATTTTTCAGAGTCCAAGGGTCGTAATTTCGGTAAAAATCAGTGGAGCGGAACAAAACGCAAACTGGTTCTGTAGACCACCATGTTAGACTAACATACCAAAAATCATCTCAATATCTGGAAGCGTGTAGGAAAAAAGTCTGCAAAACTGTAATCTTGATGAACTTTTCAAAGTTCAAGGGCCTTAATTTCGGTAAAAATCAGTGGAGCGGAACAAAATGCAAACTTGATCTGTAGACCACCATGTTAGACTAACATACCCAAAAACAGTTCAATATCTGGAAGCGTGTAGAAAAAAAGTCCGGAAAACTGTAATTTTGATGAACTTTTCAAAGTTCAAGGGCCTTAATTACGGTAAAAATCAGTGGAGCGGAACAAAATGCAAACTTGATCTGTAGGCCACCATGTTAGACTAACATACCAAAAATCAGCTCAATATCTGGAAGCGTATAGAAAAAAAGTCCGGAAAACTGTAATTTTGATGAATTTTCAGAGTCCAAGGGCCGTAATTTCGGTAAAAATCAGTGGAGTGGAAAAAAATGCAAACTTGATCTGTAGGCCACCATGTTAGACTCACATACCAAAAATCAGCTCAATATCTGGAAGCATGTAGAAAAAAAGTCTGGAAAACAAGTAGGACTGACTGACGGACTGACGACCGGACCAGTCAAAAACATTATACCCCAGCAACTTCGTTGCGTGGGGTATAAAAATAGAATAAATGCCAAGTTTATCTCTAGAATACACGAAAGTGACACAATAACTGTACTGTTAATTGAATAATTTTCATTGGCAAAGTGGCTATTCAATTAACAGGGTTCCACTGTAGTTGCAATAAGTTTGAATTCTAAGCATATCCCACATTATTACATGCCTATTACTTTTATTCCAGTTCCATATTTACAAATCCATACAGAACATGTGTTTCATACAGATTTCCATTGACAGACTATTTTTCCTCCAGACTTCATGCATCCGTCAAAAGAACGAAACTCTGCCCATTTTTGTAATTGGCCAATCAAAATGTTGCATTCTGACCCAGATCAATTCGGAGCTGCAGTGACAGCTGATAAATGCACCAAAAGTAACAAAATTAAACTTATTATATAAATGGGGAGTGATTTTATAACATTCAAGTTCTCTCACATAACAGCAGCTAATTTTTTTACAAATACATGTACCAACAAATAACCTATCTGGACACAATTTTCATTTATATTTTTTTGTTTTTGAATTTATCTGTCACATGTGTTTGCCAATCACACACAAGCTTTGTTTTCTATTTTATTTCAAGCAAATGTAAAAAGAGTGTGATGTTTGAATCTTTAAGTTAATGGATTCTATATCAAAGCAGCATGTAATAAAAATAGAACACTATGATGTGTGAATGCATTCATCAATATACTGCTCGTGCCATGGTGGAAGGATAGAACACAATGCTGCACCTCTCCTCTATCCTTCCACATTTGCTCTTGTGCCATGTTGATGAACGCATTAACACAACGTCATGTTCTGTGCACAGTGGAACCATGTTAATTGAATAACCACTTTGCCAGTGAAAAATATTCAATTAACAGGCTAAAAAAAAAAATACAATTGATTCTCAGGCATTGCCACATCCAAAAAATGCCCTGTGTTCGATGTTTTTATTGACATTTTGAAGTTGGTACCTGTAGTTATTTAGTAGCTGATAAATGTTTCACAAGCTTCCCATCACACAAAATTAGAGGCAACTAAAACAGTCGATTCAAAACAGAAAAATCATTCCACTGATGAATGTAGACAATAACTCTTCCTATAAACCCACGATGTGCTTTAAATAAAGGGTCTCTCAAATAACAATGTGTCTTTGTGATAAAAAACATTCAATGACCACTTCCTTTTGCAAATCTGTTTACACAGGAAAAGGAATCAATAATAAAATGAAAATCTCCGGACAAAATTCAGGCATTTTAAGACGAAAAGGGTCATACCTCTGGAAAAAAAATTCCAATCAAAACTATAATCACTGGTGCACAGGTTCCCATGGTAGTGAACATCCATACCAAGTTTCAATGGAATCGAACAATAAACAACCGAGAAAATCTCCAGACAAAATGAATTATTCTAAGATGAAAAGGGGCATAACTCTGGCAACAAAAAATCAATCAAAACTATATCGCTGGTGCACAGGTTCCCATGGTAGTGAATACCCAGAGCAAGTTTAAAAGAAATCATCCCATAAACATCTAAGAAAATCTACGGACAAAATTCTAGCATTTCAAGACGTGAAAAAGGTGCATAACTGTGGCAAAAATAGTCCGACTGTTACTATAATCGCAGGTGCACAGGTTCCCATGGTGGTGAACATTTGTATCAAATTTCAATGACAATGGTCCATAAATGTCTGAGAAAATCTCCGGACAAAATTACTTCTATGGACAGATGGACGAACGGACAGATGGACAGACAGACAGACAAGGAGATTTCAGTATACCCTCCACAACTCATTGTAGGGAGTATAATAACCCTAATTAGCAGCAGTTAGAACTAGAGCTGTTCTAACTGCTGCTAATTAGGGCTGTCACAATTAAACGATTGTCGATCAGTCACGATGAAATCGATTAGTATTTTTCATTGTGGAATAATCGGTAAATTTTACCCCGTTTAAGACTTTTAACTAGATTATTTTTTGTGGTTTGAATTTGTTAGTCACAATTTGTTCTATTCCAAATTATTGGAGGGTACCCACAGGTCCTCTCCAGTAATTTGTAAAAAAAATGTTGGCTTTTTCTTTGGTACTCTCATATTTTTGAAAGTCCTGATAGTTGTGTTGAAAAAATTTTTTGACTAGTCGATGCCGAGGTGATTAGTAAGTAATCTATTAACCGATTAGTGAATCGCTTGTCGATTAATTGCCTGAGTGTATTCTCTAAAGCCTTGAAGTTTTCACTTTGTTTAACTTCTAAGAAAATGAATTCAATTTTATTAAAATTAATTCAGCGCTTTCGATTTGATGTGAGCTATCACACTCACGCTTCTACATTGGAAACAAGAGCTCTCTACAGATGTTCATGCTTTTTTGACATGTTCTTGTTTTGAGAAAATGTTGCTGTAATAAAAATGTTGCGCAGTTACCCAGTTAGAGTCCAACTTAGACCCATTAATCGCATCGTAATTTGGAAGCCAATCCAGCCTATGAATTCAGTTAAAACCACAGTTCTGTAGAATTTATTGCTTAGTTTAGCATCTGATATTGAATAACCGACTAGTCGATTAATCGTTGTCGACTACTACCTGGCGATTAGTCGATTAGTCTAAATCCAAATGGCATTAATCGTTTCAACACTATTATAAATGTTTTTACAGTAAAACCTGTCTTGAGAGACCACTGTCTTGAGAGACCACCTGTCTTGAGAGACCACATCTGCCATGCACCGATTGGTTTTACTCTATAATGGAGCTGCTATGGGAGACCACCTGTCTTGAGAGACCACCAGTCTTGAGAGACCACTGTAACCTGGTACCAACTTGTATTTTTATGCCATAATTGACCTGTCTTGCGAGACCGCCCCTTTGAAGACTGAAACCATGACAAAAACTTCTTACCTTTTCTGGAATTGGAAAATCCATTGTGTTATACTAACACAATTAAAAGTATTAAAACCTCTTAATTGGGTTTCAATTGCTAACTCATTAAAGATTGAGATGGTTTTATAAGAC
This sequence comes from Pictodentalium vernedei, assembly GCA_031216915.1. Lineage (NCBI taxonomy): Eukaryota > Metazoa > Mollusca > Scaphopoda > Dentaliida > Dentaliidae > Pictodentalium > Pictodentalium vernedei. The sequence continues at coordinate 698,230,401 of CM062295.1, forward strand.
CCCTGTGAAAAGATTAGGATTATTGCTGAATAAACAATTTCATACACACCTGAAATGTGACAGATAGGAATAAAAATAAATTTGTGTTGAAAATCTTTTTGTAACAAATTGAAATGGACTGTTATAAAAATTATAAAAATAAATTAGTGTTGAAAATCTTCAATGAAGATTTTCAACACTAATTTATTTTTATAATTTTTATAACAGTCCATTTCAATTTGTTACAAAAACTTCATAAAAAAGAACAACTACAAAGTAATTACAAAAATCCATTCTTCTCTATTTCTGAATTTTGTGGTTGGTTATACACTGACTTGAGAAAACCTGAAACCTGTTATGAGAAACCACCTGTCTTGAGAGACCACTTTTGTGTGGCCCAAAGGGCGGTCTCTCAAGACAGGTTCTACTGTAATAACAAAATAAATACCTCAAAAATGTTTGTTGCGTTGCTTGCAGAAGTAAGTTACTAATAGCTAGGTGAAGTTCAATCCTGGACAATTTTTGTGAATTTTTGGCATATTTGTGGCCTTTTTGGACTTGGAATTGTTTTCTTTCAAACCATAGCTTATGACCCTGCATTAGAATAAACTCATTCCTGTGAGGGGTCATAACCTATGGTTTGAAAGATAATGATTTTTTTTTGTAAGGGATTTCATAGAAAAATAATCTTAGTGTCGTTTGTTTCTTTCATTTATAAGCAAAGGGACAAATTAAAACCTTGAATATGTCAATGATTTAATTCTATTGCAGATTTAATGATCGAAGAAGTAAACATTAAATGTAATTTTGCTCATTTTGACGTATTCCAATGCTTTTGTTTTCACTGCATAGCAAGTTTCCAATCCAAGCATAAGTTGCAAATACCAGAATTTTTTATTTTTTATTTTTACTTTTTTTTATTTATTTATTTATTTATTCATTTATTTTTTTTTTTTTTTTTTTTGGGGGGGGGGGGGGGGGGGGATGGCAGTGAATAAAACCACTCTAATTCATCTAGGAACAATTTCCAAATTTTGGTCCAAAATTTCATCCAAGTCAGAACCAGACCCAAAATTTTCAGGTTAAATTTTTTTTTTTCCATCTCAAATTGAACAAAACACCTAAAAAATCAATAACAATTTTTTTCACATCTTGGTCCCAAATTTCTTTGTCTGAACCAGACCCAAAATTTTCAACCCAGGGACCCGATTTGAACAAACTTGAATCTCCCCCCTAGAGATGATGTATACCAAATATGAGAGGATTCTGACTGGTGAATCTGAAGAAGAAGATTTTTAACCCTTTACCCAATGCAAACGATCTCAAAATTTATTATTTTAAATACGACTTTTTAATTTTTTTCAAAAAATTTCAACAAAACCATATCATGTGATCCCTCTTTGGAACGAGCTCGATGAGCTCGTTCCAAAGAGGGGTCACATGATATGGTTTTGTTAAAATTTTTCGAAAAATAATACTTTTTCAGCTGCTGAATTTGCATATTCTGAAGGCGGATGCAGGCGATTCATTGGGTAAAGGGTTGAAGAAATTTCCTCATATTGCACTACGCTAAAATTCAGGCTCCCATAGGGAGCCCAAATATTAACAAGGAACTCGATTTGAACAGACTTTAATCTGGCCCCCCAAGAGATGTTATATACCAAATATGAGAGGATTCTGACTAGTGAATCTGAAGGTGACGATTTTTAAAGATTATTCCACGTATTGCACAAAATTAAAATTTGGGCTCCAATAGGAAGCCCAAATATTAACCAAGGAACTCGATTTGAATAAACTTGAATCTGGCCCCCCCCTAGAGATGATGTATACCAAATATGAGAGGATTCTGACTGGTGGATCTGAAGAAGAAGATTTTAAAGAAATTTCCTCATATTGCATTAAGTTAAAATTCAAGCTCTCACAGGAAGCCCAAATATTAACCCAGCGACTCGATTTGAACAAACTTGAATCTGACCCTCCTAGAGATGTTGTATACCAAATATGAAAAGATTCTGAACACTGGATCTGAAGAAGATTTTTTTTGGATTTTATGGGTGCTATCCGAGTTGTGCCCCTTGTGGTGTCCCCCATGGGCATGACAACTTTATTTGAACAAACTTGCATTGACATATGATGGGGAACATGCACACCAGATTTGGTTCAATTTGGTCGAGAAATGTGAGGAGAAGTCGATAATGTAAAGTTTCAGCCAGACGACAATGGACAGAAAGTGATTTGTAAAGCTCCCCTTGAGCTTTGCTCAGGTGAGCTGAAAATTATCACAGCCCTACTGCTAATGAGACCTTGGATATATCACAACTCTGCTAAACATACTATAGCTTTTCAGAAAAGCTGACAGATGACTGCAAGATGATAAATTTAAGATTTGTTGGAAAACCTTTGACTATGTTTAGCTCAATAATCAGCCATTAAGGCAGGTATCACAGGGAGTTCGTCGCAATACAAGTTTGGCACAGGTGACTCATACACTTGGGCAGAATATGTGAGTTTGGCCCAAGTTAGTTCACCAACTCTTGCCCCTGGAAAGTGAGTTCAGCCCATCTTAAAGTGAATTCCCCTGAGAATTTCCGGGGAACTTTTCTATTTTGTTATGTTCCTGGCTACACCCTAGCATCTGTATAACAGTTATATTCTGCCCTTTCTGAACCTCGAGACATGAGCTCCAATCTTGTAGAGGGGCAATAGATAATCGTCTTTCAGAGTAGTAAGTTGGGAAACTCTCCTTTTTATTGTAAGGTTTCTGGACACAGCGTAGCATCTAAGATGGCTATGAACTGTACCTCCTCCACCCCGGGGTTCAACCCTGGGTAGGTGGTGGGGCAGTATATAGCAGCCTGAAGACAATTAAGATATTTTTCATGCATTCTCGATACTCATATGTATTAAATTTCTATAGGAAACAACAGGTGAGGACTGAAAATAAAAAATAAAAATAAACTCCTCCCTCCCTCATTCGTTTGACAAAAAAAAATGCCTGAGAATCAATTAATTTTTTTGTATGGCCTAAAATCTTGTTTGACAGACCTTTTGAAGCTCTGTCAAACAACATATAATAGATTAAATGGCTTTACTGGATGTACTGAGGCCAAACGGGTCTATAAACAAGGGGAATTCAGTACTTGTCAGGTAATGACTTACAAAAGGCATTGCTTTGAATTGGGCGATTATTCCTTGAAAAAGAGAACCAGAGGTACTTCAGCGAAGCAACATGAATAGAAACAGGAAAGTATGTGTCTTTAAGGTCTATACTCACTACAAAGAAAGTCAAGTATTCTTACGATTCAATATGTCTGTAAGCAGAAACTTGGGATATTTGATAAAGGGGGGTTCTATGTGAGGAACCTCTAGAGAGGAAATTACATGTAGGTTTATAACTGGTCTATGATGTCTGCTCTTCTTCGGCACTAAAAAGAGCCAGCTGTAAAACCCTAGCAACTCTTTGTTTAGTATGACCTTGATCACTCCCTTCTTAACTAGTAGACTGCTGAATCATTTTGGGTTGTCAAAATTTGTTCACATGTGTTTGCTTTGTTACAATTCATGGGAGAGTGCTATAGGCACTCTCCCAAGAATTGTAACAAAGCAAATCCACACAAATGAAATAGCATCCTTGAAATGAAAGTGTCAATGACACTGTAGCTCAACTTGACAGACTTGAACTTGGTAAGTTATAAGTGAAATGGCAAAACTGAAGATCACTGGTACAAATGTTATTTGGTGATCTGTGCACAACATCAGAGTAATCCATGCATTTTTAAATGTAAACTGTAAGACGGGCTAAAGGAAGAATGTTGATACACGAATGCAGTAAGTTCAGAGGTTATTGTAAATGGCAACTTTTTTCACAGAAATGAATGCTAATCAATAGCTCTTATCTAAAGGTCTTGCCTAATGAGCACACCAAGTTCAAAAACAATCCTATGATAAATGCGGCCTGTAGGCCATGTCAAAGAAGAATGTTGATGCACAAATGCAATAAATTCAAATATTGTTGCTAACAGCAACAGTTTTTGATGGAAATGAAAAAGAAAATCAATAGCTCCTATCTTTGTCACCCTACATAAGCATACAAAGTTTCAAAACAACCTGATAATGAATGTGCTCTCTGAGGCATGCCAAAGGAAGATGTTAATGCACAAATGCTCTAAGTTTGAAGGTCATTGCTTGTGGCAATGTTTTTTTTTTTTTTTATGGAAATTCATAACTGTACCCTGCAGAGAGTGCAAAAGGGACAAATTGATGCACAAATGCAGTAAGTTCAAAGGCTGGTGATAACAACAATAATTTTTTATGGAATTGAAAAAAGCAAAAACTCACATCTGGTGGTCACCCCGAATAAACATACAAAGTTTCAAAGTGATCCAATCATAAATGTGCCCTGAAGGGTGTGCTAAAGGGACATATTGAGGTCTGACTAAACTAAGTTCAAAGGTCAGCAACATTTTTTGACAGAAATGGAAGAAAATCGACAGCTCCCGTATAGATGTCACCCCACACAAGCACACCAAGTTTGCAAGCGATCCAATCATAAATGTGTCCTGCAGGGTGTGTCAAAGAGAAATACTGATGCTTAATTGCACTAAGTTTTTACTAAGTTCATCAGAGGTCATTGCCAATGGCAACTATTTTTGACGGAAATGGAAGAAAATTCCTCTTTTGGAACTAAGTTATAATTCGGGCTCCCACAGTGAGCCCAAATATGAACCCAGGAACTTGGCTTGAACAAACTTGAATCCCCCCTCCCAAGCATGCTGCATACCAAATATCAAAAGATTCTGATTGGTAGATCTGAAGAAGAAGATTTTAAAAGAATATTCCTCATTCTGCACTAATTTAAACATTTGAGCTCCCATAGAGAGTCCAAATATGGACCCAGCGATTTGATTTCAATAAACCTGTGAAACAATCTTCCAAAGATGCTATATGTGAAATTTGAAAGCTTTTGGAGCAGTGGTTTGGGAGAAAAGTAGTCTTAAATGTTTTTCCCATTACCCACAGTGTTAAACAAGCCAAGACCAATACCGGGTCTGGACCTGCATCGCTGCATGCAATTGATTACAGAGATGAACAGACTTCAAAGTATCGGCAAACAGGAATCGGTTGCACGGCAGATCTGAAAATTAGATACACAATACAACTCATCATTATGAAGCAGCAGACCAAATATAAAATCATTCCCTTTCATAGAAGCCAAGAAAACTTTGACGGAAGAAGTGTTTCGGACAGACTGATGGACGGACGGACTGATGGACAGACGGAGTCAAGCGGTTACTAGACCTGCTCTGCCGCTGGCGACGCAGGTAAAAATGTTGACTCAGCACTTTGTTAAAGTCCCAAAAAAGTACCCCATGATAAAACTGAAAGCAATTTGTTTTTACCATTCCATTCTATTGGTCCTAAGGAAGCTCCACACCAAATAAGAATTCCCAGTGCCATGTAGTTTTGGAGATATGGCCGTTTTAATTTTTTTCTATTTTTAGCTCCTGCAGTTCCCATGGGGAGACAGGGAAAAAAATTTGGGCATAAATTAAGTACTTATGACCCAATAAGCCCTCATATCAAATTTGGTTCAAATCTGCCTCTCGGTTTGGAAAATAGAAATTTTGGGTGGGGCGAAAATGGAAAATTTATACCAATTTTAATATTTTTAATACTTACTAATGGCCCAGACTAGCTGGTGCAACCCAATTTATTACCAGGTCCAAACACAAATTTTGAATCCCCCAAACCCCCCAAAATTTGCCAAAAAACTTAAAAACGAGAAGACCAGTATGGTCCTCCATACTTTTTGAGCAATGCGCAACTTGTTGTCAAGGACAACAATAGGCTACCGCCATCTTGTCATTCTTATTGTTGTGCCTGTTAAATGTTAATAAGAACTGTAATATAACTCAGCGGGGAGGAAGGAGTGTCTACTCCAGGGAGGGCCATCCCCATCTGGGCCATTGGTAAGTATTAAAAATATTAAAATTGGTATAAATTTTTCATATTTTTCCACTATACCAATGGCCCAGACTAGCTGAGAATAGTAAACGGGCAGACGGGCCTAGTACTTAATATTCATTGCTCTTATTACAGAAAAAACAATGAAAATATAGGTGTAACTCTATTTAAGGCCCAGCATAACCCATTAAGCTAATTTGATAAAGGAAGCCAAAATATAAAGAAGTCCAGAGAAATGAGACTCTTTATAAATCATTAAAAGTGTCCGAGAATTGTATAGTAAAGCTCGTCTTGACACATGACATATACAATAACGCTTCACAACAAGCTGCACATTAAAAGCATATAATACATTGAATATTGCTTCATACCAAGCTACACATTAAAACTACCATAGCACCAACCCCAGGATACTATCACTGAAGGAGGTATGTCCATACTTTTCACTATAAAGACAGATGACTATTTGGAAATATCACCCCCCCCCCCCCCCCCCCCCTTCCCCTTGTTTTGAAAGTAACTGCACTTCAAAACAAAGAGGGTAGCAGACTGGAGACAGTGCTAGAGCAGAATGAAAATCCTAATTAGAATGGACAACATTCTGAGCTACCGATAACGGTGCTAAAGATCTGAGATCATCCGAAATTGATTCTAAATCTCGAAGATAAAATTTGGTAGAAGTCGTCTGTTGTGTCCAGTAAGCTGCTTGCATCAAATCCTTCAAAGAAGTACTACTAGCATAAGCCAAGAAGAAGCTAAAGCTCTAACTTCGTGAGCTGAAATCTTATAAGCTATTCTCTGATTCACAGACAAAGTATTATAAGCCAACCAAATAGCTAGCTGAATCCATCTTGATATGGAATGAACAGAAATATCATTTCTGTTAGGAAGGAGAGAAAGAAATAACCTCTTCCTACCTCTTCTAATAAAACTAGAATGCTCCTTATAAATCCTAAGCGCTCTTACTGGACACAACAAAGGTCTCTGACCATCTGAAGACGGTAATGCTTTAATAAGAATAGGACTAGGCCGTTTGTCTGGAACCTGATTCTTAGCTAAGAATCCCACTTTCGTAGTGAGAGTAATAGAATTACCAACACTACGATAATGAGAGTCTTCAACAGACAAAGCATGAAGCTCACTAACTCTTCTAGCTGACGCAAATGCTAAGAGAAAAAACATTTTATAAGTAAGAAATTTAAACTCAACAGTATTTAACGGTTCAAAAGGTGCTTCCTGAAGTTTCAGAAGAACCCAAGCTAAATTTCGCTTAGGGACTAGTCTCAAGGTACGAGGTCTATTCACAGAGAAGTTCCTCATTAATTTATTTAAAGATAAATCTGACCCAATGTTTAATTTCCCTTAGTGTGCATAGGTGTCAGAAAGCATAGACCTATAGCCCTTAATAGTGACTGGCTGTAGCTTAACTTCATGAAAAAGATAAATAAAAAAGTTAGCTAATTGTGGAATAGTTGGGTTAAAAAAATCAATCAATTGTGATTCACACCAACGAACAAAAACCTTCCACTTCGCTTCATAATTTAATGAAGAGGAGGTCCTCCTACAGTTAGAAATTGTGTCCATTGCTCGTCTGGAAAACTGTTTTCCATGCAAAAAGGACCGCACAATGGAAAAACGTGAAGGTTGAGGCCTTCCGGATTGTGATGAAGCTGACAGAGTTTCCCCTGTGTCAGAAGATCCCGGAGAGGTGGTAACTTCCGTGGAACATCCCAAAAAAGTTCCCGGAGGAGATTTATCCACGGTCTGTGAGCCGACAGACTTGCAACCAGAAGAATCTTGCAAGAAGACTGTTTTATCTTCAGCAAGATCTGTTGTATGAGGGGAGCTGGAGGGTAAGCATACCCTATTATCCCGTTCCATGAAATTGACAGAGCGTCTACTGCATAAGCCTGAGGGTCCGGGCATGGAGACACAAAGGTCTGTAACTGATTGTTCAGACTCGTGGCAAAAAGATTGATCATTGGACGTTCCCACTGGAAGCAAATCTGATTGAAGACAGATTTTTTTAACATCCATTCTGAAGGTAGCAGGCGATCCTTTCTCGATAGAGAGTCTGCTATTACATTGAGACGACTTGGAATATGACAAATCGATATCAGAATCTGATTCTCTCGAGAGAAAAGAAGAATCTTTTCGGTGAGATTCATCAGCTGGACAGAATGAGTACCTCCCTGATTCCGAATATAGGCTACTACTGTTGAATTGTCCGACAGAATTTGAACATGTGAGTTTATTACTTGACTGAGCCAATGATTTAGAGCTGACCAAATTGCCCTCATTTCTTTGTAATTTTATGGGACACAAGAAACTGACTCTCCCATAAACCTTGACACACTTGATCGCCCGGAATCAAAGAAGCACCCCAACCCTCTTGACTGGCGTCCGTCATGATTATGAATGACGGCTCCTGAATCTGAAGCGGTATTCCCTGGGATAACCACTGGATATCTGCCCAAATTTGAAGATGATGTTTTACTGACTGTGTTAAAACAATCGGACTGTCCAACAACTGACGTTTTACACTGCAATTTTGAATTAGATAAATTTGAAGTGGACGAGTGCGCAAACGACCTAGCGGAATTAACTCCGCAGTGGCGCCGCAAAGTCCTAACAGCCGCATAAACTCTCTTGCAGTAATGACTTGTGTGTTTATGCAGTATTTTGTGCAAAGGGAAACTAATTTTGCTCTTGCTACCGGCAAACTGACCCGATTGAGTATCGAAACTCATTCCAAGATGAACAAACGACCTCGTCGGCATTAAATCCGACTTGTCGACATTGATTATAAAACCTAGGCATCCTAGCAGTGATAGCAGACTCTGAACGTCGCTTTGATGAGCATGAAAATTTTCGTACCTTTGAAGAATGTCGTCCAGATATGCTGATGTCATCAAAGCCGAGTGTGCTCTGAAATGGCTCATCACCGCATTCATCACCCGAGTGGAGCAAGGTTCAGGCCAAAACAACATTGGTCTGAACTGGTATACCTTTCCTTGAACCGCGAAACGGAGGGATTTCCGAAAAGCCGGAAGAATCATGATGTGAAAATACACGTCCTTCAAATCTATACTTGCGGGGTAATCGTTTATTCGGATGCTGCCTCTCACCAATCGAATTGTCTCCATATAAAATCTTGGAGCAATTATTAGCTTGTTTATCCAACTGAGATCGATGACCGGCCTGTACAAGCCGTCTGGCTTCGGCACAAGAAAAAGATGACTGTAGAATCCCTTTGAATTGGGATTCTCTATGACCTCTACTGCCTCCTTTTGTAGGAGAGAGTCTACTGCTGAAATCAAAGCCTCTCTCTTTGTTATATTTTGTGGAAGGCTCACAAAACAAGGAATCCGTGTTAATGGAGATTTTCTCCGGAACGAAAGACGTAGACCATTTTTCACAACGTCTCGAACCCAAAGATCCTGAGTTATTTTGTTCCAGTTGCTTGCAAATTTTGAAAGCCTTCCGCCAACCGGAGAACAGTAGAGGTCGAAGTCTTCATTTGTAGGACTTACGAGGCTTATACGAGGAGAAACCTCGTGAAGCTCTTGCACCCCTCTGTGACGTTGGTGTGGGGTTACGCGTTTCGTTATTATCTGACTGCGCCATCCCCTTTTTGAAATCGCTCCCCTGTTTCGAGCCACCACGCCCATGATTAGCTTTAGAAGCAGCACAGGCTGAGCTTCTCTTGGAGAAAAATTTACCTCTCCGAGGAATACCACTTGCGGAAGCCTGAGGTTGCGAAGCTGAGCGCAACAAAAGTTGACTTGTAGCTTTCTTAGAAGCATCTTCAAATACAGCTTTTATCGAATAATGAAGAGCCCGAAACGGGAGTGGCCCTTAGAGAGCTCTTAACACTGTCGTCAATAAATGACGTAGATTTAAGGGCAGCATCGCGCCTGACCAACTCTAAATTCGCTACTGAAAGAGCAGAGTGGGATGTTGTATACATGATGGCGCGAGAGAGCACTCTCAAAGGAGATAAGTTCTCAGATTCCTGATTGCCGGCCAATGCCCTGCAAATATGATCTGCATAAGACATAGCGTCCAAAATACTTCTGCTAGATTCAATGCAAGTATCTATAACATAAGAACTGATGCTACACGATGACGGAAGAGACATACCTAAGTCCCTAGCTCCATCATCCAATCACAGAGGAGCTCTTGGAATCTTATTCTCGCCTACCGTATTTAAGAAGGTATTGCCTCTAAATGGTAGGTCAAGCTTCTTTTCCGAAAGGAAAGAACTTTTTCTAGCCTGAGCCAGGTCAGCAATAGTCTCGTCACAACAATCAAATGCATCTAACGCTTGGACTGATTGAGACAGATACAGAAGGATACTTTCCTTCGACTTAATGACCTCCCTATCTAAAGAAGACAGACGCTTGGCTCTAGAAGGCGCAGAACTCTGACCAGAAGGAATTAATTCAGGTGAAAAATCCTGCAGGAACCTCATAGTTTCCATATGCTGCTCAGCCAAAGATGTAGTGTCAGTCTCGTCTTCATCAACTCCCTAACACTACCAGCTAGAGGTTCCTGGTCTGGTCTGGTCTATTATCGGCATACTGATTATTTGAGGAAACCCTTCTTTCTGCCGATCCAGCACCGTCCAAATCATCCGAAGCGGAGATCGATGACGGCCGCATATTATGCTGCTGGGAGTCTGCAATTAGCTGGGCAATTTGCTCCAGCAATTCCGTATTCGAGGCTATGGTCACCCCCATTCTATGCCTTTTTGGCTCCGGAAGGTGATCTGACACAGCGCCCTATGTCTGTCTTTTTGAAAAAGATGTTTGCCTCGTATTGCTAGCCTTAGAGAAAGCCGGATCCTGGCTCTGACTCTCTACCTGTGGATCTTGCCGGCTAGCATGCGGTCTACTGTGCTGAGTCCTGGAAACGGATGAAGAAGAGGCTCTTATATCACAATTACTGCCAGCCGCACTGGCAGAGAAAGGTACATCAGAAACAACTGGCTCCGAAGCATTTTCTACCGGACTACCAGCGGAACTGGCAACAAAAGTTGAATCTTTCTGTTTTGTCCCCAAAACAGAAGAATGCTTCGCTGCTGATGCATCTTTCAATTTGACTGGCCTCTTCCCTTTACGTGCCGTTGTCTGAACAGAGGACTGTCTTCCATCCTCCGTATCCTGGACCGCTACGGATTTTTCCGGTACTGAAGCACTAATTAAAGGCTCCATTACACCGGTCGAGCTAGTTGACCGTCTGCTTGCCCGAGGTACCGAGTATTCTGTGATACCTCGTAAGTCAACATGCTCTGTATCTGAAGACGACGGAGCACAGAACTTGATGTTATACCATGACCAATACCATGTTCTTGTTCCTCTGAAATGGAAACTAAATTTTGATTAGTTACCTTAGGCAAAAGCACCGAAATTGGTGCTTCGCCAACACATATATAAGTAGAGAGGGAATTCCATCGCTTGGAATCCCAAGAACAGCAAGTTGCACAGGTAACATCTTTCGAGCAACGAGTGCAAGCTAAACATGAAGAATGAGAATCAAGAGAAGACTTCTTCCTCTTACATTTCGAACATGAGGACTTCATAATACACACACGCCCGAGGCAAAAATTTAAACTGAATAGGAGCCGGTAACCAAGTCCAAAACAGGCACAACAAAGGCCCAGGTCAGACAACCGGTATCCCAATAATACCCTTAACAATAGATAAACTTCCCAGAAGATTCCCCACAGAGAAGGGTAATGGCAAACAGACACGTCCGACTAAGTCAAAAATAACCGGTATGTGACAAAGGGGGTATGAATAATCCACATTCCGTAAATTATCTAAGATTTTTAAGAAGAATTTTAATTAATAACAAATTTGCAAACAGCAATTAGTTCTTAAAAATCTAATGAGAGGAATCAAGGGGGAAAAGGTGAACATTGAACACACACATATGATAAACAAAGAATGAACAAATCAGGTGCATATCCCGAAAACGGGAAGAACAAGAAATATTATTTAATTTCAATAAAGTTATAGCCCTGATGTTCAAAAACTCAATGTCTATATTCAGCTGCATTCTGCTGCAATTATTCCACCATTCCACTTCAAAATCGTGTCTGGCTACATTATACTTTAGGATTTTATAGCATAAAAGTCAGGATACGTGTTGATCTGACATGGGCCAAACAACAGAATGACATGATGGCGGTAGCATATTGTTGTCCTTGACAACAAGTTGCGCATTGCGCAAAAGTATGGAGGACCATACTGGTCTTCTCGTTTTTAAGTTTTTTGGCAAATTTTGGGGGGTTTGGGGGATTCAAAATTTGTGTTTGGACCTGGTAATAAATTGGGTTGCACCAGCTAGTCTGGACCATTGGTATAGTGGAAAAATATTCTTGCTCCTCCCATAACAAAGGCAAATATAGTTCCTTGAACTTCTCTTGAACAAATCGGAGTCTACACCTCAAAAGGAAGCTGCACACCAAATATCAAGTCTCTGCTACTGCTGGTTCATGAGAAGAAGATTTTTTAAGATTTAAGCACACTTTTTGGGTGTTGCCCTACCGAGGGGTGAGGCAACTTGATTTGAACAAAATTAAATTGCGATGTCATACAAACTATTATCTCAAATATCAATTAAATTGGTTCAGCGGTTGGGAGGAGAAGACGCAAACACCATGTTCACGGACGACGGACCATGGACGGTGAGTGATCACTATAGCTCTCCTGACTGAAAGAGAGGTGAGCTAAAAATATTCTACCTGCTGGTCTGGAGAGGAAAATTTTTAAAGCAATTTGCCTGAAATGCACTTCAAATTCAGTTCAAATTCAGGCTCGAATAGTGAGCCCAAATATGAACCCAGGGGGTCGATTTGAACAAACTTGAATCAGATCCACTCCACAATGTTGCATACCGAATATCAAAATATTCTGTTTGCTGGATCTGGAAATTGACGTATGATAATGGACATCCATACCAAGTTTCGAGCAAATCGACCTAGCGGTTTCAGAGGAGAAGTCGTTTGAAAAAAGTTCACGACAACAGACGGACGACTGACGGCACAGGGGGCTGATTTGAACAAACTTGAATCAGTTCTACCCCACAATGCTGCATACAAAATATAAATGAAAGAGTCAATGACTCTGTAGCTCAACTTGGATATGACAGGAATTAGTACTTGCTGTGACCAAGACAACTGAATAATGAATATGACAGGAATTAGTATTTGTTTTGGCCCAGTCAACAATAATAAAAGAATTACAAGGTGACTGCAATGGACTACAGATTAAGACCAATCATTGTAGATTCTTATTTTTGTGTGGAAATTTTCAGTCCCAAACAAAATATTTTCAGACTAAAATTTTTTCTTCTTCTTCTTAAAATTAACCAAAATGCATCAAAACACAAAAAACTAATTTCCAGATTTTGGTCCAAAATTTTCTAAGTCCCACCCGGACCCCAAATTTTCAGTGTAAAAAAATTTTTTTTTTTTTTTTTGTCTTAAAATTGACCAAAACGCATAAAAAACCAAAAAACTAATTTCCGGATTTTGGTCCCAAATTTTCTAAGTCCCACCCGGACCCCTAATTTAAGTAACACTAAATAAATCAAAGTTAGCCTAATTTGCATAATTTACGCACAAGAAAAAAACCCATATTATATGTAATGTATCCCATGGTACTAAACATTCATACAAAAAATTATTCAAATCAGAGCTTTCATATGGAAGTTCTGTGCAAAAATCTGATTGCCCCTAATTTTGTACAAAATGGCTGCCAGCGGCCATCTTGAATTTCCGACCAGACCCCAAAACAATCGTTCTCGTCTCACAGTGATAACAAAGGTACCCATGATGTTTCGTAAAGATCGGTTCATAAATACGGCCTCTAGCCCGAGCCGTATAGGGATTTGCACTTACATTGCTGAAAGTAACACTAAATAAATCAAAGTTAGTCTAATTTGCATAATATAAGCACGAGAAAAAAAACCATATGATATGTAATGTATCTCATGGTACTAAACATTCATACGAAAAATTATTCAAATCAGAGCTTTCATATGGAAGTTCTGTACAAAAAAAAAATTTCTGCATCGTCGGTACAAAATGGCTGCTGGCAGCCATCTTGAATTTTGGACTGCACCCAAAAACACTCGTTCTCATCCCACGGTCATAACAAAGGTACCCAAGAAGTTTCGTAAAGATTGGTTCATAAATACGGCCTCTAGCCCGAGCCATAGCAGCTTGGCACTTACAGCTCTGAAAGTAACACTAAATAGATCAAAGTCAGTCTAATTTGCATAATTTACGCACGAGAAAAAAACCTGTATTATATGTGATGTATCCTATGGTACTAAACATTTATACAAAACTTTATTCAAATCAGAACTTTCATACAGAAGTTCTGTACAAAAAACTGATTTTTGCATCATCGGTACAAAATGGCCGCTGGCAGCCATCTTGAATTTCGGACCACACCTAAAAACACTCGTTCCCGTCCCAGGGTCATAACAAAGGTACACAAGAAGTTTCGTAAAGATCGGTTCATAAATACGACCTCTAGCCCGAGCCATAGCCAATTGTTGATGTACGGACAGACGGACAACGGGCCATGACAATAGCTAAAATTTAACTTTGTCAAAGTTGAGCTAAAAATATTCTACCTGCTGGTCTGGAGAGGAAAATTTTTAAAGCAATTTGCCTGAAATGCACTAAGTTGAAACTCAGGCTCCAATAGTGAGCCCAAGTATGAACCCAGGGGGTCGATTTGAACAAACTTGAATCAGATCCACTCCACAATGTTGCATACCGAATGTTAAAAAATTTATAGTAATTTATATATTTTTTATACTTACCAATGACCCAGACATAGCTGGTGCTAACTCTTAAAATATAGGGCCAAACACAAATTTTGCCCCCCAATCCCCAAAATTTGCATCTAAAACTAAAGAAAACATGTCCAGAGAGGCCCTCCACACCTCGCCCCCACTGCGCATGCGCAGTGTCAAGGACGTTCCGAAATTGGCGCCATTTATCATTCTAATAACCAGTGCCTGGTAAGCGCTATGTACTCAGCGGGGAGGCAAGAGTTCCCAACTCCTGGGAGGGCCATCCCCGTCTGGGTCATTGGTAAGTATAAAAAATATATAAATTACTATAAATTTTTTAACATTTTTATACTGTACCAATGACCCAGACATAGCTGAATAGTAAAAAGGCTGGAGGGCCAAGGACATAGAGCAAAATGGAATACGCTCAATAAAATAAAATAGAGTCATCCCCTGTAGGGAAAAGAAGTAATAGGCCTTACATGTATCTTTCTTATTTATGATAAATTAGAAAGATACAACACCTTCCAAAAATTGAGCTTCATACATCCATGTACTCTATTAATATCCAATAATCCTTATACTAATAATTTTTAAAGTAAGCCAATAATAAAGTAAGTCTAGAGAATAGAGACTCTTATACTCCTAAAAGTGTGTGAGAATTGCATAATCATGTCCGTTGACATATGCAATATTCAAAAGCTATACTTTAAAAACTAAGACTTGAATGAATTTTATAATCTTAAACTTCTCACTAAACAACCATCCTAAAAACAGCTCAGAATTACTAACTCCGGAGGAGGTATCCCCTTGTTTTCATAGTAAAAACAGGTGACCCAAGGGAACACCCTCCCCCCCCCTTTTTTCTTGCCCTGGGTCAAATAGCCCAGAGCGAAGAGGGCAGCCGAACGGAGACACTGCCGAAACAGACAGCCTACCTAGCTATAGTAGCAACTGTTAAGTGAATGACATTCTGAGCAGTAGATAATAGACCTAACAATAGAGGCCTCCAGAAATGGACTCGATATTTCTGAGATAAAATTCATGAATGGATGGCTGAGCGCAATGAGCAGCCTTCAAAAATCTATAATAGAACACTATTAATGTAAGCCCAAGAAGTAGAAGAACTCTTACTTCATGAGCCGAAATCTTAAGCACAACTGCTAAGCCAATGAAATACCATAAGCAGTACGCTAGTTAATAGAATCCATTAACAATAAAATGGAGCGTAACGTCCTTCTACTAGACATCAAAGACAGAAGAAGCTTACGCCCTTGTAATAAACAGATATCTGTTTATAAATACATAAACTGTACCCGGAAAGAGTAAAGGCCTATGCCCATACGAAGACGGAAGGACCTTAAAATAATAGGTTCCGGATAATAGGAGCCTAACTCTTATGCAACAATCCAACCTAAATAGTAACGGAAGTATTGATTCCGAAACTATGAAAGTGAAAATCATCCATCGATAGTGCATGAAACTCACTGACTCTACAGTAAAAGAGAAACCAACAGAATTACTGTCTAAAAGGTCAGAATTTGAAAACTACTGTTTCCAGAGGCTCAAATGATTACTTAGCTAAATAAGAACCTGAAGTTAAAATCCGTATAGGAATTTTAATCTAAAGATTCTAAGTCTATTTATCAAAAAGTTACTAACTGACTTAGATAAAGAGACAAAAGACTCAATTGTAAACTATCGTAGAGTGCATAGGTATGAGGTAACATAAACCTATAACCTAAATAACAACAGGCTGCAGTAGATCTTGTGAAACAAGTATACTAAAAAATAGCAATGAGTAGTATGGAGGGATCAACCATATGAACATAATGATCCCTACACCACGACGGAAGAGCCTCCACTTTAGTCGCATAGAATAGCGAAGAAGAGGATCTCCTATAGTAAGAAATCGCGTCCAAAGCTCGTCCAGTACAGTGCTTACAATGCAATATGGACCACACAACGGAAAACATGAAGGTTGCGACCTTGCTGGTTGTGATAAAAATGACACGATTTACCCAGTGAAAAAAGATCCTCACATAGAGGAAGATTTCACGTTAAGATCCACAGTAGACAAGAGAGTAAATTACTCATGATCTCTGTGAAGATAGAGATGCTATCAACAGAAATATATTGTGGTTGTTTATCTTAGCAATACCTGCTAAAAACAACAGCGCCAGAGGATACGCGTATCCTATCATTCTGTCCTATAGATCAATAGAGCGTTAACAGTATTAGCTCAGAGATCTGGACAAGCCAACACATACGTCTGCAATTGATTAGCCAACTGTGTCATAAATAAAACATCATTGGGCGCTCCCATAGATAGCAAATCTGATTGAATACTTGTTTGTTGAGAGTCCATTCTGACAGCAACAAGCGACCCGTAAGAGAACGGGAGTGCGATAAAACAATCAGACGACCCAGGATATGACGGACCAAAACTGAACTTGGTGTACTATAACCAACAGACGGATTCTTTCCATTAAATTGAATAACGGAAACGAAAGAGTGCCTCCCTGGTTCCGGAGATACGCCACTACTGTCGAATTAAAGGACAGGAATTTGGGCATGCGTTTCTGAATAATGTTCATGCAATGACATAAAGCAAGCCTAAAAAACATTATTCCGCGGAAGTTAACTGATAGCTAAAAGACTGCGGAACCCAAAGACCCTGGCACTTCGAATCCGTAGGGATCAGTATATATCCCAATCTGTTTGACTGGCAACCGTCATAACAGCCACACTCGGGTCCGGCAACTGCGGCGGCACTCTCTGAGTCAACCACCGAATGTTTGCCCCAGTCTGAATCTCTTGTAACACTAGATAGACAAGAGAATGTATAATCAAGCAATTCATGGATTGCCGGAAAGTTGCCGTCGAAGAGAAGCTCCTCCGAGAACGAAGCGACTCTGAGAGAGTTCTTAACCTACTATCCACGCGTGGATGTAGCTAGGGCTGCCTCACGTCTAACCAACTCCAATCAGCCACTGAAGGGCGGAGTTATACGTGAACAAACTACTGCCCTCAAAAGAAATTACATTGAGAATAATATCCCGTAAATCTTTTCTTGAAGACGTAATGATAACGCCTCAGTAAGGCGGATTACGTATAATAAAGCGTCTAAGTTAAGTCTAATATACATAATGTCGTTCCCAACATTGAAATTGGAAAAGACATAAACGGTGAAAAAGAATATATGCAGTCTTTAATCACACCGTCTAGACGCATATGAACTCTCGGTATGCCCTGCTCTGCCAAAATAAACTATATGTAAAAAAGATAAAATGGCAGAAATGAGCCACGCGGACAAGAAACTAAACTATCATGCTTAGTAGCCGTCTTGTATATATATAAATATATAGCGTCGAAAAATAAAACACATGTTGTAATGACAATATTGGACTGCGTCGGTAAGTCAGGGACAAAGTCCCTGTACCGATCGAAAAATCCGAGTCCAATGACGCTATAAGTCTCTTATCCAAGATCGCAGCAATGAAGTCCGAAAAATAATCACTGGAAGAAATGCCAGAAGATATGAAAGGCATCTTCCGATACAACTAAAGGGAAAACTCGAAATCTTTCGAATCCCTTTCGCCATCCTGTCGGACCCTATAAAGCGTTCGGTCGTCCGTAGCTTGATGCAACCGCGGACCGCACCGACCCAGCGCCGTCGGATAATTCCTGATTCGACCGAGAAACCGTCAATTGCTGGGATGCTGCGAAACAACTGTGCTAACTCGGATAGCACGTCCGTCACTGAGGCCTGAGGAGCAGCGGTCTTACGATGCATTGCCGCAGGAAGCTCCGAGATCGTTACCCCGTGCATACTTCCAATATGCGAGCGAACGGAGTGTATAGGCCTCGTGTCCCTTGGCTACCGGATGGCGCGACCTATTCGCTGTGGAATCACTGAATGCCGAAACTGATCGGGTACTCGAGGTCACGTAGCCAATGTGCGGTCGTGTGCCCTGCTGTGAGGATGAGGAAGCATTAAAGACAGTCTCTCGGACTGTCAATATAACGGAGCGTCCCGAGCAACGGACATATGCTCCGAATGTAAAATATCTGAACCACAACATGCGGTCCCCTATGTTGTTGGCTTCCTCCGATCTGTCCTCAATCTGCCGTCACTGGGTGAGTACTAAAGTAATTAAAGTGCTCGCATCACCCAAATCTCCTTCCTAGACCGCAACGGACGACCCCGGCAGCCGAACCATTCGATGAATGTACGCTACACCGGGTGAGCTAGCAAATGTCACTCCGTAAGCGATAGACATATTCCATGAGCACTTATTGCCGCTAACTCTTCATTAACTATGACGACAGAGGCACACTTTTGAAAGACATCTCCATAACTCTTCGAACAAGAAACCAGAAATGCTTGGATAGCAAGCATAAAATAATAATATATATAGCGTCGTTCAATAATTCGAAAGTTTGTGTGACATTATTGGACTATGTCGGAACTGAGGGACGATGTCCCTGAACCGAACCAAAAATTTCTAAGTCCACCGACGCTATTAGTTTCTTATCCGGCATCGCAGCATATGTTGTTCCGAAAGGGAAAGCTTGAAATCCACCGAATCCCTTTCGGTATCCCGTCGGACCGGATGAAACTTTCGGACGTCCGTACCCGCTTCCGCGGAGCGTCCCGACCCAGCATCGTCGGATAAAATATATGCGACAGATTCAGTTGATGCTGGGATGCTGCGATAAACTGTGCTATTAAGGAAAGCACGTTCGTTCCCGAGGCCTGTGCAGTAGCGGACTTACGATGCATTGCCGCTGGAAGCTCCGTGTACGTTGACTCCCGCATACTTCCTATGCGAACGTCCGGAGTCTGCAGACCTCGAGTCCCCGGCTACCGACCCAGCGCTGTCGGATAATTTTCGATCCGACACCGTTTCTGTCGGCTGCTGGGATGCTGCGATAAGCTGTGCTATGTGCACAAGAATGTCCGGCGTCGAGACCTGCGGAGGCGCAGTCTATCGCTGCTTCGCCGAGGGCAGCTCCGCATCAGATGGCTCCCGCATACTTTTCCTATGCGAACGTCCGGAGTCCATCGGTCTCGAATCCCTGGCTGCCGGATGGTGTGACCTGGTCGCCGAAGAATCCTTGATCGGCGAAGCTGGTAATATATCGGCGGTCACGCAGCCAAGGTGCGGTCGTGTGCGCTGACGAGAAGAGGAAGCCTTAGCAGTCTCAGCGGACTGCCTATACAACGGAGCGTCCCGAGCGACGGACGTATGCTCCGCTAACGACACATTTGTACCACAACATCTGGGGCCAGATGTTGTTGAACGAGAGAGGGGCCTCTCTCGCTTGCCGTCCGGATGGACCGGAACGAGCTATGAACCGGACTAAAAGGCTTCCTCCGTTCTCCCTCCGATCCGCCGTCACTGGGTGTGCATTAAGTTAATTTTATAGTGCTCGCATCACCCCAAAATTCCTTCTAGACCGCAACGGACGAACCCGGCTGCCGAACCATTCGGTGAATGGACGCTACACCGGGCGAGCTAGCGGACGTCAAAGGCCGTCGAACCTACTAGGGTCCTCTTAGGCAATTGGCGTATTACATGAGCACTTTTCCGCTAGCCCTTCATTAATTGTGACGACGGAGGCACACTGTTGGAAGACATCACAGATACATCACCCTAATCTTGATCGTCTGAAATAGAAATTGATAAAGTAGAGTGACCCTGCGGGGAAAGGACCGGAGTGTCCAAATCCCCAACAACATACCGTGACATACGCTTCCCATATTGTCATCGAAATCATACGATACAGAACCGGAGTTAATGCGAGTACACTGACCACATATAGAATGATAATAAGGTCAGAGGAAGACTTCCTCTTAAAACAATAGATCAATATCCTTTCAATGTGAAAAGAAAACAAGTCCTGGTACTCGCACTAACCCCTGGCAATCAAAATACATAATAATAATATGATCCATTAATATAGAAAAAATAATTGAAATCAAAATATTTTGAAAAAATATTTTTTCAGAACAGCCCAAGTTTCTGAAAAGTAACGTTGAGCCCCAATGGATCCCAAGCCTAAGTGTGGACAAAAATTTTAAAAATATTTTAAACAATTTATTCAACACTTACGAACAATAATAATGTATCTAGTTATGATTGAAATAACATAAAGATATTATTATTTAGAAATCCCCCCCTCACACAGAGGGCTGTTGTAAATGTAAACAATGAGTGTAAAAACACTAAAATAAGACTCCAGGCACCCAGGCCCGAAATCAGTTACCAAAAATACACCATCTGATGCAAAACAGAGACTTCCAGGGAAGAAACTGCAGAACATCAGATGGTAGATGCAGAACACAACGCCTAACCACCCGTAGGTGAAGACGTAAACATGGGGAAAGAACAGAATTCATTCTGTTATTCAGCTAAACTCCCAAGAAATTTTAGTAATAATAATTACAGAAATTATGCCAAAAGCATGGGAGAATAGCAAGGGGGAACTTAAAGGACAGGGAGAGAGGAAAAACACTTGTAAAAACAGTGTAACTAAATAATCAGAATGACAACAAAATGGCTGCTGCCTTGAAAATAGGTAACTTAACATAATTTCATTAAAAAATTTTAAGTTACAGCCCTGATAATATTCTGTCACACATTCTTTTCCTCTCCTCCTTTTCTATCCTCCTTAGAATCACCATTTCACTAATATTTATTTGTCTGGCATCATTTAAACTGAGATTTAAAAGCACAAAGATCAGTCAGATGTTAACTGATGAAGGGCCAAACTTAGAATGATAAATGGCGCCAATTTCGGAACGTCCTTGACACTGCGCATGCGCAGTGGGGGCGAGGTGTGGAGGGCCTCTCTGGACATGTTTTCTTTAGTTTTAGATGCAAATTTTGGGGATTGGGGGGCAAAATTTGTGTTTGGCCCTATATTTTAAGAGTTAGCACCAGCTATGTCTGGGTCATTGGTACAGTATAAAAATATTAAAATATTCTGTTTGCTGGATCTGAAGAAGAAGATTTTTAAAGAAATTTTCTTGAAATGCACCAAGTTCAAATTCGGGCTACAACAGTGAGCCCAAATATGAATGCAGGGGGCCGATTTGAACAAACTTCAATCAGATACACCCCACAATGCTGCATACCAAATATCAAAAGATTCTGCCTGCTGGAACTTGAGAAGAACATTTTTAAAGAAATTTGCCTGAAATGCACTAAGTTCAAATTCGGGCTCCTATACTGAGCCCAAATATGAACCCAGGGGGCCGATTTGAACAAACTTGAATCAGATCCACCCCACAATGTTACATACCAAATATCAAAAGATTCTGCTTGCTGGATCTGGAGAAGAAGATTTTTTAAGAAATTTGCCTGAAATGCACTAAATTCAAATTCGGGCTTCTATAGTGAGCCCAAATATGAATCCAGGGGGCCGATTTGAACAAACTTGAATCAGATCCACCCCATAATGCTGTATAACAAATATCAAATGATTCTGCCCACTTGTGCTGGAGAAGAAGATTTTTTAGTAATTTCTCTAATATACATAGGGTGCTATCGGAGTTATGCCCCCTATGGAACCCCAAGTGGGCATGTCCATTTCATTTGAACAAACTTGAATTAACATATGGTAATGAACATCCATACCAAGTTTCGAGCAAATCGACCTAGCAGTTTCAGAGAAGAAGTCGTTTGGAAAAGTTCACGACGCTGGACGGACGACGATGGACGGCAAGTGATAAGTTAAGCTCCCTTCGGTGAGCTAATAAACTCATGTTGTAGTACTTTGTCATAACCTGTCACAACCTGCCAAAACCTGCAGTTCGTTCATGTATTTTACAACTGACGTAACTCACACATAACGTAAATGGTCATTCACAAGTTATTTCCAGGCCTGAAAACTGGAGCATTCTCCATATGAACCAACTGGAATATGAGCCAGCATATCGCTGCAGTTTGGCTAGTTGGAAAAGAAATCCCTACAATTGAACAAAAAACATTACTATTTTGAACTTACCTAGCCTTCTGGCCTCTAGGTGTACACAACTTGTCGCAAATCTGTACTCTATGCCATAGTTTATCACTTCCTTGCCCTAAACATATTTCATCCTGATAGAAATTAAAAAATTTATTATTATTTTAGCTTTCATCTTATCAGCCTAAAAATTCCTCACACCATGAAAAATCTTAATTTTATTTCTATTACTACAGTGGAGACCACTTAAATGGATATCTCTTAACTGAATAACCGTGTTAATTGAATTTTGATTTCCCAACACAAAACCATTTAACATACCACCAGTACAAACTTGACCTGTTAACTGAATATAGGTTATAGAGTAAACTCCTGTTAATTGAATAAAAAATCTTGTATCCTGTCGAGAAATTACCCTGACTCTCCCCAGTTTTTCTTTGTTTACTGACCTATTTGGCCTCAGCACATCCAATACAGGCATTTAATCTGTTATATCTTGTTTGACTGAGCTCATGGAACTCAGTCAAACAAGATGTAATAGAATAAATGCTAAGTTTATCTTTAGAATACAGGAAAGAGACACAATCCCTGTTAACTCTTTATCCAGCGAATCGCCCGCATCCGCCCGCGTAATATGCAAATTCAGCAGCTGAAAAAATATTATTTTTCGAAAAATTTCAACAAAACCATATCAGGTGACCTCTCTTTGGAACGAGCTCGTTCCAAAGAGGGGTCACATGATAATGGTTTTGTTGAAATTTTTTAAAAAAAATGTAAAAAATGGTATTTAAAATAATAAATTTTGATATCGTCTGCGTTGGGTAAAGGGTTAATTCAATACTCTTATTAATTGAATAATTTCATTGGCAAAGTAGCTATTCAATTTCACTGTAGTATATATCCTGACTGATTGCTGCAAAAAACAGCCTTGTAGAGGATCCTAAATATGGTGACAAATAACAAGAGGCCTCTCAGCCTGACTCACCTGGATATGTCTGCACACTTTCCATGCCTAATACCCATTAGAGTACAAAAACATCTTGGACATATTTCATTGTTAAAGCTGAAAAGTTTTATATTTTCTCCACATGTCTGTCCTATTTCTATACCCTATACCCAATACCCATTCATTATTTATTTATTTAGTTATTGGTACCTAAGGACACATACTTCTGCGCAACAGCTAATCATGACCGCAGGGTTTTCGCTAGGGGAAAGGGAATGAGTCCGTTCGCGTGGCGACCGATGATCCGTCGGTACCACGGGCCGACCATGGTTCAGCCCATGGTAGGAAAATTTTTAATTCCGGAATCCCAAAACCCCATTTCCTGACATCTGAGAGGATATTTTGCATCTTTTCACAGAGATATATCTGTCCGATTTTACACATTGACAGCCAGTAATTTACGATGAATAAGACGTAAATAAGAGAAAATGGTTGCTCAACCGAAAAATAATTTGTAGTATACGTGACTTTCTATTTGCCCAGGGTGTTTCGTCCTAATAAAACTGTCAAGCCTTGGCATTTTCATTGGGACTAAACGTCCAGGGCGAATAGACAGTGTGAGTAGGAAGGGAAGATTCGCCCATAATTTAAAAATTCAATTTTAAATTAGGGGCAAAACAACGCTTGTGAGATATTTTAGCAGACATAAGCACTGCACAAAAATCTCATTGCACGTGCATGGTACAAATTTTGACCTTTGCGGCCACTGTGAAAATGAATACAAAAGTAGACTTGGGTTCGGTAAATCTCTACTTTAGAAAAACATTGCGGGTAAAATAGCTAGGATCTTACCAATTTTTCCCGACAAACACACACAGAATTTAAATCTGTGCAGAATTTCTGAACTCCTGATTCTCACGGTCAAGTCGAAAAAAGACAGAGGCTGGTCTTCTTGACTTCTGTGTTCTCTGATTCCAATTGGTTAATCCCGGTCACATGAGACCTCAGAGTGGTGGAATTCGTCTTCACAACTGGAACAGGTTCCGGAGAGTTCTGGAAGTCTTTCCTGGTTCACAGACTGTCTCTGATGATATCACGCGAGTGGGATTATATAGCAATTCTACAACAATACTCGATATTACTATTGTTTGATGTCTTTGATGTTGAAAAACCGCTTTGAAATCAATTTCTCTCCAGGTGCTGTGACAGAACAGTGAAACGGACATGCATTTTGTTTTCAATGAAATATGTGTTTCGGAAATCGGCAAAAGAAGTTTAGAAATGGCAATTCTACAAGCTAGGAACTAAATGTATGCTCGGGGAATGGGCAGATCAATGCAAATTTCAAAGATTCAAATATGTCGGGAAGGTGACCTGGTGGGGGAATGCGGCCGTTTGACGGACGCTGTGCCGGTATAGTGGAAACCCTTGACTGCAACCGTTTATACCATGTTGCCCATTTTAGAGGACTTCCACCCCACGCATAGGTGACTATGTTCTATGTTACCAGTAAAACAGAGGTTGTTTTCCAGAATACCAATACCCATTAGAGAACAAAAACATCTCAGAGGCATTCCAGTGTTGAAGCAGAAACGTTTTGAGATTTTTGATTTTCTTTTTGTGAATTCAGAGTTTTCTTTGAGAAGACACAGACTATTAAATCACAAGTGCATATTGTGTTTTGTTAATTTCAAATGATTACAAGTTCGTTAAAACATTGTCCATACTTTTTCAATACTCTCAAGGCTTAATTGCCTTTTTCATCCATACTTTTTCAAGAATTTCAATACGGCATGAGTTCCCTGCCTGTTAGAGATGGATGGTATTAGAATTTTGAGTTTGGTATCGGTTTCAGTATTTTTAGGGGGTGGCATGCCTCGGTATCGGTTTAGTATTCCATATCTGACTTGACTGAGATTTACTGATAGCACCAAAGGGGAATTCAAATTCAGAAAATCCAAAACAAGTTATTCCTGGACCATTCTACCACAGTACTACAAACGCCATTGCCAATGAGTTCAACATTTTGCCAACACAAATCACATCTACAGTAAATTTGTGACTTGTTTTGAACACAAATCTTTAAAGGCCTATTTCAGGCATTAGTGATATCAGAGCATGTGCCCTCAGCATGCCTCTTTAGGAGGTCCTGTTGACAATAGACATATCACCTGGGCAGTGATTTCTAAACCAAGTCTTGGCTGCCTGTTTAGGCAGCCAAGACTTGGTTAGAAATCACTGCTAAGCAACTGAACATATACAGCTTGTAGTCAAGTGGGAATTCAGGACAATTGCCCAGGCCTTTCTTTCATGAAAATGAAGCCATAAGGTGCTATCAAGTATCAACAAGGGCTACGCAAAATGTGGGCCACTGCCCTCAACCGTAGGCATGTTTGAAGTAGCCTTAAAGGAATTATGTGACAGAAAAATTTTCTAAACAGTGAAAAAGTGCTATAACTCTTGAAAAAATGATTGGACAGAACCCATTCTATGTGCATATCTGTTCTCCCGTGTGGGTCTATCAACATACCAAAGGAAAACCAAATCTGACTGATGGCTTTGAAATTACAATCCAAAACATTTGTAAAGATGGACAGACAGATGGAAAGACAGTCAGACGGATGGAGGTCTCCACTAGATACCTCCAAATCCTCTTTCGGAGGTCGGTAGCATAACACAGCCTTATGAATAGTGAATGTAGGAAAGTTTGAAAATTCAGGCGGTTTCGGTATTCAGTAATTGGTTGGGTTCAGTTTTTTGGTATCCCCATGATATCGGTATCGGTTTGGTATATTGCCTGTCTAGAGAGCCAGGGTTTCCACTCAGAAAGCAGCCATCTCAATAGCCCCGTACCCCTTGCCAAATCTTACACAACCAAGATGAACCTATGCTTTAAATTTACCTTTTTAAAATCATCAACATTGACATGAACATTTCTTTGGTTGTTACAAAACTGGTTAATTCTTTTGAAAACTTCTAAGAATGCTGCAGCCTCTGGACTCATTTGTCTTCCTTCAATTTCTCGACCCAAGAAATTTTCAGGGGTCTCGACCTACAAAGTGAGATTTTACAAAACAAGGTTATATGCTAAACAATAATTCATCCATAGTCAAATCTGAAAAAAAAATGATTTCTTCAAAAACTAAAAATATGTAAACATGGAATGAGTGATGGGTAGCCAAAAGATTGGTGGCCAAGTGTGCTACTC
This sequence comes from Pictodentalium vernedei, assembly GCA_031216915.1. NCBI lineage: Eukaryota > Metazoa > Mollusca > Scaphopoda > Dentaliida > Dentaliidae > Pictodentalium > Pictodentalium vernedei. The sequence goes on from CM062295.1 coordinate 698,257,289, forward strand.
TCTTATGCCAGAGGTCCCAGGATTGATCCTCAGAAGGGGAAAGTTCTTGAAGTGTCCGAACACTCTCTGCCCACATCAACTGCGGGGTTGATGCTGTCTAGTGCTGTGCGGTATACTGATGTTTTTTAATTACGAGGATACCAAAAACCTTTCCTGAAACAAATCTAATTATCGTTTTTTTCAGTATTTAAATTTTTCTGCAAAACTGACAGAAAGTCAACTCATCATGGCAGATCGTAAATCTAAAAGCCTGTGGGTGGCATATTTTGATCGAATCAATATACAATGCTCTAATCACTGAGCAACTGTGCTCCCCATAATCATGACTGAATGCCACGTCTCACATTACCTGCAGATTACTTCATTTTTCACACTGACAAAAATTGTAACAATAATGGGCAATTGTTGTAACAAAAGTGGTGAGCTCATTTTGTAAGAAAAGTGGTTGATTTTGTAAGAAAAGTGGTGAGCTGTAACAAAGTGGGCAAGTGTTGTAACAAAAGTGGTGAGCTGTAACAAAAGTGGTTGTTGTAACAAGTGGTTGCAACACTCATTTCTTGTTCGTACTGAAATCCCCAAGTGCCGCCGAGTTTACACATAAATCCAACATGGAACGTCACACAAGAGCACACCAAATAGGCCACCAGGGTACCTGCAGTAGATGACCATGTATTACCCCACTCGGATGACCATGTATTACCCCACTCGCCCCACAATACTGCCTGGACTAATATTACATATTACTCATATCAGACACAGGATAATATAAAGTAAAAGGTGGATTAATAGTACCAAGGGCTAACAGGGGGGCCTACAGGGGTATATAAAGCTCACACTATATGAGATCACTCCCGTACAAGGCCTACACACCCTTACCTGAATAACGTCATATCAGTTTGTACAGTGCAAACAACAGCGGTCAACGTTTGTATGGCATTGTTTGCGCATAATGACGCCATGACGTCAATAGCAATGTCAACCGTTTTTTGGAGAAACTTTAAAAAAAAAAACAACTTCTCCATCAATATTCCATCACATACCCAAACTATACACCCATAACCCTGTGTGTACATATATCACTATACATCCAATAGCATACTATATATGCAGCATGCATACCATATGGCGAATCTCGATTGAGGGGTGGGGAGGGGAGGGGGGCGAAGTTTTGCACAGGAAAAAGTCGCTCCGGCAAAAGCTCCAGTTCCTAATGTAATATACCACCAGCTTCTTCCGCAAAGCTCTGAGGCGCAAATCAATCCTTATGTACTACTGACACTGCTTGACAATGCTCGAAAAATCCTTTTTCCCAAGTCGATCGATCGGATAAGTCGATCGATCGAGATAGAAAACTCGATCGATTGAGATAATAAGTCGATCGATTGAGATAAGTTGATAGATTAAGATACTACAAGAAAAATAAAATCATTGTACAATTGTATATACTTCAGAAGATTGTTTTCGTGGTTTTGTATACAGTGTTCTATCATATCTGATAAGATCTCTTTGTAGTCACAATAGTAACGTCGGTACTTTCTGTGCTGAGCTTCCATTTCGCAGAGTGTGGTATATCTGGAATTAACAGTAAATACAACTCAAATTGAGCACAAACTCAGTATGACAATATCACACTTCTATACATGGTATTACAATATTTGTTGACTTTCCGACGACTTCATGACATTCATGAAGAGCACCATAGCAGGGAAGGTCCCAAAAATGAATTAACAATCGCATTCACAAACAGGTAACGATAGAACATTTTCTTTAAAACTCTGTGTTCTTTGTGTCTGTAACACTTGTCAACTCCAAATTCCATTATACCAGTATCCGTGGGTTTTAGTGCCCCTTATTTCAAACCCCGTGCTTATAGCGGGGGAGGAATTCGCTAGAATTGTGCACTTGGTGATACCTTCCTGAAATTTGGCATGATGTAAGGGTAGGCATCAGAGATTTCAAAATCGATCGGCTACAAGTTGGCACCATCCTCTAGCCACCATTAGCAGCGAAATCCAAAATGGCCGCCAAGCGGATCGAAAAAAAGCTATTTTCGCCGATCGCACAACTGAAGCTCCAAACCTAACACCATACATGTGCTGTAATTGATGTGAATGATGGAGTGAAGCCCTTGGAACAAGTTGGGGGGAAGATTAATGGATAATGGGATCAGAATTTCCGTCGATGTGTGCGTCTGTGTGTCTGACTGTCAGTATGATCGTCCGTCCGTAGATAAATTAGTGTTGAATGTTTCTCGGGAATGCAATGGTCAAATGAACATGGTATGAGAGATTCCTGTCAACACATGAACAAGGGTACTCGATAGTATGCAGCAGTGGGGATACTTGGACATTTGATAATCCAATTAAAGTGACAGTCTATTCTCAACTTCCGGCATTTTCGATAGATTTATTTTCTAAGAAAATAAAACTATCAAATTTCTAGAGGAGTTCTGGTTCAATCTCAACACCATAGCGACACGTCTGCCAGCAAGGGCAGTGCTGGAATGAACTCGGGATGCATTAGTTCCCGTTGTTAATTATACAATGTTATCTTGCCAGTATAGAACATTGGCAAAATGGGACTAGAAGGGGTGAGTGTATGTTTGCAGTCATTCGAGGTACAGGAATATTTTTTGACTACAAGTAGTATTCTTCATTTTCGGCCAGTTAAGATGTGGTGTGTTCCAAGTCAGGATTAATGTTGCCGACACTTAATGCCCATCCCTCATGGTATGCTACTTTACCAGGGATATAGAGATATAGCCACCACTGGGAGCCAAAACATGACCTTTGATGTCGATGAGTGGTCGAAATGTTTTAGCGAATAACTTATCGAAATATGATCCGGTATGGCAATTTGATACCTTACGTTAGATTTATTAGATCAACTCAGGTATGGATTCATTGAGACATGAGTGCGCTACAAGATGAAGGATTTCCAAGTTGATTTGCTATGGAGTAGGAACTGACTAGTCACATGTGGCCTATGGCCAGAGAAAGACAAGGATACCATAGATGAACACACGGGTGAACGAAGGTATCAACTGTTGTACAGAGGCAAAATAGTTGGGGATATTGTATCATGCTATGCATGAATTAACACCGTCTTGTGCAGTAAATAACAGACTATTTTCCGAAATCTAAAACTGTATTCCTATACCCCGGACAATGTAGCAAGCCACATGGGATGAACATTTGTTAGCAAAATCAACTCAACTAGAAACATGACATGTGTTAACTGGCCGAAAATGGAAAAAAAAATACCAGAATAGGAGATGACTGGTCCTAACATGACAGTATACTACTCAATATTGTTACAACAGCCACCTTCACACTTACACAAAGGTGTGCACCTTAATCCAGCTTTCAAGCATTTGCAATTGCCCTTGCAGGCCTTGGCACAACTACAGTGGAGCATCAGTGCACATGCAGCACTTGCGTCTCCTAGGTGAGTCCAAAATGGGACCAGAATATTGAGACGTGGATTCCACTCCCATCCGTACTGTGATGGGTCTGGCACACATAAGTGTTTCTGCAGAGCACGATGCCAAATGAAAGATGACACAAGAATTACCCTTTTTACATGTTGATACAGAGCTGCTTTGGTGGGCGGGATGTTTTCCATAGACTTAAGGCCATGTGTGAACATATGCCGTCTCGCATCATTGACACGTGTACTGACACAACTGTTACTGTACATCTGTATGGTGAGTTTTTCGATATGCTGCATATGAGGGGAATCCTCTGAAAAGACTTGCGGATTCTCAGTCAATTCTATCATCATTTCAGTTGATGCGGGAAAATTCATCCATGCATTCCATCCTGTCTTCTTCCCAATGCCGAGCATGCTGGATGTTACATCACAACCTGTGAAGGCGTGGAAGAAAGTCAGGGCCTTACAGTAATCAGGTCCAAGTTGTGAAGCTATCTCATGAATTGGCATATCTTTATATGCCTTTCCAATTCCAAACCCAATCCACAGCTCACTGAGTCCAAGGTCACGGAATGTTGCGAAATGGTGCAAAGACAGAATGACGACATCAGAATCAACCGTGCGAAGAAAAGCTATTTTGTGACCTTGTGAGACTGCATGGTTGAGATGAAGCATCATGCGCGTGTCTGCTTCCTCGTGGTTCGATGGAGATATGTCACATAAGCTAACATCCTTATTGCATAGTACATATTCTCCTGATGTCGTTAACAACTGGTACTCGGATGTTGATGTTAATTTCAGCAGTTCAGCAGACAGGAACTTGAAAAATTCGTCTTTATTCTCACTAACTTTCAAGAATGCCTGCCAATTCTTCCCTTTAGGTAAAGGGACGTTCTCGGACACCCGTATCAACCTAACTGCTGTCTCACCGAGGCGTTTTGCTCGCGTCTGATTCTTCAAACTGCCTTCGGGGTAACAGTCATAGATCGCATCAACCCTTGTGGTGTTCGTGTTAATCAGAGATTCGATGTATGGCAATAATTGCAATCGAGCATATTCTCCAAACAGATCCGCTTTCTGTGGTTTGATTACATGGACTACAGCAGGCATATCCAAGATGACAACTGAAGCTTGTCTAGCTGCTGAATTCTTCCCTTGTGCAGGAATAGCTGGTAAACAATTGAGAATTTGAGATTTTGTCCCACTCCGTAGCTTACCTCTATCGGATAATGCTGGCGGATCACGTGCATTCTCGTGCATGAAAAACTCATCCATGTTTGAATCAGGCCGGGCTTGCAGTGAAACGAACATCTGGGTAACTATTGCGGCAGTTGCTTTACTTGACATGAGTTTGTCTCGGCCTTTGTCCAGGTTGGCTGGGGGTGGGTTAAGGAAGGTATATATATTTGCCTTGGGAATAACATCATTCAGGGGTACGGTGCATTCCACAAGCCTTTCCTTCAAGAAAGTGGAATATAAATGCTTGCCCCTTTCGGGTAATGACCGTAAACTCTTACTAACTTCGGGGTCCATATATTCACCAGTATCTAATGTCACCAGCTGACCACTAGTTTCATCATAAGGGTTGATAATGAGTCCCTGATTCACCAGATCGAGGAGAGATTTCAATTGATTCAGAAATTTTTTCTGCTCTGATACCGAACTTTCCGGGTGTTCCGTGTTATCTGATGATGTTGTGTGGAAACTTGCATATTCATACTCATCTATAACACGCAGAACTTCTGACCTTGAAAGCTCAATAACGACTTTCTCTTCAGCCTGGCCATAGAGACCTTTTGGACCACTGTCTTCTTTGAGTAGTTGGATACTATGTTCTTGGCTCTGATCTAAACCCATCATACTGAACTTCCTCTCACTACGCTGGACCACAAAATGGCCTTCCATGAATTTGTTGTGGATTGAAGGATGCCGCCTGGGTAGCTGAGACATGTCTCTCAGAAATACGGGGACCCACCGACAATAATTTGTATGTCCTAGGGCAAAAAAGTAACTGCACAACTCATCGATAGAACACAGTGTACCAGGCCAGTTACCGATTCGTTGGTTCCGAACGAATTGACAGCTTGTCAAGAGAAAGTTCCGAACGATTTCACCCCAATAGCGCGCAGTTGGAGATTGTGAAAGAATCCTCTGTTCCCACATTTCAAATGACTCATGGGGCCCAGTCTGCTGACAGTAAATCTCATAAGCATTCTTTCTGAGGATCTCAAGCCAAGCTAGAGTGAGAAGATATGCCTGTCGCGTCCTCTTGACATGTTTCCCACCAAGTAGGGATGATGCTACACCGGGTGTGAATATCTTTGCGAGGTGAAACATTCGCTCCCAACCAGAACCACCCATAAGCTTACCACCAGCTTCTTGGGTGCACATTTCAAGATGCAGGAATCCAATCATACACACCATTCGATCCTCACCTATCTCCTCTGGGAACAGCCATTGACATTTTTTCTGCCTGGCATACAACGGACAGTCACCTTCAATGACAGGTATCTGGCCGGGGTTTACGAAAGCAGTAGCTTCCCTGACCACATACATAGCATGCTTCTGCATACTGAGTGAGTCCGCTTTCTGCTCACTGAAAACAGGGAATACCCCAATAACTGCACGAGGTTTGACATTGTCTTGATCTTCATGTTTTGAAAAGAAGCCTGAAAAGGTCACAGGGACTTCATCAAGCTGCCAGCTGCCATCAACCTTCCCTTTATTGCTGATCTGTGACACATGAGACAACCAGTCATTCTCTCCCACGTTCAAATCTGCATATTCATTGGGCCGTACATTACATTCATCTGGAGATTCAAGCCTGATGTCCCCACCAAAGTCTTCAACGAAAGGAACAAATGCATAGTCGTCTGGGAGTTCAATTTGTGTGTCTTCTGGAACATCTAAACTCAGTGGTGGGGGATCAGTACCCACATTGTCCCTGCTCAGTTGACCAATGAGTGTGATGGACGTACCATGCATATCAGATCTACCAGATACATCAATGTTATCAGTGGTTCCTATCGAGAAAACATTACGTTTGCAGTTAGCTGGGACTACAACACCTTCGTTCTTGAACCGCAGTGAAACAGCTCTCGCGAAACTCCTGCGAACATCCATTACGCGATCATAAGAGACAGAGAGTCCCATTTGATGAAAATCTCAGATAAGATTTTTCATACGATCATGGGCATGCAACTTCAAACCCACATAAAGAGGCATTGGAGTTTCTCTGTCACGTCTCTGGTGAACATTTTGTGCATGTTCGGAGCGTTTCGCTGAATTGCTGATCAACATCTGTGAAATAGTACAAGCCACTCGAGTCTTGGCATTAACAGTCTCATCATCGCCTAAGTTCTGTATACTACATGTGCCCTCAAGTAGAACTCTAAGAAGAGTCAGGAGTGAGTTGGGTACAGGCTCGCTCAAGCAATAAGATGAAAATGATCCCGTGAAAGGAGCTTGAGATATGAGTATGTGTTTACGCAGAAGAAGACCCACATCAACTATCTTTTTTGCCTCTTCCTCAGACACTATACGAGTTAAAGATTCGGACAACAAGGAGCCAACTCGAAACCTACTTGAAATAAACACATCTCTACCCTGTGTGAAGGCGTCCCAGCCATCGCCCAATTTCTGCAACAAATGTTCTTTGAATCGAGTGGAATGTATTTCTTCACTAAGCCAATCAGAACCGACTTGCTTCAACCTCCGACTGTACAGATTCTTGAGATCGACAAGCTTCATCGCGGAATCGTTGTGTTCAACAAATGTTATGAGCTCTGCCATAACGAGAGGGTCATAGGGCAGGCCTGACGCGGAATGTTCGGCGTTCTTCGACTTTTTAGATTTAGCCGCTCGTGCTTCATTGGCAAGCTTACAATAACAGGTTTTGTGATAGTAAAGATCACTAGCAGCGGAATCAAATGCTGCATTGACCCGAGAAAAAACAACCCAGTTCTCGGCTTCCTTTGCCATAATTTTGAGTTTATTGTTATCAGACATTGATCTGCAAATAGGCTCACTGCTGTCACCTTCGCGTTTGTGACAATAAACACACTGGGGCAGTTTCCTGTCACAGCCAGATTCAAAACTTGTCCGTGTTCTTTTAGGACTCAGCGTGGAGCAGGATGCCACTGCCTCATTTCGCTCTCGCTTGTGTAGCACGCGCTGTACGATGTGAGTCCGAATACTGTCACGGCATGTCTTATGATATATTGCCTTATTCGTCAACAGTGACATCGACATACACTCATCACTCTCTCTCATCAAACAATCAATGGTCAAATTATATGGAAGCTCAACGCCATTATCTAGGAAGCGCGTTATGTCTTCCTCAATAGCTTTATAGGCGTCATGAAAACGAGATTCTCTATACGGACGCATCAATTTCTTGGAACTGTCTTGCTGGCAAAAGCAACAACGTTCCCAGTCAGTACTAGTCCGTACACGAAGAGGATTCTCACTCATTCTGTGAATGATTTTTGTGAACAATCGCGTTCTCGAATTAATTTCGACAGACAAATCAGAATTGCTTGCGGAATTACGCCAAACAAGAGATTGTATGGCAAAGAGACTGCTTCATAAAGAGCGTTGTTTCTCCGGGATCAGCGTCATTCAGGTTTGCCTGAATGACGCTGATCCCGGAGAAACAACGCTCTTTTCAAGTTCCAAGAAATTGATGCGTCCGTATAGAGAATCTCGTTTTATTCTACATCATCTCCCACGTCTGTTTCCAACACGTGCGTGGATCAGAGTTCACTTTCGCGCCCTTACAATCGGATGTATAGTCGGTAGACCGTCGAAAAGGAGGTTCCCTTCAGCCGCTGGCGGCCATTTTGGATTGTGCCGCTACTGGTCGCCACCGGTCGGTGTCAACTTGTAGCCGATCGTTTTTGAGAACCTCATAGCCTACACTAACAGTGTGCCAAATTTCAAGAAGGTATCACCAAGTGCACAATTCACCTGTATGTGACGAATTCCTCCCCCGCTAGCGGGGGAGGAATTCGCTAGAATTGTGCACTTGGTGATACCTTCCTGAAATTTGGCATGATGTAAGGGTAGGCATCAGAGATTTCAAAATCGATCGGCTACAAGTTGGCACCATCCTCTAGCCACCACTAGCAGCGAAATCCAAAATGGCCGCCAAGCGGATCGAAAAAAAGCTATTTTCGCCGATCGCACAACTGAAGCTCCAAACCTAACACCATACATGTGCTGTAATTGATGTGAATGATGGAGTGAAGCCCTTGGAACAAGTTGGGGGGAAGATTAATGGATAATGGGATCAGAATTTCCGTCGATGTGTGCGTCTGTGTGTCTGACTGTCAGTATGATCGTCCGTCCGTAGATAAATTAGTGTTGAATGTTTCTCGGGAATGCAATGGTCAAATGAACATGGTATGAGAGATTCCTGTCAACACATGAACAAGGGTACTCGATAGTATGCAGCAGTGGGGATACTTGGACATTTGATAATCCAATTAAAGTGACAGTCTATTCTCAACTTCCGGCATTTTCGATAGATTTATTTTCTAAGAAAATAAAACTATCAAATTTCTAGAGGAGTTCTGGTTCAATCTCAACACCATAGCGACACGTCTGCCAGCAAGGGCAGTGCTGGAATGAACTCGGGATGCATTAGTTCCCGTTGTTAATTATACAATGTTATCTTGCCAGTATAGAACATTGGCAAAATGGGACTAGAAGGGGTGAGTGTATGTTTGCAGTCATTCGAGGTACAGGAATATTTTTTGACTACAAGTAGTATTCTTCATTTTCGGCCAGTTAAGATGTGGTGTGTTCCAAGTCAGGATTAATGTTGCCGACACTTAATGCCCATCCCTCATGGTATGCTACTTTACCAGGGATATAGAGATATAGCCACCACTGGGAGCCAAAACATGACCTTTGATGTCGATGAGTGGTCGAAATGTTTTAGCGAATAACTTATCGAAATATGATCCGGTATGGCAATTTGATACCTTACGTTAGATTTATTAGATCAACTCAGGTATGGATTCATTGAGACATGAGTGCGCTACAAGATGAAGGATTTCCAAGTTGATTTGCTATGGAGTAGGAACTGACTAGTCACATGTGGCCTATGGCCAGAGAAAGACAAGGATACCATAGATGAACACACGGGTGAACGAAGGTATCAACTGTTGTACAGAGGCAAAATAGTTGGGGATATTGTATCATGCTATGCATGAATTAACACCGTCTTGTGCAGTAAATAACAGACTATTTTCCGAAATCTAAAACTGTATTCCTATACCCCGGACAATGTAGCAAGCCACATGGGATGAACATTTGTTAGCAAAATCAACTCAACTAGAAACATGACATGTGTTAACTGGCCGAAAATGGAAAAAAAAATACCAGAATAGGAGATGACTGGTCCTAACATGACAGTATACTACTCAATATTGTTACAACAGCCACCTTCACACTTACACAAAGGTGTGCACCTTAATCCAGCTTTCAAGCATTTGCAATTGCCCTTGCAGGCCTTGGCACAACTACAGTGGAGCATCAGTGCACATGCAGCACTTGCGTCTCCTAGGTGAGTCCAAAATGGGACCAGAATATTGAGACGTGGATTCCACTCCCATCCGTACTGTGATGGGTCTGGCACACATAAGTGTTTCTGCAGAGCACGATGCCAAATGAAAGATGACACAAGAATTACCCTTTTTACATGTTGATACAGAGCTGCTTTGGTGGGCGGGATGTTTTCCATAGACTTAAGGCCATGTGTGAACATATGCCGTCTCGCATCATTGACACGTGTACTGACACAACTGTTACTGTACATCTGTATGGTGAGTTTTTCGATATGCTGCATATGAGGGGAATCCTCTGAAAAGACTTGCGGATTCTCAGTCAATTCTATCATCATTTCAGTTGATGCGGGAAAATTCATCCATGCATTCCATCCTGTCTTCTTCCCAATGCCGAGCATGCTGGATGTTACATCACAACCTGTGAAGGCGTGGAAGAAAGTCAGGGCCTTACAGTAATCAGGTCCAAGTTGTGAAGCTATCTCATGAATTGGCATATCTTTATATGCCTTTCCAATTCCAAACCCAATCCACAGCTCACTGAGTCCAAGGTCACGGAATGTTGCGAAATGGTGCAAAGACAGAATGACGACATCAGAATCAACCGTGCGAAGAAAAGCTATTTTGTGACCTTGTGAGACTGCATGGTTGAGATGAAGCATCATGCGCGTGTCTGCTTCCTCGTGGTTCGATGGAGATATGTCACATAAGCTAACATCCTTATTGCATAGTACATATTCTCCTGATGTCGTTAACAACTGGTACTCGGATGTTGATGTTAATTTCAGCAGTTCAGCAGACAGGAACTTGAAAAATTCGTCTTTATTCTCACTAACTTTCAAGAATGCCTGCCAATTCTTCCCTTTAGGTAAAGGGACGTTCTCGGACACCCGTATCAACCTAACTGCTGTCTCACCGAGGCGTTTTGCTCGCGTCTGATTCTTCAAACTGCCTTCGGGGTAACAGTCATAGATCGCATCAACCCTTGTGGTGTTCGTGTTAATCAGAGATTCGATGTATGGCAATAATTGCAATCGAGCATATTCTCCAAACAGATCCGCTTTCTGTGGTTTGATTACATGGACTACAGCAGGCATATCCAAGATGACAACTGAAGCTTGTCTAGCTGCTGAATTCTTCCCTTGTGCAGGAATAGCTGGTAAACAATTGAGAATTTGAGATTTTGTCCCACTCCGTAGCTTACCTCTATCGGATAATGCTGGCGGATCACGTGCATTCTCGTGCATGAAAAACTCATCCATGTTTGAATCAGGCCGGGCTTGCAGTGAAATGAACATCTGGGTAACTATTGCGGCAGTTGCTTTACTTGACATGAGTTTGTCTCGGCCTTTGTCCAGGTTGGCTGGGGGTGGGTTAAGGAAGGTATATATATTTGCCTTGGGAATAACATCATTCAGGGGTACGGTGCATTCCACAAGCCTTTCCTTCAAGAAAGTGGAATATAAATGCTTGCCCCTTTCGGGTAATGACCGTAAACTCTTACTAACTTCGGGGTCCATATATTCACCAGTATCTAATGTCACCAGCTGACCACTAGTTTCATCATAAGGGTTGATAATGAGTCCCTGATTCACCAGATCGAGGAGAGATTTCAATTGATTCAGAAATTTTTTCTGCTCTGATACCGAACTTTCCGGGTGTTCCGTGTTATCTGATGATGTTGTGTGGAAACTTGCATATTCATACTCATCTATAACACGCAGAACTTCTGACCTTGAAAGCTCAATAACGACTTTCTCTTCAGCCTGGCCATAGAGACCTTTTGGACCACTGTCTTCTTTGAGTAGTTGGATACTATGTTCTTGGCTCTGATCTAAACCCATCATACTGAACTTCCTCTCACTACGCTGGACCACAAAATGGCCTTCCATGAATTTGTTGTGGATTGAAGGATGCCGCCTGGGTAGCTGAGACATGTCTCTCAGAAATACGGGGACCCACCGACAATAATTTGTATGTCCTAGGGCAAAAAAGTAACTGCACAACTCATCGATAGAACACAGTGTACCAGGCCAGTTACCGATTCGTTGGTTCCGAACGAATTGACAGCTTGTCAAGAGAAAGTTCCGAACGATTTCACCCCAATAGCGCGCAGTTGGAGATTGTGAAAGAATCCTCTGTTCCCACATTTCAAATGACTCATGGGGCCCAGTCTGCTGACAGTAAATCTCATAAGCATTCTTTCTGAGGATCTCAAGCCAAGCTAGAGTGAGAAGATATGCCTGTCGCGTCCTCTTGACATGTTTCCCACCAAGTAGGGATGATGCTACACCGGGTGTGAATATCTTTGCGAGGTGAAACATTCGCTCCCAACCAGAACCACCCATAAGCTTACCACCAGCTTCTTGGGTGCACATTTCAAGATGCAGGAATCCAATCATACACACCATTCGATCCTCACCTATCTCCTCTGGGAACAGCCATTGACATTTTTTCTGCCTGGCATACAACGGACAGTCACCTTCAATGACAGGTATCTGGCCGGGGTTTACGAAAGCAGTAGCTTCCCTGACCACATACATAGCATGCTTCTGCATACTGAGTGAGTCCGCTTTCTGCTCACTGAAAACAGGGAATACCCCAATAACTGCACGAGGTTTGACATTGTCTTGATCTTCATGTTTTGAAAAGAAGCCTGAAAAGGTCACAGGGACTTCATCAAGCTGCCAGCTGCCATCAACCTTCCCTTTATTGCTGATCTGTGACACATGAGACAACCAGTCATTCTCTCCCACGTTCAAATCTGCATATTCATTGGGCCGTACATTACATTCATCTGGAGATTCAAGCCTGATGTCCCCACCAAAGTCTTCAACGAAAGGAACAAATGCATAGTCGTCTGGGAGTTCAATTTGTGTGTCTTCTGGAACATCTAAACTCAGTGGTGGGGGATCAGTACCCACATTGTCCCTGCTCAGTTGACCAATGAGTGTGATGGACGTACCATGCATATCAGATCTACCAGATACATCAATGTTATCAGTGGTTCCTATCGAGAAAACATTACGTTTGCAGTTAGCTGGGACTACAACACCTTCGTTCTTGAACCGCAGTGAAACAGCTCTCGCGAAACTCCTGCGAACATCCATTACGCGATCATAAGAGACAGAGAGTCCCATTTGATGAAAATCTCTGATAAGATTTTTCATACGATCATGGGCATGCAACTTCAAACCCACATAAAGAGGCATTGGAGTTTCTCTGTCACGTCTCTGGTGAACATTTTGTGCATGTTCGGAGCGTTTCGCTGAATTGCTGATCAACATCTGTGAAATAGTACAAGCCACTCGAGTCTTGGCATTAACAGTCTCATCATCGCCTAAGTTCTGTATACTACATGTGCCCTCAAGTAGAACTCTAAGAAGAGTCAGGAGTGAGTTGGGTACAGGCTCGCTCAAGCAATAAGATGAAAATGATCCCGTGAAAGGAGCTTGAGATATGAGTATGTGTTTACGCAGAAGAAGACCCACATCAACTATCTTTTTTGCCTCTTCCTCAGACACTATACGAGTTAAAGATTCGGACAACAAGGAGCCAACTCGAAACCTACTTGAAATAAACACATCTCTACCCTGTGTGAAGGCGTCCCAGCCATCGCCCAATTTCTGCAACAAATGTTCTTTGAATCGAGTGGAATGTATTTCTTCACTAAGCCAATCAGAACCGACTTGCTTCAACCTCCGACTGTACAGATTCTTGAGATCGACAAGCTTCATCGCGGAATCGTTGTGTTCAACAAATGTTATGAGCTCTGCCATAACGAGAGGGTCATAGGGCAGGCCTGACGCGGAATGTTCGGCGTTCTTCGACTTTTTAGATTTAGCCGCTCGTGCTTCATTGGCAAGCTTACAATAACAGGTTTTGTGATAGTAAAGATCACTAGCAGCGGAATCAAATGCTGCATTGACCCGAGAAAAAACAACCCAGTTCTCGGCTTCCTTTGCCATAATTTTGAGTTTATTGTTATCAGACATTGATCTGCAAATAGGCTCACTGCTGTCACCTTCGCGTTTGTGACAATAAACACACTGGGGCAGTTTCCTGTCACAGCCAGATTCAAAACTTGTCCGTGTTCTTTTAGGACTCAGCGTGGAGCAGGATGCCACTGCCTCATTTCGCTCTCGCTTGTGTAGCACGCGCTGTACGATGTGAGTCCGAATACTGTCACGGCATGTCTTATGATATATTGCCTTATTCGTCAACAGTGACATCGACATACACTCATCACTCTCTCTCATCAAACAATCAATGGTCAAATTATATGGAAGCTCAACGCCATTATCTAGGAAGCGCGTTATGTCTTCCTCAATAGCTTTATAGGCGTCATGAAAACGAGATTCTCTATACGGACGCATCAATTTCTTGGAACTGTCTTGCTGGCAAAAGCAACAACGTTCCCAGTCAGTACTAGTCCGTACACGAAGAGGATTCTCACTCATTCTGTGAATGATTTTTGTGAACAATCGCGTTCTCGAATTAATTTCGACAGACAAATCAGAATTGCTTGCGGAATTACGCCAAACAAGAGATTGTATGGCAAAGAGACTGCTTCATAAAGAGCGTTGTTTCTCCGGGATCAGCGTCATTCAGGTTTGCCTGAATGACGCTGATCCCGGAGAAACAACGCTCTTTTCAAGTTCCAAGAAATTGATGCGTCCGTATAGAGAATCTCGTTTTATTCTACATCATCTCCCACGTCTGTTTCCAACACGTGCGTGGATCAGAGTTCACTTTCGCGCCCTTACAATCGGATGTATAGTCGGTAGACCGTCGAAAAGGAGGTTCCCTTCAGCCGCTGGCGGCCATTTTGGATTGTGCCGCTACTGGTCGCCACCGGTCGGTGTCAACTTGTAGCCGATCGTTTTTGAGAACCTCATAGCCTACACTAACAGTGTGCCAAATTTCAAGAAGGTATCACCAAGTGCACAATTCACCTGTATGTGACGAATTCCTCCCCCGCTATTGGAGGTTGTGAGTTTGATGCCTGGCCGGGGTAACTTGCATTGTGTTCTTGGACAAAGCACTTAATCCCAATTGCCCACTTGGGAGCACGGTTGTACCATGTCTGGAGGCATATCTCACATTGATAGCACACATGCCTACAACCAATGCTAACCCTGCTTCTGTGGGATTAGTATGTTGGAGAGTTGACAATAACTCGCCGCAGCTCAGTGGTACACATCGGGTACTCCGGTTTCCTCCACACATATCTTTGACATAATATGATCTCAGTTAATAAAGAGTCAAAAAACACCAACAATCCAATAATGATTATCAAACCAAACCATTGTCGTGCATGTTCAGTAGTAATGCACACCCACCCTTGCTTATGATTGGATGATATAGTAATATGACACCTTGCGACGTCATTGTCGTGGTGATATGTAGTGTATCGTGCACATGTGCACATGTATATCTGAAATGGCATGTGCTTATCGGTGCCAATTATAGATTCCAACCCCTTTAGCCTTGGACCTTAGTAGTATGTGATGTTGACTTCTTGCCCTTTTTAGCAGGTTCTCAAGCAGGTTCTCATCTGACGTCATCAGTCACGTAACCAGAAAGGGTGGGGTGAGGTTGCCATGGCAGCCCACGTGAGCGGCCATCGTGTGACATCATTCCCATGGTGACATGTGGTACAATGCGCATGCACAGAGTGTGTTTCTAAAGGACGCACGTTTCCGCCAGCCATTTTGACTAAGGGCACTGCCATCTTGGTTGTTAGGGGTATGCTATGGAACCCAATGGCCTTGTTGGGCAGGGGCGTGTTCTGAGGGTACATTTGGTTCAGTGTGAGTACATCAAATCACCACAAAAAACCCAACAATGATCCAAACCAACCCCAGAGGACCTTTCATTAGACTGAATCCCCACAGAAACTTATGTGAAATTTTGTGACGATCGGACAAAAACTACGGGGTGTAGCCTGTGCTAAAGAAAAATGTGAACAGACTCACAGACTCATAGACTAACAGACTTCCGAACGTGTGATGGCAATAGCTCATCTTGACTTTGTCAAGTTAAGCTAAAAATATGCATACAAATTAATTATATTTAATATACGAGTCGTTTATTATAAATATGCTATATCCAAGTTTGTTTATTTTATTCATTTCAATTTAGCAGTGTGATCAATTTTCAAGTGCCGAAGCGAAAATAGGTGACTTAAGCAGGTGACTTAAGCACATCACCAACTGACATATACCTTCACTTAAATAATGATTCCTGATGAATAAAATGTACGAAAAAAGAATATTAAAGAAGGTATATTTCTTTACTTAGTTCGAATATCCTCTCATTTTTTCTGAAATTATCCACTCTATCTGGGATCTGTGATCCACATCGGCAAAGCTGATGAACACAGTTCAAAAATGGGTACAATTTGCTCCCAGATATTCACCTTGCTTCTGTGATATGCAAAAAAGTTACCGAGTGAAAATCGATACACAACAGCCATATTTTCAAATAGACAGACGGTATGACACAGACTGACAAGACGGACATTGATGCTGGTTATCGAAAGGATCCATCGTCTAGTCTTGACTAATCAACCATAAAAAAAACAGTATCTGTTGGATTATCACATGAACAATCAAAAGTCCCTGAAAATCAAGATGGCCGCCATGACAGCCATATTGGATATGCCAGAATGCTGGTTATCAAAAGGAGCCATCCTCTAGTCATGCTTAATCGACCATAAAAAAGCAGTATCTGTTGGATCTATAGTTTTCAAGTTACCGCGTGGACAATCAAAAGTCCCTGAAAATCCAAGATAGCTGTCATGGTGGCCATATTGGAAATGCCAGAATACTGGTTATCGAACGGAACCATCCTCTAGTCATGATTAATTGACCATAAAGAAATAGAGTCTGTTGGATGTATTGTTTTCAAGTTATTGCATGGAGAAACAAAAGTTAACGGACAGACAGCCATAGAAAAATCTCTACTCACAAAGGCCAAAATGTCTCCTCAGCATGAAAAATTGGCCGTCGAAATCGTCAGATGTGTACCCATATGTGCAACTAGTAGAAAGCTGCATGACAGAGGGCCACCCTGGATGCCGACATTATGTACACCATACATGGTACGGGTACATATAGAAATGGATTGGAGGAGTGGCTAATTGAATAGATAAAGGGTTAATAGCTCCGGATCAAATTATTAGATTTACATAAAAATCTATACAGCACAGCACATCAGTAACCTGAATACATATATGAAGTAACATGACAAACGGATTGATATTTTTGAGTTATCTCATGCCAAAGGGATTGGAGGAATTTTCAGTTTGAAGGATAAAGGGTTAATATCTCAAGATCAAATTATCAGATTTACACCAAAAACTATACAACTTGGCACATCAGTAACCTGAACACAAATATAAAGTAACTTGACAATCCAAGCAATAGTTTTCAAGTTATCGAATACCAAAGGGATTGGAGGAATTTTCAATTTGAAGGATAAAGGGTTAATATCTCGGAATCAAAATAACAGATTTACACCAAAAACTATACAGCTTGGCACATCAGTAACCTGAATACAAATATAAAGTAACTTGACAATCCAAGCAATAGTTTTCAAGTTATCGAATGCCAAAGGGAATGGAGGAATTTTCATTTTGAAGGATAAAGGGTTAATATCTCAGGATCAAAATAACAGATTTACACCAAAAACTATACAGCTTGGCACATCAGTAACCTGAACACAAATATAAAGTAACTTGACAATCCAAGCCATATTTTTCAAGTTATCGAATGCCAAAGGGATTGGAGGAATTTTCAATTTGAAGGATAAAGGGTTAATATCTCAGGATCAAAATAACAGATTTACACAAAAAACTATACAGCTTGGTACATCAGTACCTGAACACAAATATAACGTAACTTGACAATCCAAGCAATATTTTTCAAGTTATCGAATGCCGAAGAGATTGTAGGAATTTTCAATTTGAAGGATAAAGGGTTAATATCTCAGGATTAAATTATCAGTTTTACACCAAAAACAATACAGCTCAGCACATCAGTTACCTGAACACAAATATAAAATAACTTGACAATCCAAGCAATATTTTTCAAGTTATCGAATGCCAAAGGGATTGGAGGAATTTTCAATTTGAAGGATAAAGGGTTAATATCTCCGGATCAAAATAACAGATTTACACCAAAAACTATACAGCTCAGAACATCAGTAACCTGAAGATATATATAAAGCAACATGACAATTGGATTGATATTTTTGGAGTTATCTCATGCCAAAGGGATTGGAAGAAATCTCAATTTGAAGGATAAGGAGTTAATATCTCAGGATCAAAATAACAGATTTACACCAAAAACTATACAGCTCGGCACATCAGTAACCTGAACACAAATATAAAGTAACTTGACAATCCAAGCAATATTTTTCAAGTTATTGAATGCCAAAGGGATTGGAGGAATTTTCAATTTGAAGGATAAAGGGTTAATATCTCAGGATCAAATTATCAGATTTACACCAAAAACTATACAGCACGGCACATCAGTAACCTGAACACAAATATAAAGTAACTTGACAATCCAAGCAATAGTTTTCAAGTTATCGAATGCCAAAGAGATTGGAGGAATTTTCAATTTGAAGGATAAAGGGTTAATATCTCAGGATCAAAATAACAGATTTACACCAAAAACTATACAGCTCGGCACATCAGTAACCTGAACACAAATATAAAGTACCTAGACAATCCAAGCAATATATTTCAAGTTATCGAAAGTGAAAGGGATTGGAGGAATTTTCAATTAGAAGGATAAAGGGTTAATATCTCAGGATCAAATTATCAGATTTACACAAAAAACTATACAGCTTAGCACATCAGTAACCTGAACACAAATATAAAGTAACTTGACAATCCAAGCAATATTTTTCAAGTTATCAAATGCCAAAGGGGTTGGAGGAATTTTCAATTTGAAGGATAAAGGATTAATATCTCAGGATCAAAATTACAGATTTACACCAAAGACTATACAGCTCGGAACATCAGTAACCTGAAGATATATATAAAGTAACATGACAATTGGATTGATATTTTTTGAGTTATCTCATGCCAAAGGGATTGGAAGAATTTTCAATTTGAAGGATAAAGGGTTAATATCTCGGAATCAAATCATCAGATTTTCATCAAAAACTATACAGCTCGGTCAATCAGTAACCTGAACACAAATATAAAGTAACTAGACAATCCAAGCAATATTTTTCAAGTTATCGAATGCCAAAAGGATTGGAGGAATTTTCAATTTGAAGGATAAAGGGTTAAAATCTCAGGATCAAATTATCAGATTTACACCAAAAACTATACAGCTCGGCACATCAGTATCCTGAACACAAATATAAAGTAACTTGACAATCCAAGCCATATTTTTCAAGTTATCGAATGCCAGAGATGGATACGGACGCCGGATGGACAGACGGACAGTCAGACAGACAGATGGACGGACAGATGGATGGACAAAGGATGGACGAACAAAGGATGGCCACCCCGGATGCCAGCATTATGTGTACCATACATAGTATGGGTACACATAAAAATGGAATTACACTTTCTTGCCCATTCCAGAAGGAATCATATGCTTAGTACAGTCTGGTCAAACTGTAACCACAGGTGGTGGTGCTGATGGTGGTGGTCGTGGAGGGGCACATGGGGAGGTAGGTAGCAGGGGAGGGGCAGGGGCTTTAAGAAAAGAGGAAGGTGTGAGGATATTCAGAGAAATTATTTTTAAACATGGCAAAAAGGGCATCAACAAATTTTTAGCCTATGAACCCCGAGTGGTCACATACTTATTACTGAAATTCATCCAATTTCTCAGAAAATCACCCTCAAGTTACCAGGAAATTGTTTTCTGACATTAACGTGTCTGTTTAGAATACGGCAAAATGCAAACGTGACCTGTATTTTGTCATTCTAGACAATATGTGAACATTTCAAACAAAATATGTGAATGCATACTCAAGTCAGCATCCAGAAACGATAAAATGTGTTAGTGGAAGTACTCAAGATTGGCTTTTTAGGAACACGATATAAAATCTTACCGCTAGAAATCAATGAAAGACGGGGCCCAAATAAGCACCCATAGGGTGTGAAAGTTTCAACAGAAATATTAAATGTATGGGTATGTTAATTTGGATCCTGAGAGTACACGTGTTAGTTTTCATCCTAGGTTAGATGAACTGTTAAAAGTCCACTTCAAACATTGTTGGAATTAAAATACCTGATAATTAATAAGTTGGTCGCAAATATTTTTCACCCAAAAGATCTTTTTTCTATTACTGTTTCCCATAGAAATATATCATTGAACCAGAAAAACGTTTCCGGTCATTTACCATTGATTTAAAACACATAACAGAAAAGCTGTTACCATCAAATTTTTGGAAATTGAAGCTTGGAATACAGGAAAATCCCTGTTAACTGAATACTCCTATTAATTGAATAAATTTCATTGGCAAAGTGGCTATTCAATTAGAAGGGTTCCACTGTATAGAACAAATTTTGACAAAAACAGTAAAAAGCAATTAACTCTTGAGACCTAAAAAAAAAAGTTAAAAATCTGTTTCTCTGGCCTTCCTGCATGGTCCTTTTGGCTGCCACATGCTCTCTTTTTATAACCAATTTAAACTTGAAAAAAAATTAAAATTAAATGGTTTATGTCTGATATTTTACCCAAGTTAAAAAAATTGATGAATTGCAAAGCCTTTTTACACTCAAGGGATGAAATACACCACCACCCATGCTATTCTGTAGATTATGCGGCCTAAAACTTGAACCAAGAACATGATCTTTTTATGGCAAAGAAGTAATTACTGAAATAAATGAAAGTGTCAATGACACTGTAGCTTAACTTGTGTGTTGTGTTTGATGAAAAGGATAATGTTCAATGTTTATGAAAGGATTATGAAATAAGACAAGAATTGTGATAATTGGGAATATGTTCATTTCTGTTCCCTGTGTGCTATGTTTATGATAAAAATAATATGAGGTGTACACTGTACTAAAGAGCTGAGAGGTGGGTTAATATGACCTCACAGTTAATATATGTGGCCCTCACAGTTAACATATATCAACAAAATTACAATGAAATTATTCCAAAATGAGTCATCCTATCAAGTTACATTAAAATCCCTTCATAAATATGGCCTGTAGACTGTGCTAAAGGTTTTCGGGCTTCGGGCCCCTGTAGCCGTCAGTTTCCCAATTGCGTCCAAAGGGGACGTTCTCATCTAGACATTATATGAAGTTAACCTACCAAGTTACAATGAAATCCCTCCTTAAATACGACCTGTAGACTGTGCTAAAGGTTTTCGGGCTTCAGGCACCTGTAGACATCACATTTGACCAACCACGACCAAAAGGGGATGTCATCATCTAGGCATTATATGGAGTCAACCTAACAAGTTACAATGAAATCCTTCCATAAATACGACCTACAGACATGCTAAAGGTTTTTGGGATCGGGCAGCCATCAAGGCTGAATGATCGTGACCAAAAGGGGACGTTCTCATCTGGACACTATTTGGAGTCATCCTACCAAGCTACAATAAAATCCCTTCATAATTATGACCTGTAGACTGTTCTAAAGGTTTTCGGGCTTTGGGCCCCTGAAGCCGTCACAGTTGCCCACTCGTGTCCAAAAGGGGACGTTCTCATCTAGACATTATATGAAGTCAACCTACCAAGTTACAATGAAATCCCTTCATAAATATGACCTTAGACTGTGCTAAAGGTTTTCGGGCTCGGGCAGCCATCATGGTTGAATGATCGCAACCAAAGGGGACAATCTCATCTGGGCATCATCTGGAGTGATCCTGCGAAGTTACAATGAAATCCCTTCATAAATATGACCTGTAGACTGTGTTCAAGGTTTTCGGGCTTCGGGCACCTGTAGCCATCACAGTTGACCAATCACGACCAAAAGGGGATGTTATCATCTTGGCATTATATGGAGTCAACCTAACAATGTTACAATGAAATCCTTCTATAAATATAAACTTTTGCCTATGCTAAAGGTTTTTGGGCTCGGGCACCCATCAAGGCTGAATGATCACGGCCAAAATGGGACGTTCTCATCTTGACCTTATTTGGAGTCAACCTACCAAGTTACAATGAAATCCCTTCATAAATATGACCTGTAGACAGTGCTAAAGGTTTTTGGGCTTCAGGCACCTTTAGCCGTCAAAGTTGCCCAAACATGTCCAAAAGGGGACGTTCTCATCTAGGCATTATATGAAGTCAACCTACCAAGTTACAATGAAATCCCTTCACAAATATGACTTGTAGACTGTGCTTAAGGTTTTCGGGCTTCGGGTTCGGGCAGCCATCATGGTTGAATAATCGCAACCAAAGGGGACAATCTCGTCTGGGCATCATCTGGAATGATCCTATGAAGTTACAATGAAATCCCTTCATAAATATGGCCTGTAGACTGTGCTCAAGGTTTTTGGGCTTCGGGCACTTGTAGCCAACACAGCTGACCAATTACGACCAAAAGGGGATGTCATCATCTAGGCATTATATGGAGTCAACCTAATAGGTTACAATGAAATCCTTCCATAAATATGACCTTTTACCTATGCTAAAGGTTTTTGGGCTCGGGCACCCATCAAGGCTGAATGATCGCGATCAAAAGGGGACGTTCTCATCTAGACATTATTTGGAGTCATCCTACCAAGTTACAATGAAATCCCCTCATAAATATGACCTGTAGACTGTGCTAAAGGTTTTCGGGCTTCGGGCACCTTTAGCCGTCACAGTTGCCCAATCATGTCCAAAAGGGGACGTTCTCATCTAGACATTATATGAAGTTAACCTACCAAGTTACAATGAAATCCCTTCATAAATATGACCTGTAGACTGTGCTAAAGGTTTTCGGGCTTCGGGCTCGGGCAGCCATCATGGGTGAATGATCGCACGTTCTCATCTAGACATTATATGAAGTTAACCTACCAAGTTACAATAAATCCCTTCATAAATATGACCTGTAGACTGTGCTAAAGGTTTTCAGGCTTTGGGCTCGGGCAGCCATCATGGGTGAATGATCGCAACCATGGGGACAATCTCATCTGAGCATCATCTGGAGTGATCCTAAGAAGTTACAATGAAATCCCTTCATAAATATGACCTGTAGACTGTGCTCAAGGTTTTTGGGCTTCAGGCACCTTTAGCCGTCAAAGTTGCCCAAACATGTCCAAAAGGGGACGTTCTCATCTAGGCATTATATGAAGTCAACCTACCAAGTTACAATGAAATCCCTTCACAAATATGACTTGTAGACTGTGCTTAAGGTTTTCGGGCTTCGGGTTCGGGCAGCCATCATGGTTGAATAATCGCAACCAAAGGGGACAATCTCGTCTGGGCATCATCTGGAATGATCCTATGAAGTTACAATGAAATCCCTTCATAAATATGGCCTGTAGACTGTGCTCAAGGTTTTTGGGCTTCGGGCACTTGTAGCCAACACAGCTGACCAATTACGACCAAAAGGGGATGTCATCATCTAGGCATTATATGGAGTCAACCTAATAGGTTACAATGAAATCCTTCCATAAATATGACCTTTTACCTATGCTAAAGGTTTTTGGGCTCGGGCACCCATCAAGGCTGAATGATCGCGATCAAAAGGGGACGTTCTCATCTAGACATTATTTGGAGTCATCCTACCAAGTTACAATGAAATTCCCTCATAAATATGACCTGTAGACTGTGCTAAAGGTTTTCGGGCTTCGGGCACCTTTAGCCGTCACAGTTGCCCAATCATGTCCAAAAGGGGACGTTCTCATCTAGACATTATATGAAGTTAACCTACCAAGTTACAATGAAATCCCTTCATAAATATGACCTGTAGACTGTGCTAAAGGTTTTCGGGCTTCGGGCTAGGGCAGCCATCATGGGTGAATGATCGCACGTTCTCATCTAGACATTATATGAAGTTAACCTACCAAGTTACAATAAATCCCTTCATAAATATGACCTGTAGACTGTGCTAAAGGTTTTCAGGCTTTGGGCTCGGGCAGCCATCATGGGTGAATGATCGCAACCATGGGGACAATCTCATCTGAGCATCATCTGGAGTGATCCTAAGAAGTTACAATGAAATCCCTTCATAAATATGACCTGTAGACTGTGCTCAAGGTTTTCGGGCTTCGGGCACTTGTAGCCATCACAACTGACCAATCACGACCGAAAGAGGATGTCATCATCTAGGCATTATATGGAGTCAACCTAACAGGTTACAATGAAATCCTTCCATAAATATGACCTTTTGCCTATGCTAAAGGTTTTTGGGCTCGGGCACCCATCAAGGCTGCATGATCGCGATCAAAATGGGACGTTCTCATCTAGACATTATTTGGAGTCATCCTGCCAAGTTACAATGAAATCGTTTCATAAATATGACCTCTATACTGTGCTAAAGGTTTTCGGGCTTCGGGCTCCTGTAGCCGTCACAGTTGCCCAATCACGTCCAAAGGGGGACTTTCTCATCTAGATATTGTATGAAGTCAACCCACCAAGTTACAATGAAATTCCTCAATAAATATGACCTGTAGACTGTGCTAAAGGTTTTCGAGTTTTGGGCTCAGGCAGTCGTCACAGTTGGCAGATCATGCCCAAATGGGGAAATTCGTATCTAGACATCATAAGGAGTCATCCTACCAAGTTACAATGAAATCCCTCCACATTAAACATGACCTTCAGACTGTGCTAAAAGTTTTTGGGTTTCGGGCTTGGGCAGCCATCACGGTTGATAGATCATGCCCAAAAGGGGACGTTCTCATCTAGGCACTATACAGAGGCATCCCACCAAGTTACAATGAAGTCCCTTCATAAATACCACCTTTAGACTGTGCTAATGGTTTTCGGGTTTTGGGCTCGGGCAGCCATACCGGTTGCCCGATCGCGACCAAAAGGGGACGTTCTCATCTAGACATGACCCCAAACCTGCATATGAAATTTCGTGATGATCAGACAAGAACTGCGGGGTGTAGCCCGTGCTAAAGGAAAATGTGAACCGAGACGTCACAGACTCACAGACTCACAGACTCACAGACTGACAGACTAACAGACTTCCGCACGCGTGATGGCAATAGCTTATCTTGACTATGTCAAGTTAAGCTAAAAATAAAATGAAAAACCGCTCGCCCGCATGCAATTTTACAAAGAATGGCCTGAGAAACCGAAGATCTACTTTGTGTAGCTTTACACTGAAAATTTGGGGTCCGGGTGGGACTTGGAAAATTTTGGACCAAAATCCAGAATTTTTTTATTGGTTTTTTATGTGTTTCGGTCACTTTTAAGACAAAATTTTTTTAATTTTTTTTTTTTTTACACTGAAAATTTGAGGTCTGGGTGGGACTTAGAAAATTTTAGACCAAAATCCGGAAATTAGTTTTTTGGTTTTTTATGCGTTTCGGTCAAAATTTTTTTTTTTTTTACACTGAAAATTTGAGGTCCGGGTGGGTCTTTGAAAGTTTTGGACCAAAATCTGGATAATTATTTTTTTATTGTTTTTTATGCATTTCGGTCAATTTTAAGACAAAAAATTTTTTTTTTTTTACACTGAAAATTTGAGGTCCGGGTGGGACTTAGAAAATTTTTGACCAAAATCCGTAAATTAGTTTTTTATGTGTTTTGGTCAATTTTAAGACAAAAAAAAATTATTTTTTTTTTACACTGAAAATTTGAGGTCAGCGTGGGACTGAGAAAGTTTTGGACCAAAATCCGGAAATTAGTTTTTTTACACTGAAAATTTGGGGGCCGGGTGGGACCGGAAATTAGTTTTGGGGTTTTTTATGCGTTTTGGTCAATTTTAAGAAGATGCTCTCTTTTTACAACCAATACAAACTTAAAAAAAACTCAAAATTAACTGGTTTATGTCTGATATTTCACCCAAGTTAATAAAATTGATAAATTTGTCCCTTTAGTACAAGACATTGCAATGCTTCAGCATATCAAAGCCTTCTTGCATTCAAGGGATGAAATACACCACCACCTATGCTATTCTGTAGATTATGAGGCCTAAAAGAAACCAAGAACATGGATTTTTGATTACAAAGAAATAATGAAAGCGTCAATGACACTGTAGCCCAACTTGACAAACTTGAACTTGGTAAGTTATAAATGAAATGGCAAAATTGAAGATCATTGGTACCAATGTTATTTGAAGAAATTTCAACATAACAGCATTGTGTGTGCACAACGTCAGAGTAATCCATGCATTTTTAAATGTAAACTGTAAGACTGGCTAAAGGAAGAATGTTGATACACAAATGCAGTATGTTCAGAGGTTATTGTAAATGGCAACTTTTTTTCACAGAAATGAATGCTTATCAACAGCTCTTATCTAAAGTTCTTGCCTAATGAGCACACCAGTTAGTTCAAAAACAATCCTATGATAAATGTGGCCTGTAGGCCATGTCAAAGAATGTTGATGCTAACAGCAACAGTTTTTGATGGAAATGAAAAGAAAATCAATAGCTCCTATCTTTGTCACACTGCATAAGCATACAAAGTTTCAAAACAACCTGATAATGAATGTGTCCTCTGAGGCATGCCAAAGGAAGATATTAATGCACAAATGCACTAAGTAGAAGGTCACTGCTTGTGGCAATGGGTTTTTTATGGAAATTCATAAATATACCCTGCAGAGAGTGCAAAAGGGATAAGTTGATGCACAAATGCAGTAAGTTCAAAGGTTGGTGATAACGACAATAAATTTTTATGGAAATGAAAAAAAGCAATAGCTCACATCTAGAGGTCACACGGAACACACATACCAAGTTTCAAAGTGATCCGATCATAAATGTGCCCTGAAGGCCGTGTTAAAGGGAAATATTGAGGTCTGACTAAGTTCAAAGGTCAGCAGCAACATTTTTTGACAGAAATGGAAGAAAATCGACTGCTCCCACATAGATGTCAGCCTACACAAGCTCACCAAGTTTGTAAGCGATCCAATTATAAATGTGACCTGCAGGCTGTTTCAACTGCACTAAGTTTTTACTAAGTTCATTGAAGGTCATTGCCAGTGGCAACATTTTTTGATGGAAATCGAAGAAATCGATAGCTCCCATCTAGAGGTAACCCCAAACAAGCATGCCAGGTTTCAAAGCAATCTGATCATAAATGTGCCCTGTAGGGTGTGCCAAAGGGAAATATTGAGGTCTAACTAAACTAAGTTCTAAGAACGTTGGCCACAGCAACATTTTTTGACGGAAATGGAAGAAAATCGATAGCTCCCATCTAGAGGTCTCCCCAAACAAGCAAGCCAGGTTTCAAAGCAATCTGATCATAAATGTGCCCTGTAGGGTGTGCCAAAGGGAAATATTGAGGTCTGACTAAACGAAGTTCTAAGAACGTTGGCAGTGGCAACATTTTTTGGCGGAAATGGAAGAAAATCGATAGCTCCCATCTAGAGGTCACCCCAAACAAGCATGCCACAATTCAAAGCAATCTGATCATAAATGTGCCCTGTAGAGTGTGCCAAAGGGAAATATTGAGGTCTGACTAAACTAAGTTCTAAGAACGTTGGCAGTGGCAACATTTTTTGACGGAAATGGAAGAAAATCGATAGCTCCCATCTAGAGGTCACCCCAAACAAGCATGCTAGGTTTCAAAGCAATCTGATCATAAATGTGTCCTGTAGGGTGTGCCAAAGGGAAATATTGAGGTCTGACTAAACTAAGTTCTAAGAACGTTGGCCGCGGCAACATTTTTTGATGGAAATGGAAGAAAATCGATAGCGCCCATCTAGAGGTCACCCCAAACAAGCATACCAAGTTTCAAAGCAATCCGATCATAAATGTGCCCTGTACGGTGTGCCAAAGGGAAATATTGTGGTCTGACTAAACTAAGTTCTAAGAACATTGGCCGCGGCAACATTTTTTGACGGAAATTGAAGAGAATCGATAGCTCCCATCTAGAGGTCACCCCAAACAAGCATACCAAGTTTCAAAGTGATCTGATTATAAATGCGACCTGTGAGGAGTGCCAAAGGAAATTGTGGACGTACATTTAAAGTACTAACGTACGTACGCCCACGGACAAGAAGTGATGGCAATAGCTCAGCTTGACTTTGTCAAGTTGAGCTAATAACAATGAAAGTGTCAATGACACTGTAGCTCAACTTGTCAAGACATGTACATGTATAGTATGTGACACAGCAATGACAAACATCTAGGTAATGACCTGATAACAAATGTACATATAAAGTATTGTAACGGTCTGTACATAAATACTGGCCGTAGCCTGTAACAAATGTATAGGTAAAGTATTGTAAAGGTGGGTGACAGTCAGATGCTAAAGAGAAAAGAAATCTTTGAGTCCCAGAGTGGGTCTGACTGAACCCCAAAATAGTTGTTCTCATAGCACAGTGATAACAAAGGCACCCCAAAACACACTCATTCCTGTCCCAAGGTGAAAACAAAGGTACCCAAGAAGTTTCGTGAAGATCAGTTCATAAGTACGAGCTGTATAGAAGTTGTGACAAAAAACTGATTGGACCTAATTTCGGTACAAAATGGCCACTGGCAGCCATCTTGAATTTTGGACCGCACTCAGAAACACTTGTTCTCATTCCAAGGTGATAACAAAGGTACCCAGGAAGTTTCGTGAAGATCGGTTGATAAATACAGCCTCTAGCCCGAGCTGTATTGACATGTGCACTTACAGTGTATAAGTAGCACTAAATAAATCAAAATTCATCTAATTTGCATAATTTCTGCATGAGAAAAAAACCCGTACTGTATGTGATGTATTCCATTTTACTAAACATTCCTACAAAAATTTATTCAAATCAGAACTTTCATACAGAAGTTCTGTACAAAAATCTGATTGCACTAATTTTGGTACAAAATGGCTGCTGGTGGCCATCTTGAATTTCGGACCACACCCAAAAATACTCGTTCAAATTACACGGTGATAACAAAGGTCCCCTAGAAGTTTCGTAAAGATTGGTTTATAAATACGGCCTCTAGCCCGAGCCGTATTGGCATTTGCACTTACAGTGCTGAAAGTAACACTAAATACATCAAAGTTAGTCTAATTTGCATAATTTACGTACGAGAAGAAAACCCGTATTATATGTGATGTATCCCATGGTACAAAACATTCATAGAAAAAATTATTCAAATCAGCGCTTTCATATGGAAGTTCTGTACAAAAAACAGATTTCTGCATCGTCGGTACAAAATGGCGGCTGGCGGCCAACTTGAATTTCGGATCGGACCCAAAAACACTCGTTCTCGTCCCACAGTCATAACAAAGGTACCCAAGAAGTTTCATAAAAATCGGTTCATAAATACGGCCTCTAACTCGAGCCGTATTGAATTGTTGACGGCCAGACAGAAAGACGGACGACAGACAACTGGCCATGGCATAAGCTCAAATTTGGCTTCGCCAAAGTTGAGCTAAAAATGAAAGTGTCAATGACACTGTAGCTCAACTTGTTGAAAATGTACATGTATAGTATGTGACACAACAATGACAAACATCTAGGTAATGACCTGATAACAAAGGTACATATAAAGTATTGTAATGGTCTGTACATAAATACTGACCGTAGCCTGTAACAAATGTATAGGTAAAGTATTACAAGACGCCCCAAGGGGCCTGAGGGTGCTCACCTGACATGGTAGCCTAAATATCAACCCAGAGAATTGATTTCAACAAGTTGCATCTACTCCTCCTAACAAAAGCTTATACCAAATATCCAAAGATTCTGACCAGTGGATCTAAAAAAAAAGAAGATTTTTAAAGAATATTCCTCATACTGAACTAAGTTATAATTCAGGCTCCCACAGGGAGCCCATATATGAACCCAGGGACTTGGCTTTAACAAACTTAAATCTCACCCCCCTAAGGATGCTGCACACCAAATATCAAAACATTCTGACTGCTGGATCTGAAGAAGAAGATTTTTAAAGAAAATTCCTCATTTTGAACTAAGTTACAATTCAAGCTCACACAGTGAGCCCAAATATGGACCTAGGGGCATGGCTTCAACAAACTTGAATCTCACCCCCTAAGGATGCTGCATATCAAATATCAAAACATTCCAACTGCTGGATCTGAAGATTTTTAAAGAAAATTCCTCATTTTGAACTAAGTTATAATTCGGGCTTCCACAGTGAGCCCAAATATGAACCCAGGGACTTGGCTTGAACAAAATTGAATCTCACCCCCCTAAGCATGGAGCATACCCAATATCAAAAGATTCTGCCTGCTGGATCTTGAGAAGAAGATTTTCAAAGAAATTTGCCTGAAATGCACTAAGTTCGAATTCGAGCTTCTATAGTGAGCCCAAATATGAATCTAGGGAGCCGATTTGAACAAACTTGAATTAGATCCACCCCACAATGTTGCATACCAAATATCAAAAGATTCTGCCTGCTGAATCTGGAAAAGAAGATTTTTTAAGAAATTTGCCTGAAATGCACGAAGTTCGAATTCGGGCTTCTACAGTGAGCCCAAATATGAATCCAGGGGGCCGATTTGAACAAACTTGAATCAGATCCACCCTCAATGTTGCATACCAAATATCAAAAGATTCTGCCTGCTGGATCTGGAGAAGAAGATTTTTTAAGAAATTTGCCTGAAATGCACTAAGTTTGAATTCGAGCTTCTATACTGAGCCCAAATATAAACCCAGGGGGGCGATTTGAACAAACCTGAATCAGATCCACCCCATAATGTTGCATACCAAATATCAAAACCTTCTGACTGCTAGATCTGGAGAAGAAGATTTTTAAAGAAATTTGCCTAAAATGCACTAAGTTCGAATTCGGGCTTCTACAGTGAGCCCAAATATGAATCCAGGGGGCCGATTTGAACAAACTTGAATCAGATCCACCCCACAATGTTGCATACCAAATATCAAAGATCCTGCCTACTCGATCTGGAGAAGAAGATTTTTGAAGAAATTGGCCTGAAATGCACTAAGTTTGAATTCGAGCTTCTATACTGGGCCCAAAAATAAACCCAGGGGGCCGATTTGAACAAACTTGAATCAGATCCACCCCACAATGTTGCATGCCAAATATCAAAAGATTTTGCCTGCTCGATCTGGAGAAGAAGATTTTTTAAGAAATTTGCCTGAATTGCACTAAGTTCGAATTCGAACATCTATAGTGAGCCCAAATATGAATCTAGGGAGCCTATTTGAACAAACTTGAATCAGATCCACCCCACAATGTTCTATACCATATATCAAACAATTCTGCCTGCTGGATCTGGAGAAGATTTTTTAAGAAATTTGCCTAAATGCACTAAGTTCGAAATCGGGCTCCTATACTGAGCCCAGATTTGAACAAACTTGAATCAGATCCACCCTACAATGTTGCATACCAAATATCAAAAGATTCTGCCTGCTGCATCTGGAGAAGAAGATTTTTGAAGAAATTTGCCTGAAATGCACTAAGTTATTTATTTATTTATTGGTGTTTAAGGTCACATATTTCTGCACAATGGCTAACCATGACCGTGACAGTTTTACGGGTGGAGGAAGCCGGAGAACCCGGAGAGAACCACCGAGCAACTGCCAGCTCCCCAACATACCAACTCCACACAAGCAGGGTTAGCATTGGTTGAAGACAGGTGCACCATCGACGTGCAGTACGCCTTAGTACACAGCGTCACCGTGCAATGGGGTTGAAGTGTCTTGCCCAAGGACACAATGCAGTTGCCACATGTGGGATTCGAACCGAGGACCTCTCGGCTTGCAGCCTGCACCTCTACCACCTGAGCCACCGCGCCCCATGCACTAAGTTCGAAATCGAGCTTCTATAGTGAGCCCAAATATGAATCTAGGAAGCCGATTTGAACAAACTTGAATCAGATCCACCCAACAATGTTGCATACCAAATATCAAAAGATTCTGCCTGCTGGATATGGAGAAGAAGATTATTTAAGAAATTTGCCTGAAATGCACTAAGTTCGAAATCGGGCTCCTTTTCTGAGCCCAAATATGAATTCAGGGGGCCGATTTGAACAAACTTGAATCAGATCCACCCTACAATGTTGCATACCAAATATCAAAACATTCTGCCTGCTGGATCTGGAGAAGAAGATTTTTTAATGTTTTTCCCATTGCCTACAGTGTTAAAAAGTGCTGACCCAGCACTTTTTCAAAGTCCTGAATGTACCTTGTGATCAAACCGATAGGGATTTTTTTCAACCATTCTATTCTACTGGATAAAAGTAAGATTTATACAAAATAAGAATTCTCTGTGCCGTGTAGTTTTGAAGATATGGCAGTTTTAAGGTTTTTCCTATTTTTAGCTTCCGAGGTTCCCACGGGGCAATGAGAGAAAATTTTTTTTGCATTAATCAACAACTTATGACCCATTATCATCTCATATCAAATTTGGTTCAAATCGACCTCACGGTTCTAAAAATAGAAATTTTAGGTGTGGCCAAAATTTTTGCCCATCCAATAATGAAGGCAAATAATGCCCAACAAACTTCTCTTGAACAAACTTGATTCTAAACCTCAAAAGGACTCTGTATACCACATATCAAGTCTCTGCTACTGGTGGTTCATTAGAAGAAGATCTTCAAAAAATTTGGCCATTTTTTCCCCACCCATCTGCTCAATATGAGCCGAAACCTAATTTGCATAAAAATCAAAATGCCTCTATATTAGTGCTGCCGTGGTTATCCGGATAACCGGTTAACGTGTGGTTAAAACTTTGACCGGTCAAGAAAATGTTTTAACCGGTTAACCTTACATTCACTATACTCACCGTATATGTCTGTGTATAAGTCGCCCCCGTGTATAAGTCGCACCCCAAACTCACACCTGGAATTCCTCCCTTTTGCCTAAAGCCCATGTATAAGTCGCACCCCCTATTTTTAAATATATGCAGTCAAAAAGAATTAGTTGCAAGTTACGTTTTGCCAATTTGGGGCAGTTTGGGATGCAACAGAAATAGGTAAGTTTTGACGAGTTACCATGTGGTGAATAAGATAAAAGAATAAAGGAAAATTATTACTAAAGATTTAAAAAATACTCGCATTTATTTGTTTTTCGTTGTTTGTTTATCACCCCAATGTCTTTCTTCATCCCTGTCAAGAAAATCCAACGCTCTTTTGTGACTGAAAGTTCATAGTTTCAGAATCAGAGCACCATTTGAGCCGTAACCTGTGCAGTTGTTGTGATTAAGTTGTTTTTTCCGGAACGCGAGAATGTTCCGGAAAAACCAATAAAAATACAACAAATGCGCAGGTTACAGCGCAAATTGTTTTCAAATTGATGTCCCACTTAAGGATTGTTGGTGCTATTGAAACTAACTTTACCTGGCGCACGTGTGCGTAATTTATAACCAGACATTACACATCAGTGAATTGGAGTTCATGGAATAAATAAATACGTCTCTCCAGGTATTGCTGGCAAACATTTAATGTGTTATTATTTACTGTTTCATTGTTATTTTGATGATTTTGTATTTTTATGATTTCATCCATATTGGCCCCACAAACCTGTTGATTTCCAGTACACACACTGATGTAAACACATGGGCGATTGAACAACAACGGCTAAATAGAATACTTCTTTATTATTATT
Organism: Pictodentalium vernedei; assembly: GCA_031216915.1. Lineage (NCBI taxonomy): Eukaryota > Metazoa > Mollusca > Scaphopoda > Dentaliida > Dentaliidae > Pictodentalium > Pictodentalium vernedei. Next base: position 698,290,887 of record CM062295.1, read on the forward strand.
TATGGTCAATGTAAATAACATTGGCCGGCCCGATATAATAGTTACAGTTGAAGCAAGAACACACTACAAATATAGGTACCTTAAATGCGGTTAACCACGGTTAACCACGGTCAAACACGCTGGTTAACCGGTCAGAAAAAAGTCTTAACCGCAGCAGCACTACTCTATATAACCACTACTTACATGTAATTTAATTAAAATGTTGCCAGTGGTTTAGGAGAAAGAGGCTCAAACACCACCTTCACGCAGGACGACGGACGACAGACAAAGGACGACGGATGAAGAGTGATAAGAAAAGCTCACCCTGACTTTCAGTTAGGTGAGCTAAAAAACGCCCAGCCACAAGCAATTTTACCAAAAAATGGCATGAGAAACAATAGATCTACTTTGTGGGGCCTAACCCGCTGAGTATTTTAAAGATATTTTCCATGAAATTTAGTCATCGCTGCTGTTAAGCAACCATGACTAGATTTAACTCCTTGTATGCTGCTGGCGGATATTCCTGCCCAGTATAGGGTTTCAGTTGTCACTGAAATAAGTATAATTTGGGCACATTTAATCATATTTTCCACCTGTATATTGAATGGATTTTTTCACCAACGATTTCTTGTGTTATATTTAGATTAATTTTTCATCAAATCTAGTCATGGCTGCTTTACAGCAGCCATGACTAGATTTGATGAAAAATAACTTGAAAATACTCAGCAGGTTAAGAGTTAATGAAAAATTCTTCTAAATTTACATCAATAAATCAATATCGAAAAAAGGGAGAAAATTTGATTAAATGTGCTCAAATTATACTTATTTTACTGCCAAGAGAAGTTCTGTCCTGGGCAGGAATATCTGCCAGCTGCAGGCAAAGAGTTAACTAAATACCTTTTTCCAAATTCAATGACCTCTGTGAAATTTGTATCAACCCTTTACCCAATGTAATGGCCAAAACCGGCCAGTGCTATTCACAAAAAAACACCATTCAATTTTCATTATTTTTTCATATTTTGCCTCCAAAATATAGCTTGCAATCCATAATTCAAATGAGCTTGTTTTCTCAGATGAATGTGTACTCTGATACAAAATAACATATTTTTACCTCCACAATTTCAACATTTATACAATCAGCCATGCTAGATATATCCATCAATCTGTAAAAAAAACAAAGCATAAATCAATACAATTTTTGGTTTCCATCAAATCAATATGATTACCGAGTTTGTTTCTGGGGTTTAACCCTTTACCCAACGCAGACGATATCAAAATTTATTATTTTAAATATCATTTTTTAAATTTTTTCAAAAAATTTCAACAAAATCATATCATGTGACCCCTCATTGGAACGAGCTCAATGAGCTCGTTCCAATGAGGGGTCACATGATATGGTTTTGTTGAAATATTTTGAAAAATTTAATTTTTTCAACTGCTCAATTTGCATATTACGTGGGTGGATGCGGGCGATTCGTTAGGTAAAGGGTTAACCAACAACACTTTCAACAGCCATATCATGTCAGACAGTTTTAAGTAGAGCTGGGCGGTTTTAATTTTTCAGATTCCTACCAAGATACAATGAAATCCTTTCATAAATATAACTTGTAGACTTTGCTAAAGGAATGTAGGTCATATGATGGTCCGGCGGTCACAGTTGACCAATCATGACCAAAATAGAGCAGTCTCATCTAGATATCATACCAAGTTATCCTACCAAGTTACAATGAAATGCCTTCATAAAAACTACCTGTAGACAGTGCTAAAGGAATCTAGTTCACTGTATCCTACCAAGTTAATGAAATGCCTTCATAAAAACAACCTGTAGACAGTGCTAAAGGAATCTAGGTCACGTGACAAGGCAGCGGTAACAGATGTCCAATCAAGACCAAATTAGGACAGTCTCATCTACACAATACACCGAGTTATCCTTCCAAGATACAATGAAATCGGTTCATAAATATGAACTGTAGACTGTGCTAAACAGATCCAGGTCATGTGCCTGTGTGCCCATCATGGTTGACCGATCATGGCCAATATGGGACATTTCATAAATATGAACTGTAGACTGTGCTAAACAGATCTAGGTCATGTGCATGTGTGCCCATCATGGTTGACCGATCATGGCCAATATGGGACATTCTCATCTAGACATTATACCAAGTCATCCTACCTACTTACAATGAAATCCCTTCATAAATGCAAGCTGTCGACTGTGCTAATGGAATCTAGGTAACGTGCCCCTGTGACCGTCACAGTTGACCAATCACAACCAAAATGGGATGTTCTCATCTAGACATTATACAGAGTCATCCTACCAACATACAATGAAATCCCTTCATTAAAATACGATCTGTACACTGTGCCAAATAAAGGTTTTCGGGTTTCGGGCTTGCGTAGCCATCCCGGTTGACCGATCACGACCAAAAGAGGACGTTCTCATCGAGACATGATCTCGAACCTGCATATGAAATTTCGTGATGATCGGACAAGAACTACGGTGTGTAGTCTGCACTTAAGAAAATGTGAATAGACTCACAGACTTCCGCAGACGTGATGGCAATAGCTTATCTTGACTTTGTCAGGTTGAAGTTAGGCTAAAAACTTGGTTTCGGTTCAGTTATTCTGTGTGTTAAGAATATGAACATATAGTAAACAACACTTCAGGCTCCTTAACTTGGAAAATAAACTGCAATAATTTGTGCAATGCCACTGACCACAAAAGGAACTGTCTGTAAATACTACCACTGGGTTCAGTTCTACTTCACTTTTATCATTTTTAGGGGTTCTAGAGGATCAGTTACAAAGCCTATTGGCCCAGAAAAAAACCCATAAATTAGGGTAACGATAAATGAATAAAATTTATCTATTAGATATCGTGTTCTCATTGTCACAATTTTTCCCTTACTGACTCGTCCTCTGGATAAGCCTGGACAAGTCAGTAATGGAGAAAATTAGCCGAGAACAAAACGTATACAACCCTTTGCTGGATAGACTAAGTAACGACAGTCCATAGTGCCCACTTGTCCAATTTGCCCACAGTAAGGTATTCTGATCTGTTTATGCTCAAACACAGTACAGTAGAATCCTCTTAATTGAATATCCATTTTGCCAGTGAAAATTATTCAATTAACAGGAGTATACAATTAACAGGGATTTGGTCAGTTTCCTGTGTTCTGGAGGTAAACTGAGCATTTATTCTATTATATCTTGTTTGACAGAGCTCATAGAGCTCTGTCAAACAAGATATAATAGAATAAATGCCTGTATTTGATGTAGTGAGGCCAAAAAGGTTGATAAATGAGGGGAATTTGGTGCGTGTCACAGTAATTTTTTTTTACATATTACAAAAATTTATATACAATTAACAGGAGTTTACTCTACAACCCATATGCAATTAACAGATCAAATTTGTACTGAAGGTATGGTAAATGGTTTTGTGTTTGAAAATTATATTCAATTAACAGGGATATACAATTAAGAGATATCCAGTTAAGTGGGCTCCACTGTACAAGCATTTGGTCAGTTTTGGTTTTTGATGGGTCTTGCAGTTTGGTTTTCTGGTTTTCTGCAAAAACAAGGACCAAACCGGAAAACTGAAAAACTGTCCAGCTCAAGTTTTAAGGTGGAGGAAGCACCAGTGAGTAACTATTGGATTCACTAACTTACTAACCTGGCATAAGCAGGATTAACATTGAATGAAGGCAAATGTATCACCAGCATACTGTATGGTTTTGAAAGTGGCAACTCCATTCTCCTGCATGGGCAACTGCGATTAGGTGTCAGTGAAGATGTCATGGATCAAGATCGAACTGTCAACTTTTCAATCTCAAGTCCACTGCGATCAACATAACAAAACATTTGATAACTTTAATTCCTTCTGTATGGAATGTCGGTATCTACACAATATCAAAACTTTTCCATGCCTCCTATCTCTAGTTCCAGATTTTAGACAAAACATTCATTTATAACAAGATTTTCTACAAGCCAATCTTTTGGAGATGTATAAAAACAAGAGGCCCCAAGAGGCCATAATCGCTCAACTGTCTTTGTTGTCACATTTGGAGTACTAGCATTTACAATCAGCTCTCTTTATTATTGACTGAACCAGGGATGCACAAATTGGATAACCATGTGTTAAGTTTCTCTAAAGGTTATCCAAAATTTTCTAGGATAACCTTTCTCGCTCCTCAAAATTCACTGTCAATTGTCGGAAGGAAGATCAACGAAACAAGGCTGAAGACAGACATTTTAGTTTGGTGTCCATTAACTGATAGAGTGCTGAAAGCTCATATTTGGTCTTTATTCTAGGGTGCAGGTGCTGCAACTTAACTCATTCACTCCGGGGAACAGAATATTCCATTTCCATCCATCTTTCTGTACAGACAAGAAACAGAATTTTATGTGAGAGAGCCAACAAGATCCATTGTTTCTATGATGTGTAGCAAATTACTATGGAACATTTCCAATGTTAGATAGGACGATTTTCATTGGTGAATGATTGTGCGAGATGTTTCCAAATGTCGTGGGTATGTTTATTCTGACTCGGGCAGTGTGTAGTCATGTCTCGTTATAATTTGGACGAAGCCCTCCAAAAAATCATTGAAGATTCAGATAGTGATTATGATTCTGACGGCAAATCATCTACTGACTCGTTGTCAGAATATTCAGCGACACTGAATCTTATAATGTAAGCAGCTACTCCGAGCCTGAAAAGGATCAGCTGCGCACATCAAAGGGAACACCCACAACAGGTGTGAAACAGAAAAGGGGGCGTGGCAACCTGGAATTGTCTTCTCAATGTAAACAAAAAACATGTGACAATCAAAATACATATAAATGGGAAAACAAAAATGATACTACTGAAATAATTATAATATAAATATATAAATATATAATTAATGAAATGGCAATGGTAACAAATGTTTGTGTTCATTAAATCCAAGTTGTCAAATAATATCTTTATTTGTCCATTCGAAACCAATATACAGAAAATAATTAAGTCTCCATGGAGAACAATTACTATTAATTATCTAGTACAGTAGAACCTGTCTTGAGAGACTGCCCTTTGGGCCACACAAAAGTGGTCTCTCAAGACAGGTGGTCTCTCATAACAGGTTTCAGGTTTTCTCAAGTCAGTGAATAACCAACCACAAAATTCAGAAATGAAGAAAAATGGATTTTTGTAATTACTTTGTAGTTGTTCATTTTTATGTAGTTTTTGTAACAAATTGAAATGGACTGTTATAAAAATTATAAAAATAAATTAGTGTTGAAAATCTTCATTGAAGATTTTCAACACTAATTTATTTTTATAATTTTTATAACAGTCCATTTCAATTTGTTACAAAAAGATTTTCAACACAAATTTATTTTTATTCCTATCTGTCACATTTCAGGTATGTATGAAATAATTGTTTATTCAGCAATAATCCTAATCTTTTCACAGGGGTCTTATAAAAACATCTCAATCTTAAATGAGTTAGCAATTGAAACCCAATCAAGAGCTTTTAATACTTTTAATTATGTTAGTATAACCACAATGCATTTTCCAATTCCAGAACAGGTAAAAAGTTTTTGTCATGGTTTCAGTCTTCAAAGGGGCGGTCTCTCAAGACAGATCCATTATGGCATAAAAATACAAGTTGGTTACAGTGGTCTCTCAAGACAGGTGGTCTCTCAAGACAGGTGGTCTCCCATACCAGGTCCATTATAGAGTAAAACCAAATGGTGCCTGCCAGATGTGGTCTCTCAAGACAGTGGTCTCTCAAAACAGGTTTTACTGTAGCGAACAAGTTAAAAAGGCTTCATATTTTGTGGATGTGCTTCTTACTGTTGATGAAGAGCAATTATTGAGTCTGTGTGGATTTGCCTGGTCACAATTTATGGGAGAGTTCTTCACTCCAGATAAGTGAGAAAATGTTGATGACCAATAATAATTCAGCACACTACCAACTGAAAAAAATACTGAAAAAAGTGTGCAATGGGGAATGGGGTTTTATCTATTGACTATAAAAGTGAATTTTTTGATTTGATTGGTTGATAGATATGTAGTATGAGACCATATTCATTGAAACCCACGATACGTCCGCCCAGCTACTGACAAATTTCCCATACCCAGTGGAAGCCTCGTTCCGAAATCTACAAATTGTCCATACTCTGTAGAAGACGCGTCATTCCAGTTTTACACTGTACATGTATTATATTTTAATTTTTTACCTCCAAAATATAGCTCATGACCCCTTATTGGAATGAGCTTGTCAAGTACCCTCCAATGTGGGGTTCATAAGCTATGTTTTTGAGACAAAAAAGAAAAAAAGAAATTCAATAATTTTTTTATACTAGTCATATCGGCATATTTTCACAAAAACTCCTTTGCACAAAAATTCCACAGAAACCTGTGTGGCTCAACAATGGAAGATAAAAGATCTCATGCTGTGTGTGTTCACACATGAAATAGATTGTACTTCTAAAACGAAAAGTCAATAGATAAATTTGTTACCCCGTGTCTGATCATGTGGTACGTGTTTTTACCTACCCAAAGCCAGCCGTATTCCATGAGGCCCTTTGGCCACATGGAATACGGCTGGCTTCGGGTAGGTAAAAACACGTACCACGTGATCAGACACGGGGTAACTAATAATCTTGCCTCAAAAGTGTTATGCAATTTTCTTTATGTATAACTTTTGTAGGGTTATCTTAAATTTTCATGTGTGAATCCCTGTGAACAATGACTGTCCAATCCTGTCTGAAAGAAAAAAATAGGCCATACACAAAGCAGATGTTCTGTTTCTCTGGCCATTTTTTGTAAAATTTGCATGTGGGCTGGCAGGGTTTTTTAATTTTTTGAAATTTTGTCTTTGCCATCAAATGTTCATGTTCTTGGGTTTTTTTATGCTTTAGGCCTCATAATCTACAGAATAGCATGTGTGGTGGTGTATTTCGTCCCTTGATTGCAAGAAGGCTTTGCAATGCTAGAGCATTGCAAAGACTTGTTGCACTCAAGGGACAAATTTATCAGTTTTATTAACTTGGGTAAAATATCAGACTTCAAACATTTTTATTTTTTTAAAGTTTGCATTTATTATAAAAAGAGACCATGCGACAGCCAAAAGGACCATGCAGGTGGCCCTGAGAAACAGATTTTTAACTTTTTTAGCTGTAATTTATCAAATCTTAACCTTAAACCAGTCAGCTGTTTCTTGTATTGTCATTTCAATAGATCAAACATTGTTCAACAATGAGTGGTTGGATGTTTGAATATTGCAATCACTGTCAACAAACATCCATGTACAAGAACGTTAACCAAGGACATTCTCCACATGCCCTCAAGCGGGGATTCCACCAGGGAAAAAATAGTGGGTCCGGCAGAGTATAGCACTCAGTTATTGAGGGAACGTGTTTCAAGGCTGGCCTTATTTCTGAATTGCTTTGATGTACTGATTGCTCTGATCGTCGCATCAATGATTATGTTGGAATTCCAGAGCACCTTGATGCAACCCTGTACAGAGATTTCAGATTACCTTGATCCTTGCCACCCTCAATGTATGATGATTCAGTGCCAAGGATTTAATCCTGGATATGCTACATCTCATGAACCAATGTGTGAGGAGTTCAAACATATAAAGATTTCGAAGAGACATAATCGTGGGGTCATGATACGTGTTGTAAATAAATTACAGATGGGCGGTACTGGAATTTTGAGTTCGGTTTCGGTATATTGAGGAGGGTATACCATGCTATCAGATCGGTATTCGTTATCTGACTTGACTGAGATATGCTGATAGTACCAAAGGGAATTCACAGCAGGAAAATACAGAATAAGTTGTTCTTGATTCATTCTACCACAGCGCCACAAATACTACTGCAATGAGCTGAACATTGACATTCTTTCGCCAACACAAATCATATCTGTAGTAGTTTTGTGCATTGTTGCAAACTAGGGATGTGGACCGAACTGCAAAAAAGTGGTACAGTCCACGGTCCAGGGTTGGACCATGGACAGGACCACCATCATTGGACCGGTCCACACATGGTGGTCTGGTACTGGACCGGTTCGCAGACTTTAATACATAGATGTACTATGTCTAGCTTTAGCACTGGGGTTATCTGGTATGGAAATTGAAGCTCCAATCACCAGTCAATAGACTCAATACACAAATGTCTGGTCATCTGGTGTGAAATCTCATAACAGCTCGTCACATACATTCTTTGATATCAGTGACATCAAACGACAGTGACTACCGAGTACCGCCTCTGTCTTTTGATTCCACAGGCTTCAGAGAATGCCCTGATTGGAACGAGCTTGGTTTAGTAACAAACTAACAATCTTCAATCACGATGATGTCACATGGCAAACCTTCACTGATTTGTCTTTCTGGTCATTGGCAGATGCCAGATGGTTCCAAATAAATCATTTGTAATTCTTTAACTCTATCTTCTGGTAGTTTGTTTAAAATATAGCATAACCAGTTGTTAAAATTTAAAATAATAATGTAGCCTTCTAGAGAGTCGAATGATACTCAAAATTAGTGAATCGCCAAGTAATTCTAATACAGCAAAAACTACAGGAACAATACCAAAACACAGGACACTACAGGACTTGCACCTGGCAAAATATTCTTTCCCAGTATATTGGTATCTGTATTCAGGAATGATGCAGCTGGTGTTTTCCGATGTGTAAAATGTGAGGAAAAAATAAAGAAAGGTGGTGGTGGCCAGTCCAACTTAAAAAAGTTTTTAAGAGGCAGCATAAAGACATTTTCGATACAGTGATTGAACCACCAGCCAAAAGACACACGTCCATGTTGAACTTTTTAAAAAAGACATCCTCAACTGCATCATCATCCAAATCTATCCCGCTTCCACAAGGAATTGCAGTCAGTGTATACGAGTTCGGGTCAGAGGAATACTACAAAAAGATAGTCTTTGATGTCTTCGCCTGTATCTATAGTGAATGACCCTGGATTTCTACAGTACTCTTACACATTAAATCCAAGATTCATAGTTCCTTCAAGAGACACAATGGACAATGAGATCACTAAACTATACGACGATAGGAAAGCTACAGTGCAGAAACTATTCGAAAAAAACATCACATACTTCTGTGCCACTTTTGATATATGGACATCTAAGTCAATGCATTCATATATCAGTTTGATTGTACATTTCATTTCAAATTCATGGGAATTAGAGAATGTTAGACTTGGAGCTGTATCTTTTCCTGGAGAACACTCAAAGGTAAGTAACTCTGACAAAGTTCTCGAAATTTTGGAAAAATGGGAGCTGCCGAGATACAAGTTAGTAGCTTCAACATGCGACAATGTCAGCTTGAACATCAAATGTTGCAGACTTCTAACATGTTGAATGATTTCCATGCCTTGGTCATGTTTTTAACTTAGCTGCACAAGATGGACTTAATGTGCAGGGAGTAACTGAAGCCATAGACTGGTGTAATAAACTGGTAATGCATTTCCACAAGAGCAAGGTCCTGCTTGATAAAATGGAGGTTGTACAACGAGAAAAGAAACTTAAGACATTGAGACTCATGCAAGATGTATGTACCCGATGGAACTCAACTTATTTAATGTTGTCAGGACTTTTGGAACTTGTAGATATTATAACCACCATTGCAGATGATACCCTACCACACAGGAATGCTCCAAAACCCACATACTTTCCCACTGAAGTTGAGGGGAATCTAGTCTCCAAGCTAATTTCACCACTACAACCATTTTATGATGTGACAGGTTGGATGAGTCCTCTTCATATGTGACAATATCGGTGGTTGGTCCAGCTGTAACAATGTTAGGGCAACATTTGGAAACAAAAGTAAATGACCTGCCCAGAATCAAGAAATTCAAGGAGCAAGCAAAACTGAAGATGAACAAATACTTCGATATGAAAGATGAAGAAAATCAAGTGAACATGAGATCATATGTGGACCCTCACTTCTGTGCTTTCAGCCACAAGTTGGAGGCGAGATCAGGTGTATAAAAGCACAGGCATCAGATTCTTGTAGAAGTGATTCTGTGGTGCCAAATGTTGGGGATCTGACAGCACCAACACCATGCGAAGAGAAAGGACTTGGCCATCTTCTTGGCACCATTCTTGGAGCATATGTGTCACATAATTTGAGCAATTCATACATCGCAATGACAGAAATAAGTAGGTACAATGCCCTGTCGTGCGCTGGGATAAATACAAACCCACTTATGTGACTCCCATGTGACAATCAACATAATGCAACATGTTAACAATTGCAAGTGTTTTGGAATTATTTTTCTGTTTATAATTGCACATTGGCAAGTAACCAATTTACAATAATTATGCATTGCAGATTACACAAATATGAGACAATAGTTAGTTTTATTCTGGTTGGGGCAAATGGGCAAGCGACAATGTAGTCTACAATATACATTATCAATTAGGCCTAAAAAAATAAAAAATCTGTTTCTCAGGCCCTCCCGCATGGTCCTTTTGGCTGCCGCATGCTCCCTTTTTATAAACAATTTAAACTTAAAAAAAATTAAAATTAAATGGTTTATGTCTGATATTTTACACAAGTTAAAAAAATTGATGAACTTATCCATTGAGCGCAAGAAGGCTTTGCAATGCTTTAGCATTGCAAAGCCTTCTTGCACTCAAGGGAAGAAATACACCACCACGCATGCTATTCTGTAGATTATGAGGCCTAAAACCTGAACCAAGAACATGAACTTCTGATGGCAAAGAAGTAATTACTGAAATAAAAAATAAAATAAAAAAACGCTCACCCACATGCAGTTTCACAAATAATGGCCTGAGAAACAGAAGATCTACTTTGTGTGGCCTTACAATAAGCCCTTTTATGAAGTCAGATATTGCGGCTTTAGAGGTTAGATGTTTAGCAGGACACTTTCTAAAACGCGTTTCATACAGCCATCTTATCTAAATTGACAGCTTTCATCCAGGATAAAAACAACGATCCTTGATGAACATTGTTTACATCAATTAAGACAGAATCACCTGGAAACTGATAGAAAAAAGAACTTTGTTGGACAAACTTCATCTTATACGAAATTGATATTTTTCTGAAGGCATATTTTGTTTTTACAATAAAGCAGGTTCTAGCTGGTCTGACTGATTTGCACTAAGTGACCTTTGAGTGTATGTACATGTGTCAACATGTTTACCCAGAATCTATTTTTAGATCACTGTACATAGAGTTGCTGATTGTTTAATTGTTTAAGTAGGTCATCCTTGTTTACATCAATTACGACAGAATCACCTGGAAACTGATAGAAAACAGATTTTGGAGAAACTTCATCTTCTAGGACATTCTATCGGAGAACTATTTAAACCCTTGTCAACAGAATTCAGGAACCCATTTCATAAACAAGACCAATACCGGGTCTGGACCTGCGTCGCTGCATGCAACTGAATCGGCAAACAGGAAATGGCTGCACGGCAGATCTGAAAATTGTATACACGATACAACTGATCATTATCAGGCTCCAGATGAAATATAAAATCAATCCCTTGCATAGAAGCCGAGAAAAGATTGACAAAAAATTTTAATGTTCAGTGGGTACAGTAAAATTTCAAAGTATCGGCAAACAGAAAGTGGCTGCACGGCAGATCTGAAAATTGCTTACACGATACAACTCATCATTATAAAGCAGCAGACCAAATATAAAATCAATCCCTTGCATAGAAGCCGAGAAAACCTTGACGGAACATTTCAATGTTCAGAGGGAACAGTAAAATTTCAAAGTACCAGCAAACAGGAAGTGGCTGCACGGCAGATCTGAAAATTGCTTACATGATACAAGTCATCATTATGAAGCAGCAGACCAAATATACAATCATTCCCTTTCATAGAAGCCAAGAAAACTTTGACGGAAGAAGTGTTTTGGACGGACTGATGGACGGACGGATGGGCGGACAGACTGACGGACGGGCAGATGGACGGAGTCGAACGGTTACTAGACCTGCTCTGCAGCTGGCGACGCAGGTAAAAACTCTTTTCAGATGAACTCATTTCAGATAGACATTGGAGATTAATATTATAGTTGCAGAACAGTGCATTATATTATAGAACGGGGACTGGACTTTTCGCCGGAAAGACAGTTCGCCGAAAGACAGTTCGCCAAAACTTTGGACAGTTCGCCAGAATTTTAGAGACAATTCGCCGGAATTTTGGACACTTCGCCAGGAGTTTGGACAATTCGCCGAAAGTTTGGACACTTCGCCGGAACTTTTAAGACAATTCGCCGGGATTTTGGACATTTCGCCGAAATATTGGACATTTCGCCGAAGTTTGGGCAGATCGTCGGATGTATGGACAGTTCGCCGAAAGTTTTGAAAATTCGCCGAAATGTGCCAGACAGTTCGCCGAAATGTACCAGACAATCGCCAAGGTGAAAAAAAACTTTCAATATAATTTAAAAGAGTACTAAGTGGACCATCCGGATTTGCATTGGCTACAGCTTTGAATGAATTGAAAGTTCGTTCTATGTGGTTGGCAGGCAAAAACAGCAGACACATAAGACGTCTGATAAAAAGATATGTGTTGCTTCTCTTTTTATACAGTTCACTCAAATCACACTGCTGTACCTTTCTCCACACTGCCTGGGTCCAGTGAAAAACACAACCTTGCAGAGTTGTGCTGGGAAAACAGTTCCGAAAGCTTCCCATTCGGCAGCTTCAAAATCCATGACGACTTTAGGAGCTAGATTTGGAATACAGTAGAACCTGTCTTGAGAGACCGCCCTTTGGGCCACACAAAAGTTGTCTCTCAAGACAGGTGGTCTCTCATAACAGGTTTCAGATTTTCTCAAGTCAGCGAATAAACAACCAAAAAATTCAGAAATGGAGAAGAATGGATTCTTTGTAGTTGTTCTTTTTTATGAAGTTTTTGTAACAAACTGAAATGGACTGTTATAAAAATTATAAAAATAAATTAGTGTTGAAAATCTTCATTGAAGATTTTCAACACTAATTTATTTTTATAATTTTTATAACAGTCCATTTCAATTTGTTACAAAAAGATTTTCAACACAAATTTATTTTTATTCCTATCTGTCACATTTCAGGTATGTATGAAATTGTTTATTCAGCAATAATCCTTATCTTTTCACAGGGGTCTTATAAAAACATTTCAATCTTTAATGAGTTAGCAATTGAAACCCAATTAAGAGCTTTTAATACTTTTAATTATGTTAGTATAACCACAATGGATTTTCTAATTCCAGAACAGGTAAAAAGTTTTTGTCATGGTTTCTGTCTTCAAATGGGCGGTCTCTCAAGACAGGTCCATTATGGCATAAAAATACAAGTTGGTACCAGGTCACAGTGGTCTCTCAAGACAGGTGATCTCTCAAGACAGGTGGTCTTAAATAGCAGGTCCATTATAGAGTAAAACCAATCAGTGCATGGCAGATGTGGTCTCTCAAGACAGGTGGTCTCTCAAGACAGTGGTCTCTAAAGACAGGTTTTACTGTACGACCATTAATGTATTCTAGCACACTACCATAATCCTCTTTCCTTTTCCCTGACATGAAAAACAAAAGCAAGTGGTACCTGCTTGATAGTTGCACCTTGTTTCAAAAACCCAGGAATCACCCAAAGTTGTTTGAAAAGGAGATTGACAGCTTTAACCCTTTACCTAACATGAAAAGCAGATGACACTTGCAAAAAAAATTCTTGAATAACTAATTTTTTTCATTTTTTGTCTCAAAAACATAGGTTATGACCCCTCGTTGGAACGAGCTCGACGAGCTCGTTCCGAGGGGTCATAACCTATGTTTTTGAGACTAAAAATGAAAATATTTTGAAAATTAATTGGCGATTTTTGAGAATAGCGCTGGCCGGTTTTGGCCATTACCCAACTAATATTTTAAAATCTTTTCGGCAAACTGTCCAATTATAAAAATTTAAGTTTCGGCGAAATGTCTTTTCGGGCGAACTGTCTTTCCGGCGAAAAGTCCAGTATTCTTACAGAACCAATGTTTCTTTGTGAATATGCAAAAGTGATTCCAAAGAGAATTTTGAAGAGAATTTATTCATCTTGTAAAAGAGAATTTATACTTTCTGTGAAACAGAATATATTTTTGTGAAAAGCCAGGATTCTACTGGATTATTTGGAAATTACCTGTGTCGCCAATACTTCTTGGATTTTTACTCCATTTGAATTTTGTGGAGCATTTTATTATATTTTATTGGAGACTACTGAAATTTCTAAGTGAAAATTTTATTACAAATCTACAGGATACTGTTTCTTAAGAGACATTCTTGGATTTAATACTACCAGCTGGTAACTTTCTTCACAAGATTCTTCACCACTGGATTACTGGATTCTGTCAAACTGTACTTTGGACTAATTCTATAATTGATAAGTACCACTGTTTTTATTTTCTGCAAACCAGTTAGTGTAAAAGATTGTTGTATCATTTTCTGGATTACTGGATTCTGTCAAACTGTACTTTGGACTAATTCAATAATTATTAAGTACCACTGTTTTTATTTTCTGTAAACCAATTAGCATAAAGGATTGTTGTATGTTTTTTTTTTTATATTAATTTTTTTTAATTGAATTTTAGAATAGTTAACTTCATAGTTATTGTTGCTGATTCTCAGATTTCTTTCTGTTACCAATATAATTTGTCTGGAGTTACGCCTGTGAAAGTAGCTGTCTGGAGTTACGCCTGTGAAAGTAGCTGTCTGGAGTTACGCCTGTGAAAGTAGCTTTCCGAGAAGGATGGATGGTTGTCGGTGGTTCCAAGAGGAAACATGGGGGTAGAACCTTTGATGTGAATGAGGTAGGTGATGAGGTGGGGGCTGCTAGAAAAGTACGTAGGACAGATGAGGGGGGCCCAAGCCGGAGCAATGCTGTAAAGCGTTTGGCGTGGACTATCAAAAGTGGTAGGAAAGGGGGGCCAGAGAAGCAGGTAGATAGGGGTGTAAAGCCCAAAGGCAGTGGGGAGTGCAGCACCAGAAACAGATTTGATGTGCTCGATTCGGAAGAGTCAGAGGAGGGGATGGAGGTAGTTGCAACAGATAGTAGCTTGGGGTCTAGGCCAGGAAAAAGGAGGAGAGATCCGGGAGAAGACCAGGGGAGTAGTCCAGGTAGTTCAGGGCCTGGAAAGAGACGGAGGGACAAGGATAGGAGTAATCCTAGGTCAAAGATACCGATACCGATAGTGATTCCGAGTGGGGCTGTTGGAGAGGAAGAGGACGCTGTAAACAATAGGAGACTAGAGGAGATAAATAGGGCGAGGGCCAAAAGTAAGTTGGTGGTTGCAGGAAGTAGCATAGTTCGGGGGATCGACAAGGTTGTCTGTGGTCCGGACAGTAAAAATAGAACAGTTCTGTGCTTTCCGGGGGCTAAAGTGGAGGACCTGAGGAATAGAGTGGACGGTATTGTAGCTGGGTCGGGGCCTGATCCGGTAGTGGTATTACATGTGGGGTCCAATAACATCAGGGAGAGGAAATCAGTTCGTTTGGTGGACACATACAAGGACCTAATTAGTAAGCTACTTACCAGGAATGCTCGGATCATCGTTTCAGGTGTGCTCCCCGTTATGGGTGGTGGGAATGAGAGGAACTCGCGGATTATGGCACTAAACGAGGAGCTGGAAGAGCACTGCAAAGACTTGGGAATACATTTCATTGACCACTGGGATTCATTCTGGGGACAAGGAGAGTTGTATGGGCGAGACGGATTGCATTTAAGTAGGATGGGTACAGACCTGTTGGGCCAAAAAATTTTACAGGTGGCTGGGCCTTTTTTGGAGAAAAGGGGGGTAGGGGACCACAGCCGATAACCCAGAGGGGCACAAATGCTGGGAACATAGGAAGAACAACAAACATGCACAACACAGGGACATACCAGGGGTATAATAATGTGCCAGTGAGAACAAAAAAACAAAGATTCATTAAGTTTGGGTACTGCAACATCCAGGGTCTGCACAAGAAAGTAAGCGAAATATCAACAATGATGGACGAAGGAGACTTCGATATAATGGGTCTAAGTGAGACGTGGATACGACGGGATGAGCGGGTTGATCAGATGAAGGGTTGCGTGTGGATAGGAGCTGGGCGAACTGAGGGTCAGAAACGGGGTGGGGGTGTTGGCATCTACGCTAAAGAGGAATTACAGCCCTCATTGATTACAGATCTCACAGAAGCAAGGACTCAGATTCCAGTATCCAACGAAATAGTCTGGGCAAAAATCAAGTTAGGAAGCAGGAGTGTTGCCGTTGGTGTTGTATACTTAGCAGTGGAGGGAAGTAAGCCCGAGTGGAATGATTCAATATATACAACTCTTAGATCGAATATCACAGAGCTTGAAAGCAGAGGGTTCAGTATTGTCCTAATGGGGGACTTCAATGGGCACATCGGGGATAAGGAGGAGGGCATGCAGGGAGGTGATAGGAAAATTAACACGAATGGGAGGAAGATGTTGGACCTATCAAAAGAGCTTGGTTTAAAGATCCTGAACAGGGATGCGAAATGTAAGGGTAAATGGACCTGGGAGAGGAACGATAAGAAAACAATAATTGATTATATACTCACTGACGTTAGCGTATGGAGGGAGGTTATAGATGTAGAAATAGATGACGAGGGAAAAAATGACTTGGGTAGTGATCACAACATGATAACAGTTAAGATTATGGGCAAAAAGACGAATAGAGACAGAAATACCTTCAAGGAAGTTTGGGGACTAAAACAAGGAGCCGACTGGAAGCAGTTTCGGGAAAAACTAAAACCAAGTCTTGAATGTATACCTAGGGATGCAAATGTCCAGAGTATTTCAGATGGCATAGTAAATAGCCTAACAGAGGCAGGGAAGGATTGTATAGGAAGGGTGAGGGTCCCAACGAGAGAGCTCGGATACAGGGTTAACGAGGGACTGAAAAAGGCTATAAAAGAAAGGAAGGTAAAATGCGCTGCTTACAGAAGAAGTAGGAAGCTTAAAGGGGTGGATAACAATGACACGAGACTAATGAAAGGAGAATATGAACTGGCACGAAAAAAGGTGAATGAGATAAAGAATAATAATAGGAAGGAGCGCAATTGCAGTCTTGCCAGAACAATAAAGAAAACGGGGGGTTCGAGCTCAAACGTATTTTGGAACTGGGTAAATAAACGGGGGAAAAGTAGTGTGCAGAGTATCAAAGTGGATGGGGAAAGTACAGAAGATAAAGGCCGTATCGCTTCAGAGTTAGTCAAGCACTGGGAAAAGATAAACGATAGGCGATGGGGCAGTGGGTCCCCACCAAAAAGAAATACACTGGTGGAGGAGAACCTATCCAATCGTGTATGTAGCGAAATAACGGCAGAAGAAGTGCGGAACGTGGTCTCGAAATTAAAAAATGGTAAAGCGGGAGGGACTGATGAAATTCCGAACGAATTCCTCAAAAATGGAGGGGAGGCACTTATTGAAGTCCTGACAAACCTTTTCAACCTGGCTCTGCGAAAGCAAAAGGTCCCCAGAGAGTGGAGGGAAAGTAAGGTGTCGTTCATACACAAAAAGGGGGATAAGGAAGTTCTAGATAACTATAGGGGGATATCAGTTAGTAGTAACATCGGAAAAGTATTCTGTAAGGTCATATACGGTAGACTTGAGGAAGTTATTGAAGAGAAAGGTTTTTTAGGAGAAATTCAAAATGGTTTCAGGAAAGGTCGAAGAGTCACTGATCACCTATTTACACTCACCCAACTGATAGAATCAACAAAGGCTGAAAAGAAAAAGATGTTTCTGGCATTTATAGATGTGAAAAAAGCGTACGACCGAGTGTGGAGGGAAGGTATGTGGCGAAAGCTCGAGGGCATCGGACTGGGGGGTGACTTTGTGGGAATCATGAAAGCACTGTATACAGATGTGCAAAGCCAACTCAGTCTAGGGAGTATCACTACAAAACGAGTCCCTATGGATATAGGCCTCAAGCAGGGGTGTATCTTTTCACCGATTTTGTTTGCATTGTATGTTAAAGATTTAGGGGACGAACTAATTCAGAGTGCGGAGGGGGTAAATGTTGGAGACATAAAGGTACCAGGCTTATTCTTTGCGGACGACATGGTGTTAATGTCTAGAACTGAACAGGGGCTAGAGAAATTGCTGGAAATTGTTGGTAGATATGGGAACACTTGGCGGCTCGAACTAAATGAAAATAAAAGCAAGGTAATACCCGTTGGACGCAAGGTAGATATGACGAAGAGATGGAGAGTGGGGGAGTTCTCAATCCCCGAAGGGGAAAGCAAACAAATCACTGTAGGAGAAACGGGAGATTATGAGTATCTAGGGGTAAGCATAAATATAACGGGAAGAGGGGTGTACAGAAATTACTCAGCCAAACTGATTCTGAAGGGGAAAAGAATTCTGAACCAACTAAAACTTTTAGGGAAAAATAGTTTCAACAAGGTCTTTGTGGGGAAAACACTGTGGGAGAGGGTGGGTTTACCAAGTATAACGTATGGCACGGACGTGATTCCATTAAACCAAACCGTTATTAAGAAGTTGGAAAGTACTCAGAATGATGCCGGCAGATGGATAACAGGGTCGAGTAATGCTGCAGCTTTGGAAGCAGTAAGGGGGGAGCTTGGGTGGATGAAAATCAAGGACAGGGTAGATTTGGGAAAACTGTGTTACTTTAACTACTTGAGAAACCTGCCTGACAACCGGTGGTGCAAACTGATGCTCGATACCATTTGGAATTCTAATATAGATACGGGGTGGTCAAAACATGTGAGGGAACTAATGGACAATTACTCTATAGAGGTCACAAACATAGAAGTAGGAATGAAAGAAGGCAAAAGGTTTGTCAAAGAGAGAGTCATGGAAGATTGCAATCGAAACTGGCGAGCAGGGGTTAGCGTGAAAAGATCACTGCAGGGGTTACAATATAAAGAAAAGCCAGCTTTTGAGAAGTACCTAGATGGCACCTTTGGAGGGTCACTGCTGTTCAAACTGAGATCAAGATCACTGGAGCTTCGGGGGAAAATTGGGAGAGATGGAGAAAAGGGATGCCAAATGTGCCACTCTGGAGAAGTGGAGACCCTGGAACATTTTCTCTTGGAATGCCCACAGTATATACCTCATAG
This sequence comes from Pictodentalium vernedei, assembly GCA_031216915.1. Lineage (NCBI taxonomy): Eukaryota > Metazoa > Mollusca > Scaphopoda > Dentaliida > Dentaliidae > Pictodentalium > Pictodentalium vernedei. The sequence goes on from CM062295.1 coordinate 698,309,952, forward strand.
AATAAAATTTACTGGAAGAATAATGCAGAAGTGGGGTGAAGAAACAAAGGATAGATGGCTGAAGGGGGACACAAGGGAGAGGGTAGGAATGCTTATTGAAGAAATTGAAAAAGAGGAAGTGAGGGACACTATTAAGCAGTTTATATCTGAATGCTGGGAGGAGAGGAGGGGAAGAGGGGTTGGGGTGCAGGGGGAATGATGGCCTTCTCTTATGAGGACCGCGACAAATCAGCGGCTGGCCAAAGAGTTATTATTATTATCAATAATATTCCCATACCGTAACAGAAATTGGGGCCTCGTTGCCAAGATTGAATATTAGATAACGAGAAAGCTTTATTTGCATGTTGCAATTATTATTTTCACTCACTTTCAAAACATTTAAATTTTCCTAGAAAATTTCAGTATTATTATTTATATAATCTGAAAACCAGCAAACCTTTTCATAATGGTATTTATTGTGACAGAATTTATTTCTGAATTTGAAAGCTCTCCTAGTTTGGCTCTTTTAGAATCTCTTAAGAAGGAGGATTTATTCCAACTTGCTCATTATTTAAGATTACCTGCCACCCCTGGTCTGAACAAACATAAACTTAAACACCTCATTGTTAATCATTATATTGAGGAGGGTCTTTTGCCTCAGTCTGGGGCACCTGTCTCTGAACCACAACCTACTGATGCCCTTGAACTCAAAAAGTTAGAATTGGAACTAAAGAGATTAGAAATGCACCAAGAAATGAAAAGGCAGGAAAATGAAATGAAATTAAAAGAATTAGAAGCTCAAAAAGAAAGGGAACAGATTCAGGCTAAAAAAGAAAGGGAACAAATTCTGGCTCAAAAAGAAAGGGAACAAATTCAGGCTCAAAAAGAAAGGGAACAAATTCAGGCTCAAAAAGAAAAAGAGGATAGGGAATTAAAATTAAGGGAAATAGAAGCTCAAAAAGAAATGCACTTAAAAGAATTAGAAATTCAGGCCCAAAAGGAAATAAAAATAAAAGAATTAGAATCACAGCGTCAAGGCTCAAATGTAATTTCACCAAGTAGATTTGATGCAACTAAACATGTTAGGCTAGTTCCCCCGTGTCAAGAAAAAGAAGTTGATAAATATTTTTCCCATTTTTAAAAAGTGGCAACAAGTTTAGAATGGCCAAGGGACATCTGGACTTTGCTATTGCAAAGTGTTTTGAAAGGGAAGGCCCAAGAAATCTATTCCGCTCTATCTTCTGGGCAAAGCAATAATTATGACGCTGTTAAAGAGGCTATACTTAAGGCATATGAACTTTTTTCAGAGGCCTATAGGCAGAAATTCAGAAATTATTATAAAAACGAAAAGCAAACTCATGTGGAATTTGCCAGAGAGAAGCAAAATTTATTTGACAGGTGGTGCCATTCCAAATAAATTGGGAAAGATTTTACAAAATTAAAAGGAAATGATTCTAATTGAAGAGTTTAAAGGAAAGATACATTCAGATATAAAGGCCCACCTGGATGAACAAAAAGTTGACACATTAAATAGAGCAGCAGTACTAGCAGATGACTATGCCTTAACTCATAAAATGAGTTGTAACGCCACAAATTTTTGGCCCCACAAGAATTCTTTCCAAAGTGGACCTAGACCAACTTCAGATAAAACTCATCCTTCCAATCATCCTTCCAATCCTCCAAATTTTTCACCACCTAAATTTAATAGGAAGCCTAATGAGAACAAGTGTTTGACCTCCGAGGTGGTATTAGTCCCCTACGGCGCTTTTGTGACATAAGGTGTTTTTGTCACAGAAGACACTAGAGTATATAAGCATCTTGGATTTTTAAAAAAAAATATTGAGCGTGCATAATCCCCCCACAACCCTTTATCCATGTACCATATATGAAAGGCGTAGCTTGAACCATGTTGGAGGGAGGGGTGGTAACATAAAATAGAGAAAAAAGCTTAAAAAAACACAACAAAAATGGCCGCCATTCTGCCATCTTGGATTTTGAAAAATAAATATTGACTGTGCATCATCCCCTCAGAACCATTTATCCATGTACCAAATATGAAAGGTGTAGCTTGAAGCATATTAGAGGGAGAGGTGGTAAAAACAGACAGACAGACGGACAGACAGATGTTAGATTTTGAAAAAAAAATATTGAGCGTGCAAAATCCCCTCACAACCCCTTTATCCATGTACCATATATGAAAAGTGCAGCTTGAACCATGTTGGTGGGAGTAGTGGTAACATAAAATAGAGAAAAAAACTTAAAAAACACAACAGAAATGGTTGCCATGGCGCCATCTTGAATTTTGGAGAAAAAAATATTGAACGTGCAACATCCCATTACAACCCTCTATCCATGTGCCAGATATAAAAAGTGTAGCTTGAACCATGTTGAAGTGAGGGGTAGTAACAAAAATAGAGAAAAAAGCTTAAAAAACACAACAAAAATGGCCGCCATACCGCCATCTTGGATTTTGAAGAAAAAATATTGAACGTGCATCATCCCCTCCCAACCCTCCATGTGCCAAATATGCAAAGTCTAGCTTGAACCATGTTGGTGGGAGGGGTGGTAACATGAAAATAGAAAAAAAAAGCTTAAAAAACACAACAAAAATGGCCGCCATTCTGCCATCTTGGATTTTGAAAAAAAAATTTTGAGCGTGCATCATCCCCTCAGAACCATTTATCCATGTACCAAATATGAAAGGTGTAGCTTGAACCATGTTGGTGGGAGGGGTGGTAACATCAAAATAGAGAAAAAAGCTTAAAAATCACAACAAAAATGGCCACCATTCCGCCATCTTGGATTTTGAAAAAAAAATATTGAGCGTGCATCATCCCCTCAGAACCATTTATCCATGTACCAAATATGAAAGGTGTAGCTTGAACCATGTTGGTGGGAGGGGTGGTAACATGAAAATAGAGAAAAAAAAGCTTAAAAAACACAACAAAAATGGCCGCCATTCTGCCATCTTGGATTTTGAAAAAAAAATTTTGAGCGTGCATCATCCCCTCAGAACCATTTATCCATGTACCAAATATGAAAGTAAAGCATGTTGGAGGGAGAGGTGGTAACATAAAAAACAGACAAACAGACAGACGGACGGATGGACGGATGGACAGACAGACGGACGGATGGACGGATGGACAGACAGACAGAGTGCAATCCTATAGTCCCCTTACGGTTCCCGTAGGGGACTAATAAGTCATCTAATGCCAGCCCTGCACCATTACGACCCAACAGTTGAACTAAAACTTGTAATTACTGTAAGAAACCAGGGCATTTATTATCTGATTGCTAGCTGTTAAAAAGGAAAAATGAGTCCTCTACTTCACAGAATGCACTAGCATGTGCTCCATGCCCTGAAATTATGTAACTAGATGGTGTCACTTGTGTGCAAAGCACACTATAGTGTATCCCCGCATTTGCATCCTTGACTTTGAGCGGCACAGGTGACACAGCTTCGTGCGCACCTAGACTCCACCGCAACATTTGGGCATGGTTTTAGCGTTTCGAATTACATACATGTACCCTGGGAGCCTTTCGCCGGAAACGGTCTAAGAAAACATGAAAGTGGCAACGGTGGCACCCCAAAAATCCGAAACCTTCGTGCACATCTACAGACCCTACTGCAACTTTGAGCATAGTTTTAGCATTTCAAATTACATACTCTGGGAGCTTTTCGCCGGAAATGATCTAAGAAAACACCAAAGAAAAACGGTGGCTCTGCCACGTGGCATCTGAAAAATCTGAAACCTTTGTACGCATCTACAGACCTTACTGCAACATTTAAGCATGCGTTTAGCATTTCGAATTACATACCCTAGGAGCCTTTCGCCGGAAACGGTCTAAGAAAACACAAAAGTGGCAACGGTGACACAGCCACTTTGCACCCAAAAAATCCAAAACCTTCCTACGCATTTACAGACTCTACTGCAACATCTCAGCATGGTTTTAGCGTTTTGAATTACATACTCTAGGAGCCTTTCGCCGGAAACGGTCTAAGAAAACATGAAAGTGGCAATGGTGGCACAGCCACGTGGCACCTGAAAAATCCGAAATCTTTGTGCACATCTACAGACCCTACTGCAACATTTGAGCATGGTTTTACCATTTCGAAATACATACTGTAGGAGCCTTTCGCCGGAAATGGTCTAAGAGAACATGAAAGAGGCAACGGTAGCACAGCCACGTGGCACCCCAGAAATCCAAAACCTTCGTGCACATCTACAGACCCTACTGCAACATTTGAGCATGGTTTTAGGATTTCGAATTACATACCCTAGGAGCCTTTTGCCGGAAACGGTCTAAGAAAACATGAAAGTGGCAACAGCACAGCCATTAGGCAGCTGAAAAATCTGAAACCTTCGTGCACATCTACAGACCCCACTGAAACATTTGAGCATGGTTTTAGCATTTCGAATTACATACCCTAGGAGCCTTTCGTCGGAAACGGTCTAAGAAAACACAAAAGTGGCAACGGTGGCACAACCACGTGGCACCTGAAAAATCCAAAACCTTCGTGCGCATCTACAGACCCCACTGCAACATTTGAGCATGGTTTTAGCGTTTCGAATTACATACCATAGGAGCCTTTCGCCGGAAACGGTCTAAGAAAACACAAAAGTGGCAATGGTGGCACAGCCACGTGGCACCTGAAAAATCGGAAACCTTCATGCACATCTACAGACCCTACTGCAACATTTGAGCATGGTTTTAGCATTTCGAATTACATACCCTTGCAGCCTTTCGCCGGAAATGGTCTAAGAAAACACGAAAGTGGCAATGGTGTCGCAGCCACGTGGCACCTAAAAAATCCGAAACCTCCGTACGCATCTACAGACCCCACTGCAACACTTGAGCATGGTTTTAGCATTTCGAATTACATACCCTAGGAGCATTTCGCCGGAAACGGTCTAAGAAAACACAAAAGTGGCAACGGTAGCACAGCCACGTGGCACCTGAAAAATCCGAAACCTTCGTGCACATCTACAGACCCTACTGCAACATTTGAGCATGGTTTTAGCGTTTCGAATTACATACCCTAGGAGCCTTTTTGCCGGAAACAGTCTAAGAAAACACAAAAGTGGCAACGGTGGCACAGCCACATGGCACCTAAAAAATCTGAAACCTTCGTGCACATCTAGAGACCCTACTGCAACATTTGAGCATGGTTTTAGCATTTCGAATTACATACCCTAGGAGCCTTTCGCCGGAAACGGTCTAAGAAAACACTAAAGTGGCAATGGTGGCGCAGCCATGTGGCAGCTGAAAAATCCAAAGCCTTCGTGCGCATCTACAGACCCCGCTGCAACATTTGAGCATAGTTTTAGCGTTTCGAATTACATACCCTAGGAGCCTTTCGACAAAAACGGTCTAAAAAAACACGAAAGTGGCAATGGTGGCGCAGCCACATGGCAGCTGAAAAATCCGAAACCTTCGTGCGCATCTACAGACCCTACTGTAACATTTGAGGATGGTTTTAGCATTTCGAATTACATACCCTAGGAGCCTTTCGTCGGAAACGGTCTAAGAAAACACAAAAGTGGCAACGGTGGCACAGCCACGTGGCACCTGAAAAATCCAAAACCTTCCTACGCATTTACAGGCTCTACTGCAACATCTCAGCATGGTTTTAGCGTTTTGAATTACATACTCTAGGAGCCTTTCACCGGAAACGGTCTAAGAAAACACAAAAGTGGCAATGGTGGCACAGCCACGTGGCACCTGAAAAATCGGAAACCTTCGTGCGCATCTACAGACCCCACTGCAACATTTGAGCATGGTTTTAGTGTTTCGAATTACATACCCTAGGAGCCTTTCGACGGAAACGGTCTAAAAAAAACACGAAAGTGGCAATGGTGGCGCAGCCACATGGCAGCTGAAAAATCCGAAACCTTCGTGCGCATCTACAGACCCTACTGCAACATTTGAGGATGGTTTTAGCATTTCGAATTACATACCCTAGGAGCCTTTCGTCGGAAACGGTCTAAGAAAACACAAAAGTGGCAACGGTGGCACAGCCACGTGGCACCTGAAAAATCCGAAACCTTTGGGCGCATCTACAGACCCTACTGCAACATTTGAGCATGGTTTTAGCATTTCAAATTACATACCCTAGGAGCCTTTTGCCGCAAACAGGCTAAGAAAACACAAAAGTGGCAATGGTGGCACAGCCACGTGGCACCTGAAAAATCGGAAACCTTCGTGCACATCTACAGACCCTACTGCAACATTTGAGCATGGTTTTAGCGTTTCGAATTACATACCCTAGGAGCCTTTCGCCGGAAACGGTCTAAGAAAACATGAAAGTGGCAATGATGGCGCAGCCATGTGGCGGCTGAAAAATCCGAAACCTTCGTGCACATCTACAGACCCCACTGCAACATTTGAGCATGGTTTTAGCGTTTCGAATTACATACCCTAGGAGCCTTTCGTCGGAAACGGTCTAAGAAAACACAAAAGTGGCAACGGTGGCACAGCCACGTGGCACCTGAAAAATCCGAAACCTTCGTGCGCATCTACAGACCCAACTGCAACATTTGAGCATGGTTTTAGCATTTTGAATTACATACTCTAGGAGCCTTTCGCCGGAAACGGTCTAAGAAAACATGAAAGTGGCAATGGTGGCACAGCCACGTGGCACCTGAAAAATCCGAAATCTTTGTGCACATCTACAGACCCTACTGCAACATTTGAGCATGGTTTTACCATTTCGAAATACATACTGTAGGAGCCTTTCGCCGGAAATGGTCTAAGAGAACATGAAAGAGGCAACGGTAGCACAGACACGTGGCACCCCAGAAATCCAAAACCTTCGTGCACATCTACAGACCCTACTGCAACATTTGAGCATGGTTTTAGGATTTCGAATTACATACCCTAGGAGCCTTTTGCCGGAAACGGTCTAAGAAAACATGAAAGTGGCAACAGCACAGCCACTAGGCAGCTGAAAAATCTGAAACCTTCGTGCACATCTACAGACCCCACTGAAACATTTGAGCATGGTTTTAGCATTTCGAATTACATACCCTAGGAGCCTTTCGTCGGAAACGGTCTAAGAAAACACAAAAGTGGCAACGGTGGCACAACCACGTGGCACCTGAAAAATCCAAAACCTTCGTGCGCATCTACAGACCCCACTGCAACATTTGAGCATGGTTTTAGCGTTTCGAATTACATACCATAGGAGCCTTTCGCCGGAAACGGTCTAAGAAAACACAAAAGTGGCAATGGTGGCACAGCCACATGGCACCTGAAAAATCGGAAACCTTCGTGCACATCTACAGACCCTACTGCAACATTTGAGCATGGTTTTAGCATTTCGAATTACATACCCTTGCAGCCTTTCGCCGGAAATGGTCTAAGAAAACACGAAAGTGGCAATGGTGTCGCAGCCACGTGGCACCTAAAAAATCCGAAACCTCCGTACGCATCTACAGACCCCACTGCAACACTTGAGCATGGTTTTAGCATTTTGAATTACATACCCTAGGAGCATTTCGCCGGAAACGGTCTAAGAAAACACAAAAGTGGCAACGGTAGCACAGCCACGTGGCACCTGAAAAATCCGAAACCTTCGTGCACATCTACAGACCCTACTGCAACATTTGAGCATGGTTTTAGCGTTTCGAATTACATACCCTAGGAGCCTTTTTGCCGGAAACAGTCTAAGAAAACACAAAAGTGGCAACGGTGGCACAGCCACATGGCACCTAAAAAATCTGAAACCTTCGTGCACATCTAGAGACCCTACTGCAACATTTGAGCATGGTTTTAGCATTTCGAATTACATACCCTAGGAGCCTTTCGCCGGAAACGGTCTAAGAAAACACGAAAGTGGCAATGGTGGCGCAGCCACGTGGCAGCTGAAAAATCCAAAGCCTTCGTGCGCATCTACAGACCCCACTGCAACATTTGAGCATGGTTTTAGCGTTTCGAATTACATACCCTAGGAGCCTTTCGACGGAAACGGTCTAAAAAAACACGAAAGTGGCAATGGTGGCGCAGCCACATGGCAGCTGAAAAATCCGAAACCTTCGTGCGCATCTACAGACCCTACTGCAACATTTGAGGATGGTTTTAGCATTTCGAATTACATACCCTAGGAGCCTTTCGTCGGAAACGGTCTAAGAAAATACAAAAGTGGCAACGGTGGCACAGCCACGTGGCACCTGAAAAATCCAAAACCTTCCTACGCATTTACAGGCTCTACTGCAACATCTCAGCATGGTTTTAGCGTTTTGAATTACATACTCTAGGAGCCTTTCACCGGAAACGGTCTAAGAAAACACAAAAGTGGCAATGGTGGCACAGCCACGTGGCACCTGAAAAATCGGAAACCTTCGTGCGCATCTACAGACCCCACTGCAACATTTGAGCATGGTTTTAGTGTTTCGAATTACATACCCTAGGAGCCTTTCGACGGAAACGGTCTAAAAAAACACGAAAGTGGCAATGGTGGCGCAGCCACATGGCAGCTGAAAAATCCGAAACCTTCGTGCGCATCTACAGACCCTACTGCAACATTTGAGGATGGTTTTAGCATTTCGAATTACATACCCTAGGAGCCTTTCGTCGGAAACGGTCTAAGAAAACACAAAAGTGGCAACGGTGGCACAGCCACGTGGCACCTGAAAAATCCGAAACCTTTGGGCGCATCTACAGACCCTACTGCAACATTTGAGCATGGTTTTAGCATTTCAAATTACATACTCTAGGAGCCTTTTGCCGCAAACAGGCTAAGAAAACACAAAAGTGGCAATGGTGGCACAGCCACGTGGCACCTGAAAAATCGGAAACCTTCGTGCACATCTACAGACCCTACTGCAACATTTGAGCATGGTTTTAGCGTTTCGAATTACATACCCTAGGAGCCTTTCGCCGGAAACGGTCTAAGAAAACATGAAAGTGGCAATGATGGCGCAGCCACGTGGCAGCTGAAAAATCCGAAACCTTCGTGCACATCTACAGACCCCACTGCAACATTTGAGCATGGTTTTAGCGTTTCGAATTACATACCCTAGGAGCCTTTCGTCGGAAACGGTCTAAGAAAACACAAAAGTGGCAACGGTGGCACAGCCACGTGGCACCTGAAAAATCCGAAACCTTCGTGCGCATCTACAGACCCCACTGCAACATTTGAGCATGGTTTTAGCGTTTTGAATTACATACCCTAGGAGCCTTTCGCCGGAAACGGTCTAAGAAAACACAAAAGTGGCAACGGTGGCACAGCCACGTGGTACCTGAAAAATCCGAAACCTTCGTACACATCTACAGACCCCACTGCAACATTTGAGCATGGTTTTAGTGTTTCAAATTACATTCCCTAGGAGCCTTTCGCCGGAAACGGTCTAAGAAAACACAAAAGTGGCAACGGTGGCACAGCCACGTGGCACCCGAAAAATCAGAAACCTTCGTGCAAATCTACAGACCCCACTGCAACATTTGAGCATGGTTTTAGCGTTTCGAATTACATACCCTAGGAGCCTTTCACCGGAAACTGTCTAAAAAAACACAAAAGTGGCAATGGTGGCACAGCCACGTGGCACCTGGAAAATCCGAAACCTTCGTGCACATCTACAGACCCCACTGCAACATGTGAGCATGGTTTTAGCATTTTGAATTACATACCCTAGGAGCCTTTCGCCAGAAACGGTCTAAGAAAACACAAAAGTGGCTACGGTGGCACAGCCACGTGGCTCTCGAAAAATCCGAAACCTTTGTGCGCATCTATAGTCCCTACTGCAAGATATGAGCATGGTTTTAGCATTTCGAATTACATTCCCTACGAGCCTTTCGCCGGAAACGATCTAAGAAAACACGAAAGTGGCTACGGTGGCACAGCCACGTGGCACCCGAAAAATCCGAAACCTTCGTGCGCATCTATAGACCCTACTGCAACATCTGAGCATGAATTTAGCATTTCGAATTACATATCCTACGAGCCTTTTGCCGGAAACGGTCTAAGAAAACACAAAAGTGGCTACGGTGGCACAGCCACGTGGCACCCGAAAAATCTGAAACCTTCCTACATATCTACAGATCATTTAGCAACACCCTAGTGTAATTTTAGAACTCCGAATTACATAGGTTGGGACTATTCAGCAAAAAAGTGAAAAAATAACACATTTTTTAAGTGGCTCCACAGAAGCCACCTGGTGGCACAAAAATTTAAAAGTTGTATTTTTGGGTTGCACAGACCCTATCGAACAACTGTAGAAAGTTACAGCGTTTCGAATTACAAAACCGGACGTACGGAAGTACGGACGTACGGTCGTACGGACGTACGGACGTACGGTCGTACGGACGGAGATCATGACAATATCCCCGCATTTTTTAAAATGCGGGGATAATAAAGCAAGATGCTTTAGAAAATTATAAGCAATTTATTTCTGAAGGCTGTTTCCCTTGAGGGGGATAAGCACTGTTCCTTACCAATAAAAATACTGAGAGACACAGGGGCTACTCAGTCTTTAATGTTAGAAGGCATTTTGCCATTTTCTGAAGAAAGTGCCACAGGGACACAAGTTCTAGTATCAGGTATTGAGTCAAACTCTTTAAATGTCCCACTTCATAAAATAAATTTAAGAAGTAGCTTAGTAAATGGGACTGTGACATTAGGAATCAGACCTACTCTACCTGTAAAAGGTATTTCTTTATTACTGGGAAATGACTTAGCTGGCGACCAAGTCACTGTAGAACCTCAAGTGGTGGATAAGCCGAGCACAGATGAAAGTATTATTAATTTGAAGGAATGTTTTCCTTTTGCTTTTCCAGCATGTGCTGTGACTCAGCCCATGGCAAAGAAAGCTGAGGTTGATAACAACCTCAACTGTGTTGATTTGAACAGCAAATCTGAGGATAAGGACAGTCACAGAATTGTGGATTCTGAAGACATTGATTTGTCTCAGACATTTTTGAGTCAATGTGATGACTCCTCCAGAAATTGTAAAGAGGCCACTACACCTGAGAGTGATAGGAGAACCTCCTTGAATGTCATTTCCAGGAATTCTTTAATTCAGGAACAAGAAAGTGATCCTGACCTTGCCGAGCCACGTGAAAGGGGTCTAACAGAGGCAGAAGCCCAAAACTCCCCTGTCTGTTATTTTAAAAAATCTGATGTACTCATGAGAAAATGCTGACCACCAGAAGTGCCCTCCAATAGTGATTGGGAGGTTATTTATCAAATAGTTGTCCCCACTAAGTACCGGATTGAAATTATAAGCCTGGCTCATGAAAATCCAATGGCTGGACATTTGAGAGTTAGGAAAACCTACTCTCGTATTCAACAGTGTTTTTACTGGCCCAAGCTTCGACAGGATGTTGTCGAATTTTGTAAAACCTGCCACACCTGTCAAATTGTGGGAAAACCCAACTAGAAGATTCCTCTTGCTCCCCTTCAACCAATCCCTGCATTTGAGGAGCAATTTAGTACAATTATTATCCCCGCATTTTCAAAAATGCAGGGATATTGTCATGATTTCCGTCCGTCCGTCCGTCCACCCGTCCGTCCGTCCATCCGTCCATCTGTCAGTCTGTCTGTCCGTCCATACGTCACACCCTGAAAGGCTCCTAGGGTATTCAATTTGAAACATTTAAACTATGGTAATGTGTTCAGGTAACATCTCTAGATGTGCATGAAAGTTTCGGAATTTTTATTTTGCCCCCGGTGGTTCCAGTGGAACCACTTTTATCGTTAGAAAATCAGTTTTCATCGAAAGGCTCCTAGGGTATTTAATTCGAAACGTTTAAACTATGCTAATGTGTTCAGGTAACATCTCTAGATGTGCATTAAGGTTTCGGTATTTTGATTTTGCCGTTAGAAAATCAGTTTTCATTTGGCCCCAGGTGGTTTCAGTGGAACCACTTTTATCATTGGACAATCAGTTTTCATCGAAAGTCTTCTAGGATATTTAATTTGAATCGTATAAACTATGCTAATGTGTTCATGTAGCATCACTGGATGTGTACGAAGGTTTCGAAATTTTGATTTTGCCGCAGGTGGTTCCAGTGGAACCACTTTTATTGTTAGAAAATCAGTTTTCATCAAAAGGCTCTTAGGGTATTTAATTTGAAATGTTTAAACTATGCTAATGTGTTCAGGTAACATTCTAGATCTGCATGAAGATTTTGGAATTTTGATTTTGCCGTTAGAAAATCAGTTTTCATCGAAAGGCTCCTTGGGTATTATGTGAAGTTTCAAAACATTTGGCCTTGTGGTTTCAGAGGGGAAGATTTTTTCAAAATCCATCACTCAGAATCAGAGAATGTCTCTGGTGGCCATATTTTCCAATCAACGAAAAAAAAGAGGATCGCTTGTAGAGGGCCTCCTATAGACCATTCCTGCGAAGTCTGGTTCACGACGGCTCAGCAGTTCCAGAGAAGGAGATGAAAATGTGATTTCCCATAGGGTTTCTATAGTAACTATAAACTGCAATTGTGACCAGGTTTGCAACATGATCAATATTAAATGAGGAATGTTGGTAGAGGGTGTCCCAGTCATCAAACATGCAAAGTTTCAAACCATTTGGCCCTGTGGTTTCAGAGGAGAAGATTTTTCAAAATCCACAAATCAGAATCAAACCAGAGGCTCACGTGAGCCTAAAACACTCACCTGGCTCAAGCTATCACAAGAGATCATGAGTTTATCAGTAAGTGATCAGCACCAAGAGCATTTTTTTTTTATTTGCTAAGACACAACAAAAAGGCAACTTTTTTAGCCATTCATTTCTGTTGGTCCTAGGAAAGCTTTCCAACAAGCTCTGTTCTGTGAATTTTTGTTTTGTTTTCCAAACTGCTGTGGTTCTCTCTACCCCGCCTCCCTGCCTCCCCCCCCCCCACCCTCCAAAAAAAAACAAAATTCCGGCATAAATGAAATACTTATGACCCAGTTATATACTACATGACAAAAATGGTTCACATCTGCCCAATGAATCTGAAAATAGAAATATGAAGTGTAGCTCAAAATTTGGGAGCCCAAATTTTGACTTACGGAGTTTCTTTGAAAAACAAGAGGCCTGTCACGCCTAGAGAGCTCCGCTGAGGGCCACTGATCGCATGGGCATGTTTTCTAATACTAATATTGTTACAAACTTTAGCCGAAAAATATTCAGCGGTTCAGAAATTATGGCTTGGACAAACAAATATCAAAAATATCTTAAGATTTTCTTGATCCTGTGACCTGTGACCTTGACCCTGTGGATTTACAGACCGCAGAATAATTGATGACACACCGTCTATTGATAATACATATTGTTATGAAGTTTGGTGGAAAAATATTCAGCGGTTTAGAAATTATGGCTCGGACAAATAAAATGTTGACGACGGATGGACGGACGGACGGACGGACAGACGGATGGACGGACGGACGGATGGACAGACGGACGACAGACGACGGACGACGGACGAATCAGTATAAGAAAAGCTCTGCTGACTTTGTCAGCGGAGCTAAAAAGTGAATCTGCATCACTAAAGTAAGTTCCAAACAAGAAATCTAAGTATTATTGCAAGTGGCTTATAAAAAGAGGATTTTAAAAGCATATTAGGTTTATGGAGCATTAACCCACACCCTAAAGGATATAGTCATTTGGAGTGAAAAATCAGAAGAGTAAATTCCACCAGCCTGAAGATGGCAGCAGCTTTATTTGAACAAAGGAGAAAAGGTTTACTCCAAAGATGGTCTGTGCCATAAATGAATGAATTTGGCCCAGTGGTTTTTAAAAAATAAGAAAGATTTCAAACTTGGGAAACAGAATTTTACTGCCAGCAGTAAATTCAAGTCAGTGTGAAAATGGTTAAAGTGCACAAAACAGAAAGAGAATTTATGGAGGCTTATTTTTTTATTTTTTTTTGGGGGGGGGGGGGGGGTGGGGGGGTGGGGGTCAAATATTTTTAAAGAAATCAGAAATAGGTTTTCATTAACAGTATTACATGAAATGAAATCTTTGGAACCCACACTGAAGCCTTGAGGGGGTTAAATTATAGATGTTCATACAGGAATTAGAGAATTTTTTTCCAAGAAACCAGAATGAAAGTGTCAATGACACTGTAGCTCAACTTGTTTAAGACATGTACATGTATAGTATGTGACACAGCAATGACAAACCTGATAACAAAAGTACATGTAAAGTATAGTGAAGGTCTGTACATAAATGCTGACCGTAGCCTGTAACAAATATATAGGTAAAATATTGTAAAAGTGGGGTGACAGTTAGATGCTAAACTAGAAAAGAAATCTTTTGAGTCCCAGAGTGAGTCTGAATGAACCCCAAAATATTTGTTCTCATAGCACAATGATAACAAAGGCACCCCAAAACACTCGTTCCTGTCACTAGGTGATAACAAATGTACCCCAAGAAGTTTCGTGAAGATCGGTTCATAAATACTGACTCTAGCCCGAGTCGTATTGGCATGTGCACTTACTGTGTATAAGTAGCACTGAACAAATCAAAGTTCATCTAATTTGCATAATTTCTGCATGAGAAAAAACCTGTATTATATGTGATGTATTCCATGTTACTAAACATTCCTACAAAAATCTATTCAAATCAGAACTTTCATACAGAAGTTCTGTATAAAAAACTGATTGCACTAATTTTGTTACAAAATGGCTGCTGGCAGCCATCTTGAATTTTGGACCTCACCTAAAAACACTCGTTCTCGTCCCACAGTGATAACAAAGGCAGACAAGAAGTTTCGTAAAGATCGGTTCATAAATATGGCCTCTAGCCTGAGCCATTTATAGAAGTTGCGTACAAAAAACTGATTGAACCGAATTTCTGTACAAAATGGCCACTGGCAGCCATCTTGAATTTTGGACCGCACCCAGAAACACTCGTTCTCATCCTAAGGTGATAACAAAGGAACCCAAGAAGTTTTGTGAAGATCGGTTCATAAATATAGCCTCTAGCCCGAGCCGTATTGACATGTGCACTTACTGTGTATAAGTAGCACTTTATAAATCAAAGTTCATCTAATTTGAATAATTTCTACGCGAGAAAAAAACCCCGTATTATATGTGATGTATTCCATGTTACTAAACATTCATACAAAAATTGATTCAAATCAGTACTTTCATACAGAAGTTCTGTACAAAAAACTGATTGCACTAATTTTGGTACAAAAGACCGCTGGCAGCCATCTTGAATTTCGGACCGCACCCAAAAACACTCGTTCTCATCCCAAGGTGATAACAAAGGTACCCAAGACGTTTCATGAAGATCGGTTCATAAATACAGCCTCCAGCCCTAGCCGTATTGACATGTGCACTTACAGTGTATAAGTAGTATGAATAAATCAAAGTTCATCTAATTTGCATAATTTCTGCACGACAAAAAAAACCCGTATTATATGTGATGTATTCCATGTTACTAAACATTCATACAAAAATTGATTCAAATCAGAGCTTTCATACAGAAGTTCTGTACAAAAAACTGATTGCACTAATTTTGGTACAAAATGGCTGCTGGTGGCCATCTTGAATTTTGGACTGCAACCAAAAACACTCGTTCTCGTCCCACAGTGATAACAAAGGTACCCAAGATGTTTTGTAAAGATAGGTTCATAAATACAGCCTTTCGCCTGAGCCGTTTAGAAGTTGTGTACAAAAAACTGATTGGACCTAATTTCGGTACAAAATGGCCACTGGCAGCTATCTCAAATTTTGGACCGCACCCAGAAACACTCGTTCCCATCCCAAGGTGATAACAAAGGTACCCAAGAAGTTTCGTGAAGATCGGTTCATACATACAGACTCTAGCCCGAGCCGCATTGACATGTGCACTTACTGTGTATAAGTAGCACTGAATAAATCAAAGTTCATCTAATTTGCATAATTTCTGCACGAGAAAAAAACCTGTATTATATGTGATGTATTCCGTGTTACTAAACATTTACACAAAAATTTATTCAAATCAGAACTTTCATACAGAAGTTCTGTACAAAAACTGATTGCACTAACTAAAGTACAAAATGGTTGCTGGTGGCCATCTTGAATTTCAGACCGCACTCAAAACCACTTGTTCTCATCCCACGGTGATAACAAAGGTACCCAAGAAGTTTTGTAAAGATCGGTTCATAAATACGTCCTCTAGCTCAAGCTGTATTGGCATTTGCAGTTATAGTGATGAAAGTAACATTAAATAGATCAAAGTTAGTCTAATTGGCATAATTTATGCACGAGAAAAAAACCTGTATTATATGTGATGTATGCCATGGTACTAAACATTCATACAAAAAATTATTCAAATCAGAGCCGTCTTAATTTCAGACCAGACCCCAAAACACTCGTTCTCGTCTCACGCCGACTCACGGTGATAACAAATGTACCCAAGAAGTTTTGTAGAAACTAGTTCATAAATAGGGCCTCTAGCCCGAGCCGTGTGTACAGCGCGACGGACGGCCAGACAGCCAGACGGACGACGGGCCATGACAATACCTCAAATTTGGCTTCGCCAAAGTTGAGCTAAAAAAAAAATATGTTCACAGCACTGAAAAGGTTTGATGAAGGCATCAATAAAATCTTTGAAAGCCCTACTGAAGTCTTGAGAGGGTTAAATTAAAGACATCCATACAGGAATCAGATAAATGTTTCCAAGAAACCAGAAAAAAACATGTGCAGTGAAAGGGTTCATCATGAAATAAAATCTTTGGGAAAAACACACTGAAGTCATGAGAGGGTTCAATTAAAGATATTCATACAGGAATCACATCAATTGTTTTCAAGGAACCAGAAAAAACATATGTGCACGGCATTGAAAGTGTTTGATCATGGCATCAATAACATTTTTGGAACCCATATTGCAGTCTTGAGAGGGTTAAATTAAAGATATGCATACAGGAATCAGATAAATGTTTCCAAGAAACCAGATAAAAACATATGTGCACAACAGTAAAAGGGTTCATCATGAAATAAAATCTTTGGAAAAAACACACTGAAGTCATGAGAGGGTTAAATTAAAGATATTCATACAGGAATCAGATGAGGTTTTTTTCCAAGGAACCAGAAAAAAACATATACAGTATTGAAAGGGTTTGTTCATGGCAATAAAATCTTTGGAACCCACATTGTAGTCTTGAGAGGGTTAAATTAAAGACATGCATACAGGAATCAGATAAATGTTTCCAGAATTGAAAGGGTTCAACATGAAATAAAATCTTTGGAAAACACACTGAAGTCACAAATTTTCTGAACAATCTCCTGATAAGAATAACAAGATTAGAATGTGCCTGGAGCAATTTATTCTAGATGTCAATCAAGGTTCTCAGTGAATGAAAATTATAGTCCAGGATACTCTACTGCAAAAATGCTGACTCATCATTTTTTCAATACCCTCTACTGGGAACTCTGATTGAACCGGTGGCAATTTTTTTAACCAATCCCTTCTACCGGTCCTAAGGATCTTTCCTATCAAATAACAGTTCTTTGTTCCTTGTGGTTTGGGATATATGGGCGATTGAATTTTTTTCTGTTTTTGGGTTTCGGGCTTGGGCAGCCATCAAGGTTGACAGATCATGCCCAAAAGGGGACGTTCTCATCTAGGCATTATACAGAGGCATCCTACCAAGTTACAATGAAATCCCTTCATAAATACGACCTGTAGACTGTGCTAATGGTTTGGGGGTTTTGGGCTTGGGCAGCCATACCAGTTGACCGATCGCGACCAAAAGGGGACGTACTCATCTAGACATGACCCCAAACCTGCATATGAAATTTTGTGATGATCAGACAAGAACTGCGGGGTGTAGCCCATGCTAAAGGAAAATGTGAACAGACTCACAGACTAAAAGACTTCCGCACGCATGATGGCAATAGCTTATCTTGACTATGTCAAGTTAAGCTAAAAATGCTTCTGGCAGCCATGTTTTTCGATGCACGGTAACAAAAATGAGGAGCGTTTGTAGAGGACATCCCATAGACTATCCCTGCCAGGTTTGGTTCATGTCGGCTCAGTAGTTCCAGAGAAGAAGATGAAAATGTGATTTCTCATAGGGTTTCTATAGTAACTAAAAGCGGCAATCATGGCCATGTTTACAACCTGGTCAACATTAAATGAGGATCGTGGGTAGAGGGGGGTCCCAGTCATCATTTATGTTAATTATCAAAACATTTGGCCTGGCAGTTTCAGAGGAGAACATTTTTGAAAATCCACCAAACAGAATCAAAGAATGCCTCTGGCTGCCATGTTTTTTTATCCAGCGGGTCGGCGGGAACAAAATGAAGATCGTTTGTAGAGGACCTCCCATACATGTAAACCATTCCTGCCAAGTTTGGTTCACACCAGCTTAGTGGCTACAGAGAAGAAGATGAAAATGTGAAAAGTTTAAGGTCGCCAGACGACGACAGACACCAAGTGATGAGAAAACCCTCACATGATCTTTTAGGTGAGCTAAAAAGTGACATGTGCCTAATATTTTAGGCACACATTTAAAATGGATTGTTCGATCTGCAACTCCCTGAAATGATCTGCAACTGCCAATATAGGACAACTCGCGCTTCAATGCAATACAGGCATTTGCAGGCAGTCTATTTTAATAAAACTGTTTGTGTTTTTTAAGAAGCCAATAAGCACCAAATACATACCAGAGGTTTGTCACAAAATGTGTTGATTGAAATATTAGCCACCGATATGTACAGAGTGATCCGGAACTGCCATAACAACTGTAGTTGTTTGCCTGAAATAGTATTTTATTACCAATTCTGGAATGAATATGATAGGAGACTTCCAGGAACCACAGGTGCCAAATGTCAACCCCATGAGTTGAATATTGATACCGAAAACCATACCGAAACCAAATCAAAATACCGCGTATTTCGGCATTTATATTTTTCTGCGAAATTGACAGAAAGTCAACTCATCAAGGTGAATCATGAATCTAAAAGCCTGTGTGCTGCATATTTTGATCAAATTGATAAGAAAACGCTCAAATGTGAACTTTGCAAGCACCAGGTAGGCAACAGACGCTGCGAATACATCGAAGAAAGAAATAAACAAGAGGCCCCAGGGGCCTGAGGGTGCTCACCTGACATGGTAGTCTAAATATTAAACCAGGGACTTAATTTGAATAAGCTGCATACGCCCATCCTAAGAAAAGCATATACCAACTAGATGAAGCAGTTGTGCCCACACAATACACAGGATTTTAGCTTCTATTTTCAGTTCCTGCACTTTTACATCCCAAAATTGAGATAAACGCATAAAAAACAGATTTTGAAAAATTTTTTTGTTTGGAAATTTTCGAAGTCCCAAACAAAATATTTTCAGCCTAAAATTTTTTTTTTCTTCTTAAAATTGACCAAAACGCATAAAAAACCCAAAAACTAATTTCCGGTCCCACCCAGCCCCCAAATTTTCAGTGTAAAAAAACTAATTTCTGGATTTTGGTCCAAAACTTTCTCAGTCCCACCCAGACCTCAAATTTTGAGTGTAAAAAAAAATAATTTTTTTTGTCTTAAAAGTGACCAAAACGCATAAAAAACTAATTTCCGGATTTTCGTCAAAAATTTTTTTAAGTCCCACCCGGACCTCAAATTTTTAGTGTAAAAAAAAAAAAAAATTTTTGTCTTGAAATTGACCGAAATGCATAAAAAACAAAAAAAAATAATTTTCCGGATTTTCGTCAAAAATTTTCTAAATCCCACCCTGCCTCAAATTTTCAGTGTTAAAAAAAAAAAAATTTTTTTTGTCTTAAAACTGACCGAAACGCATAAAAAACAAAAAAAATAATTTCCGGATTTTCGTCAAAAATTTTCTAAATCCCACCCGGACCTCAAATTTTCAGTGTAAAAAAAATAATTTTTTTTTGTCTTTAACTTGACCGAAACGCATAAAAAACAAAAAAATCCCGGATTTTGATCCAAAATTTTCTAAGTCCCGCCCGGACCTCAAATTTTCAAAGTAAAACAAAAAAAAATTTTTTTGTCTTAAAATTGACCAAAATCCATAAAAAAAACAAATAACTAATTTCCAGATTTTGGTAAAAAATTTTCTAAGTCCCACCCGGCCCCCAAATTTTCAGAGTAAAAAAAAAAATTTTTTTTTGTCTCAAAATTGACCGAAATGCATAAAAAACAAAAAAAAATAATTATCCGGATTTTGGTCCAAAACTTTCTAAGACCCACCCAGATCTCAAATTTTCAGTGTAAAAAAAAAAATTTTTTGACCGAAACGCATAAAAAACCAAAAAACTAATTTCCAGATTTTGGTCAAAAATTTTCTAAGTCCCACCCGGACCTCAAATTTTCAGTGTAAAGAAAAAAAATTTTTTTGTCTTAAAATTGACCGAAATGCATAAAAAACAAAAAAAAATAATTATCCAGATTTTGGTCCAAAACTTTCTAAGTCCCACCCAGACCTCAAATTTTCAGTGTAAAAAAAAAAAAAATTTGACCGAAACGCATAAAAAACCAAAAAACTAATTTCCGGATTTTGGTCTAAAATTTCACACCCGGACCTCAAATTTTCGGTGTAAAAAAAAAAAAAATTTAAAAATTTTGTCTTAAAAGTGACCGAAACGCATAAAAAACCAATAAAAAAATTCCGGATTTTGGTCCAAAATTTTCTAAGTCCCACCCGGACCTCAAATTTTCAGTGCAAAAAAAAAATTTTTTTTTTGTCTTAAAATTGACCGAAACGCATAATGAACAAACAAAAAATTTCCGGATTTTGGTCCAAAATTTTCTAAGTCCCACCTGCACCCCAAATTTTCAGTGTAAACAAAATTTTTTTTTGTCTTAAAATTGACCGAAACGCATAAAAAAACAAAAAAAAAAGTTCCAGATTTTGGTCCAAAATTTCTAAGTCCGCAACGGGACCCCAAATTTTCAGCCTAAATATGAACCCAGGGACTTGGCTTGAACAAACTTGAATCTCACCCCCCTAAGGATGCTGCATACCAAATACCAAAAGATTCTTATTGGTAGATCTGAAGAAAAAGATTTTTAAAAAACATTCCTCATACTGCACAAATTTAAACATTTGGGCTCCCATAGAGAGGCCAAATATCGACCCAGGGAATTGATTTCAATAAACATGTGAAACAATCATCCAAAGATGTTATATGTGAAATTTGAAAGCTTTTGGAGCAGTGGTTTGGGAGAAAAGTAGTCTTATATGTTTTTCCCTTTACCCACAGTGTTGAAAAATGCTGACTCAGCATTTTTTCAAAGTCCCAGAAAAGTACCCCATGATAAAACTGATAGCATTTTTTTTTATCATTCCATTCTGTTGGTCCTAAGGAAGCTTCACACCAAATAAGAATTCTCAGTGCCGTGTAGTTTTGGAGATATGAGCATTTTAATTTTTTTCTATTTTTAGCTCCTGCAGTTCCCATGGCACAACAGGAAAAATTTTTTTGCATAAATTAAGTACTTATGACCCAATAAGCCCTCATGTCAAATTTGGTCCAAATATGCCTCTCTGTTTGGAAAATAGAAATTTTGGGAGGGGCAAGAATATTTGCCCCTCCCATTACAATGCCAAATATAGCCCCACAAACTTCTCTTGAACAAATCTGAGTCTACACCTCAAAAGGAAGCTGCACACCAAATATCAAGTCTCTACTACTGCTGGTTCATGAGAAGAAGATTTTTTAACATTTCAGCACACTTTTTGGGTGTGGCCCTACCAATGGGCGAGGCAACTTGATTTGAACAAAATCAAATTGTGATGTCATAACAAACTATTATCTCAAATATCAATTAAACCATTCAGCAGTTTGGGAGGAAAAGATGCAAACACCATGTTCATGGACAACGGATGGCGAGTGATCACTTTAGCTCTCCTGACTGAAAGTCAGGTGAGCTAAAATGTGACAGCAGAAAAACGAAAAATGGCAAGTTGTTAACTTCGTACTTCCGTTTCTGAAGAAATACGGCTCGGTTCCACTGTTTCCAACATTCTGGCTGATTCAATATATTTTCTGGAAATTACTGAGTGATTTATTCTCAGGGGACATACGAGGTAGGGTGGGAGGTTGACTGGTTGACATTTGGGTGTAAATAATCCATTGGTATTGAAAATTCAATATGTTGACAAGTTGACATACAATTTACAACCGCTAGTCGTTAATACTGCCAGTGGTTATCGCGTCTCAGCGGGGTTTTTATAGCATTTCTTTCAATTCAGCATTACTATTTCAAGTTGCAGATACTTTTAACAACTGGTCATTTTATTAAAATACAAGCCCCAAACTTTAACACCAGATCATCTGCTTTATATTCTTTCGAATAAATAATTTATACTGCACACCAGCGCACATGGGAAAGAAGTGATTGCCCTCAATTTTAAGACACTTTAAAAATTAATGTACGGAAGCCAATAGGCGACATCAGATTTAGCATTATCGAAGTTCATTTCGTCGGTCAGGGCGCTGCAAATGGTTTGAAAATGATTTGCTTTTATTAGTAAATCGATTTGCACATGTTTTTCTCATGGAAAAGGAAAATTTAAAATTTGTCATGGAAAATCGTCATTTCTCTGGAATTTTCAGAAACGTGTACAGGTATGAGACCAAGAACCAGAAGTGAAGTTAGTGAACACTGATAAACTCAAAATCCCCTATAATTATACCCCCACAAAATGAAGTTTTGGGGGTATTATATAGGAGTCAACTTGTCCGTCCGTTGGTCTGTTGTCGTCACCGTCCCGTTGCACTTGTGAACTTGTGGAGCGAATTACTTCCACAGTTTTAGCCTCATTTTCATGAAACTTCACAAAAATGATGAACAGAATGAGGGAAAGTAAGTGACATAATTTTTTCCCTGCTTGGTTTCAAGATGGCCGACTGGTGGCCATATTGGATTTTTTATGTAAACTTGTGGAACGAACTGCTTCCACCGTATTAGCCACATTTTTATGAAACTTCACAAAAATGATCAACATGATGAGGAGCAGTGCGTGACATAATTTTTTTCCCAGATCGGATTCATGATGGTCGACTAACAGCCATATTGGATTTTTTTTTTGTAAACTTGTGGAGTGAACTACTGCCACAGTTTTAGCCGTATTTTCATGAAACTTCACAATAATGATCAACATGATGAGGGGAAGTGTGTGACATAATTTTTTTTCCTGTTCCGTTTCAAGATGGCTGACTGGCAGCCATATTTGAATTTTTTTCTTACTTCGAAAAATTGAATGCCCCTTTTCAGACACCCGCACTAAGCGGTACCGTGCTGACCCGTGTCGAAGCCCATATTTGTGATTAAGCACCCCCACCCCCCGCTTTTTAAGATCTGTGAACCCGGGTGCACTACTCAAGTCAAAGCCCACCCCCCAAGTTTCAAACTGGACGAAAGTTGTTTGAGACAAGACGTCAAATTTACAGGCATCAAATAGAAAACAGGTGACTTGTTGCAACACTGTACTTACCAAATAGAACTGTAATACTGTATTATGTATATTTTTTGGAGTTGAGGTTTTTGTGTTGTTAAATTCATCTTTTGTGTAATACATTATGTCTGTGTTCAGTGTAATGTCTTTATTAAACAATTATATATCCCAAGCAAAATTGATTTGTTTATTTTTTTGTCAACCTCGTTTTGGAAGCTGTCACTTGTTTCAAATGAGTGTGCAGGCTGCTGTCAATAGTTGTCTGAAACATGCCCACAACATATAGTTTTCACAGTGGTTGAACATCATCAGATAGATTAGGGCCCTGCGAAGCTTCGAGTATTCGATTCGATGTCGACATTGCTTTGCTATTCGTATATCAATCTTGAATAGTTTGCCGATTCGTTAGTTAAACGAAGCTTTGAGGAAAACGAATCAGTGTTCGACAATGTACATTTTGAGTTTTTAGAACAGGAAATTGAAAGTTCGTTTTGTGACTTTTGCAAATTGGAGCTGTTTTAACTTGTAACCTGTTCACGCCCCATCTGTACAACCGAAATAACCAGCTATGGGCCTAAGGCCCACTCCCAGAATCTTCTAATACAACGGGGGCATGTCGCCTGGAGCGCTCCCATTATTATGTTAGAAAACTGTGGGAGGAAAACCTCTTTAGTTTCTTTGCATTGTTCGGCATTGGTACTTGGAAGTTGGAATGAAGTAAAAGCAATTTGTTTGAATGAGCACTGCGGCAAATTCGAGTTAACTAATGCACAAACTAACACAGTTTAATGCCTTCGCTGCTTTTGATGTATACTGAGTTATTGAGTTGAGAACGGGCCAAAATCTACAAGACCCGAATCCTGATGATACAAAAACAACCAAACATTACAATAATGAGGTTCCTATAAGATGTACATGTATTTAGCCATGCTAACGTACGTGAAGTTAGCATCTGTAGCCGACTTCAACCCATGGGAATTAATGTGCCACTTGTATTACATTTGTGCTTTTAATTCTCATGTTTCAATTTAGTGGTTTGTCTCAAATGTCTCTGGGCAGTAACACCTTAATTTCTGTCCATATTGATGTCTTGAATTTATTGTCGGGCCAAGTGAACATCTGAATGGCCATTCAACAAGAAAGAAAATTAAAACAAGGCCAAGTTGTCAAGTTATGTCAACGATCTCTTCTTGCAGTGCTTTCCAGACATTTCTGCACAAGATAATGCCAGTTATAGTTATTTCTCGAGTTTCTCCCGATTCGATTCAAGATTCGATTCGATGTTGACATCAGTCCCCGGAAAGATACTGATTGAACACTGCCACTTTCAAGCGGTGCACAACTCATTGTGAAAGAACACTGCCACTTTCGAGCGTGCACAACTCACTGTGAAAATGGGTGTTCTGAAATTAATGAGAAAGTGGTAATTAAAAATAAAAAATAATTACAACTCTGGTATTTGAGAATTATATAACAATATAACCAGGGATATGATTTATGACTTATTGGTTCAATAAAACATGCTCATTTATCATTTCATCATGCTCTGCAACATGTGAAGTTTTGACTTTCAGTGTAAAATCAATTTTTTGAATGTTGCCAAGGGAGGCAACTATTTTGTTATTCATATTCCGCTGTGTAAATTTTATCTGGTCTTCATATTATGATTTTTTTAATTGATTTTGTGTGAAGCTATATTTTGTTTTATTCGTAATAAATGTACATATTTAAAAAAACAGCTATTTTTAAACAGACTATGTTTGTCTGTTTTCAAGGGGGTGGTTTGCAGTGTTGATTGACATACTTATGTCCATTTCTGGCTTCAAGAGTAACCTGTACAAAAAAAAATGAAACCAACACCGCATGGTTTTCTGTTTGTTTTATTCATTAAATTGAGGATTAAAACCCCAAAATCTGAAAATGAAACGTATGTACAAGATAATTATGAGAATAATTGGTGGGCTGTTTCCAAAGAAACGCAACATACCCATTGGATACTTACTTGTCTTATATCGCCAATTTCCGACGCATCCCAATGCGACTTGCAAGCACTATTACTCGTCCGGAAGCCCACCCCCACTTTGCAATTTATCCACTGCAAGCACCCCCTGGGCTTCGACACAAGTCAGTATGGTATGCCACGGTGGGGGTATAGCAGGTGACAGGCCATCTCTAGTTGCAACTAGTACATGTAGGTGAATGTCATAAAACATGTTATTTTACATGTTTATCAAGGATGAACCCGAACAATGAAAGGTGGATGACACCATGTCATTGACGCACTGCATGATTGACAATGATTGCACAATGTTTTCACAACTGGGATTATCATAGAGAGACTAATTACAGTTGAATTACTTCAATTTACTTGCATATTTGTGTGGATATTGGACACTGAATTCACTGGACAGTGGACATTAATCTTGTTGGAACTTTGAAAGATAAGGGGGGGGGGGGGGAGAGCAGGGCCTGATCAAGAGTGTTACTACCAGTGAAAACTTACTGAAAAGCCCTGACATTGAAGAACATACATTGTAATATTGTATATGTTTTTTCAACCCAATTCATCGGGGGAGGGGCATGGTACATACAGAGATTAGCTTGGCAAGTTATTTAATTAATCACTCGATGCAGTGTGATGATTCAAAATGAATCGAGGAGTGATTCATTAAATAACTTGCTAGACTAATCAGAGATAACAGTAACTTGTCAAGTTCATGAGATGTTAGCGCTGAACCTGGAAAGTTACTACATGTAGATGGTTGAATGTTGGGAAATTGGGTCAATTTGCAACTATTTTTAGTATTCTATGCATATACCGAATACCATACCGAAACCGAGGTATTTACCCGAAAAATACAGATATCGAACCTGAAATTTCGATACCGCACAGCTCTCATAATTTGTGTATATTTAATTTTAATTTAAGGAATATCAGAGGTGGGAATTTCAAAATAAACAAAATTCCATTACATATATAATAATATTAATAAGGAAATTTTATAAAGCGTAAAATCACAAAGTGCTCTAAAACGCTGTACAGTTAAATAAACAATGAGCTTGTGACTATCAAGGCAATATACAGACTGAGAAAGGTGTGAAGGCCAGCAGGTTACATACTGTCAAAAGCCTCTCTGAAAAGATGTGATTTTAAATTTTTTTTTAATTGGCTGAGATCTTTCGATCCCTGAACCTGAACTGGTAAATTATTCCAAAGTACAGCTCCAGCGAAAGAGAAAGCTCTGTTATTTACAAAAGTGGACCTAGACAAGGAATTTTGTTTATTTTGAAAATTCTCACCTCTGATATTCCTTCAGTTCAAATTAAATATAAACAAAATGTACATCAAAATGAAGATTGAGATGTATAGAACATGAAACACATGTGTAATCAACTCATAGTCGACCGTAGGCAATACTGGTTCCTGGAAGTCTGCTACCATATTCGTACCAAAACTAATAATTTAATAACATTTCACGAGAACAACTTGTGGCCAAATGTGCTTTACATATCAAAGAACAAAGCTAGGGTATCAAAATTCTTCCAAACACAGCGATAGAGCTGCTTGGGGGTAAATTCCAAAACCTTTGCTTTTATTTACATATGAATTTACTTTCGATTTTCTGTCGACGTCATTGGACGGAAAAAAGCATTTATATACAATGCCGTCTAAAATGAAATAATGAGAAAGATTGTCTTAATACAGTACACTGTTATTATATAGAGACTGCACAGCTGCCGTATTCAATACAAAGTATCGTGATACCTGTTGAAATTTCTTAGAATTACGATTTTGGTTTTCGATGGAAATTCGTGGTATTGAGTGATTTGCGAATGTCTGTCGAGCATGGAAACCAAATGCAGACAATGCTGTCCTTTTCTAACATGCAGTCCTATCGCTGCACTTGAAAGTGTTTTGAATGCCTAGCTTTGTTATTGAATATCTGAAGCACATTCGGCCATGAGTTGTTCTTACGAAATATTATTTTATTATCAGTTCTGGTACAAATACGATAGCAGACTTCCAGGAACCAGTGGTGCCTGTTGTCCAATCTGTGAGTTGATTACACATGTGTTTCGTGTTCTATACATCCCAACCTTCATTTTGATGTAATTTGTTTATATTTAATCTGAATTGAAGGAATATTAGAGGTGAGAATTTCAAAATAAACAAAATTCCATTACTAATATAGGCTTTAGCCCCTTAAGTTAACACAAGTTAAGTTTTTTTAATCACAGCTTTAATTCGGTGGGACTATTTACCAAGAACAACCGAAAACAAATTAAAATAATAAATAAAGGCAAAAATAAATATTAATTGTTAGCATATAGGTGCCTTATCTTGTATATAAAATAAGAAAAAGCAAATTTAAAGCTTTTTGACCGACTCAGTCTGTGGTGATGCGGATTATTTATCAATTTCGGATTCGCCGCCAAACTGAGAAGAGACTACTTGCCGAGAACAAAACCAATTAATATATAAAGATGGAAATAAAAGTTTATTGTTAGCTTATAAAGCATGTAAGCACTCTATATTATGTGCAAGTTAGTAACCAAACAATTTTAAACCAGCCAGTCAATGTTGAATGGGATTATTTATTAATTCCCACATTCGGAGCTGAACTGAGAACAGGCTACTTGCCGAGAACAAAAAAAAATATTTACAAATGAAAATAGAAGTCTACTATTTGCGTATAAGGCATGTATCTACTCTAGAGACTACTTGCCGAGAACACAACAAAATAATATTTCAAAATGAAAATAAAAGTTTATTGTTAGCGTTTAAGGCATGTATCTACTATATATTATGTACAAATTAGTAACAAAACAATTTTAAACCAGCCAGATCTACTGTGAATGAGATTATTTATTAATTCCCGCATTCGGTGCCAAACCAAGAAGAGGCTACTTGCCGAGAACAAAACAAAATTTGAAAATGAAAAAAAAAGTATCTACTCTATATTATGTACAAATTAGTAACAAAACAATTTTAAACCAGCCAAGCATATGGTGATCTTTGATGTTGAGTTATTGACTATCAAAAAAACCTGGCCAGCGAAAGCAAGTGAAGAACTCAAAGACGAGTAGTGGCGTTAGCAGTAAATGCCAACGTCTGGTGTAAGTGGGGTCCAAAGTCGCGGGACGTTGGTGACACAGGTCTGTTTCCGATGACGGGTAAGATTCCAATTATGGAACAACCTAAGACAAGGACAGCTGGCACCATAAAGTGAACACCATACAGTGTCCACTTTCAAAAATAAGTGAGTATATTAGGTGACGCAGGTCTGTTTCCGATGACGGGTAAAATTCCAAATATGGAACAACCTAAGACAGGGACAGCTGGCACCACCGGTCGGTATGCATGACAAAAGAACAAACAATTTTAAACCAGCCAAGTCTACATGTATGACTTGTAGGTCCAAAGCCCTGGTAAATGGTGATGGGAATTGTATGTACCAGTATAGGCGACAAAAGAACAAACAATTTTAAACCAGCCAAGCCTGCATGACTTGCAGGTCCAAAGCCCTGGTAAATGGTGATGGGAATTGTATGTACCAGTATAGGCAGTCCTTCCCAGGAAGAAAAACCCATGGGAGCAATAAAATGCCCTAGTAAAAATGGAGACGGGGGCATTATGCACTCGTGAATCAATAACAGCATGTTACAATTTTCCAGAGAAAATTTTAACATGCAGGTAGAAAAAAAAAATTTGTTCCCACCCAAATTAAAAATAAGGCGATTCATCGGATTCGGAGCTGCATGGTACAGTCTTTCGATTTTGAAAACCGTAGGTACGTTATAGCCTACATCGCTTGCTACTATTTGAAGTGATGTGCACTATCGTGCACCCAGCCCTGTCGATTAGAAAAAAAAATTGTCAGCAGCAATTTGTCTGCGGCAATTCTTTGGCGAGAATGCTTGGGAGTGATGCCTGATTGTCGTGTTCTTGGCAAGAACAATTAACATGCAATGAAGAATGCAGCCACCAATTGGCAGCACTGTGCATTCAGTACGGTATTTGGGCATATCCGTTTCGAACAGTAACATGAAAGCTGGACGATTTGGTGCTTTCATAGTTTTCATTAGAGGATGAATCCCAACTTTTGGGTCATGATGATGTGTTGGGCGCCAAGTAACAAAAAAGTGCACATTGTGGCTATAATTTATGCAGAGCTGATAAATTTGCTCCATTGGTGAATACTGAATGGTGATTGCACCAGGAAGCACGAACCTATCAGAGAACATCAGGTTTTTCCAAACAGAAGAAGTGAATAGGATTTGTGCTGAATACATTCACGCTGTTACTAAAGCCCACTGCCAGATATTCGTCCCTTGTTACTTAATAAAAAATAATTGACTGTTCATACAGAAATGATTTCTCAACTGGAGTGAATTACCAGATTTTGATAGCTCTCTTAGCAGAGCTGAGGCGCACTGTTGTTGACTCGCATTTCCGTCGAATCGTCTTGTATCCCAATGAGTTTATAGGTGCCCAATCAAAATGCGCATTACACTAAGTGACAGCAATACATGGTATGTTTGATTATCATGATTCCGGGCCATAAATGCCAGTCTTTCGCTAAATTTCCGGTAATTTTACAGTAAATAATTAAAATATAGTAATCGCGTCGCTTGAAACCTTTCTCCTTACTTGATAATATATGCCTGGTCAAAACACGAGCACGTTTTTTTGCACTCTGGAAACGGGAATGATGGGTACGGACGGGTGCGAGCGCTATAGCGTCCGTCTCATGGGAAGCACTGGTATAGGCGACAAAATAACAGGCAAAGTTAAATTTGTATTTACACCGAGAACAGACTACTTACCGAGAACAAATGAAACTAGATGCAGTCAGTGTTAATTAACAGTCACAATCTTGTTCTCGGCGAGTAGTCTCTTCTCGGTGTCAATTAACAGTCACAATCTTGTTCTCGGCAAGTAGCCTCTTCTCGGTTTGGCGGCCAATCCAAAATTGATAAATAATCCCTATCTCCACAGACTGAGTCGGCCTAAAAGCTTTAAATTTGCTTTTTCTTATTTTATATACAACATAGGGCACCTGTATGCTAACAATTAATATTTTGTTTTGCCTTTATTTATTATTTTAATTTGTTCTTGGTTGTTCTCTGTAAGTAGACCTACCCAATTTTGATAGCTCTCTTAGCAGAGCCGAGGCGCACTCTTACTTCTGAACCAATCACAATCAAAGAGGCTATTTCTGCTGAAAGTAACAGCTATCATGGAGAATTGAAAGGTTTAAATATAGGCCTTAAATTCACATCAAACTGGGTTAACAATCGTGGTCAGAAGAAAATAAATATTATATGTGACTGCTATTCAGCTATAACAACTGTAACGAAAAATAGTATTCCTGACAAATACTATAGTATAGTGAAAGATTGCAGGAAAGAGCTAACATCAATTGAACAAAACAACAGCTCCGTTGAAATAAAATGGATAGCTGGCCATATTGACATCACAGGAAATGATCTTGCAGACAAAGCAGCTAAGGAAGCAGCAGAAGATGCAAAAACATTATCAAATCAATTATCAACAGATACTCCTAATACTACATCTGAAATTATCAAATCAATAAAGAACACAATAGTTAAACAGTGGCAAGTTCTCTGCAATCATCTTGATAAAGCAGAACATACAGTATCATTGTTTCCCAGCATTGAAAATCTTCCAAAACTAAAATCAGTGCTCTCCTGCAACTCAAAATTGGACATTCAACTCCAGCGTCTCAGAACAGGCCACTCCAACCTGAAATCTCACTTTGGAAAATTTTCTGAAGATGGTGACATAAACTGTGAATGTGGCTATGCAGAAACAATACGTCATTTCCTACTGGACTGTCAGTTGTACACACAACAAAGAGAAGAAATGGTAACTTCACTTGAGACAGGATTTGTCAATCATGAAGTAGAAGTCACCAAATGCCTTATAGATCTAAAAACTTTACTTGGAGATACATCTCGGCATCCTGTGTGTGGAACTACAGAAGGTTATAAAAGAAGCTGTCTTGGTTTTTTAGAATCAACTGCTAAAAATATCTAATACAATTGTTTTTCTCCGTCCATATTGCATCATAACAAATATAAAGTACCGTGCAAAAGTATATTGTGCAGTTAAAAGTACCTGTGGAAACTTACCAGAGACCTTAAGGGCCTATATAAGTAATGGAATTTTGTTTATTTTGAAATTCTCACCTCTCATATTCCTTAAATTCATATTAAATATACACAAATTATACATCAAAATGAAGGATGGGATGTGTAGAACACGATCACATATGTAATCAACTCATAGAGTTGACTGTAGGCACCACTGGTTCCTGGAAGTCTGCTACCGTATTCGCACCAGAACTGATAATTTAATAATATTTCATCAGAACAACTTGTGGCCAAATGTGCTTCATATATCCATGAACAAAGCTAGGCATTCAAAACACTTTCGAATACAGCGATAGGACTGCATTTTGGAAAAGGACAACACTGTCTGCATTTTTTATTGAAGATGGTTTCCATGCTCGACAGACATGCGCAAATCACTCATTACCACGAATTTCCATCAAAAAACAAAATCGTAATTCTAAGAAATTTCAACAGGTATCATGATACCTTGCATTGAATATGGCAACTGTGCAATCTCTATCTAATAACAGTATACTGTATGAAGGCGATCTTTTTCATTATTTGATTTTAGACGGCATTGTTTTTACATGCTTTTTCTGTCCGATGACGTTGACCGGAAATCAAAAGTATACTCATACGTAAACAAAAGCAAAGGCTTTGGAATTTTCCCCAATGCAGCTCTGTCGCCATGTTTTGAAGAATTTTGGTCCCCTAGCTTTGTTCTTGGATATGTAAAGCACATTTGGCCACAAGTTGTTTTCGTGAAATATTATTAAATTATCAGTTCTGGTGGCAGTGGTGCGAATACGGCAGCAGACTTCCAGGTAGTGCTGGGCGGTATTTCGGTATACCGATTATAATCGGTATAATTTTCAATACCGTTACCGATACCGCCGAATAAAATCATAATCGGTATACCGAAAAGTCGGTTTTACCGCGGTGTGCAGACCACAGTTTGCTCGTCTCAATTTTCAGGAAGTAATTTTCCATTACTGGGACGGATTATCATTCGTTTTATTTCGGTGTTTTCCCTACCCATCGCCTTGTCCGCCCTCACAGACCTGGGAACATTTCCTTTTAAATTGCTCTAGTGGATTGTCTTGACAGTCACCACAAAAAGAAGGGTGAATAAATATTTATTTACATCGATTCTGAAACAAATTCACTTTTGAAGTGAGAAGACACATGTGTTATACAGGAAGCATGCGCACCGGGTCACGTTGAACATTTTGACCAATGACATTGCTGGGATTTCAATCCAGGAAGTTTTGATTTGGATAACCCAAGGGATTCCCTATATTTTAATACGCGTACGTGAAAGTGATTGGCTATTTTCACACACTGACATGATAACAACATGTGGCCCTAAAAATAGTCAGGACAAAATGTGTCGTGTTTCAACCTCAACGCAAGGAACTTTATTGATTTAATTTCATCAAATAAATGAAAGTAATCTGTTTATGTGCCCATTGTCAAGACAAATACGATGGCACTTAGCCATTCCGCTATCACTATTACTTGAAAGACATTTTATTTTAGGTGTTTAAGTGTGCTAATTTTAGCACTCACAGATGACGTGATTAATTTTAAGGTGGGATGCTTTGATTGCTTTCGCATACAGTTTTCAGAATCTAAGCTTGGGCTACTGTGATTAGAAGACCCCCCCCCCCCACTCGCCTCCAAAATCAATCGTCATCAATATGGCCCGCAGCTGGTTTGGGTGAAATCCCAGCAGATGTTTCAGCCCTTATCATGCAGTGTTTCCGCTATACCGAGAGGGGGGGGGGGGGGGGGGGGGGGGGGGGGGGGGGCATCCAGGTCTACTCGCCCTTGGGTCAACTCGCCCCCGCATTTTTTCTGGGTCAACTCGCCCCGTCCAGAGGGCGAGTTGACCCGAATTTGAGGGGCGAGTTCACCTGGGAAAAACTTTATTGAAGATATTTTTTTTGGGGGGGGGGGGGGGGGGGGGGGTTTTGTTAAATCGCGCATTATAAACTGAAAAATGAAAATTAATATGAAAATAACTGAAGTACTTAGCATAATTTGTTTAATCATCATTTTAGTAAGGTAAGTGAAGGTTCGGCCCAGATAATAGGAAGATGGAAAACAGTGGTGGGAGAAAACAAATGTGTTGTACTTTCGGAGTTAAAAAAATATAGTAAAACCACTGTCTTTAACTGGGGGCAACTTGACCCGAGGCGACTTGACCCGGGGCGACTTGACTCGGGGGCAACTTGACCCGAGGGCGAGTTGACCCGTTCCTGCAGGGGGTCCCTTCAACGGCCCCATTCCCCTAGCTAATATTCCCCTGTTGAAAATACACACAGGTTATTCCTAACGTGCGAGAAGTCAAACAGAACAGTCTAACAGAGCTGAATTGTGAAATGATACCCACATCATAGCAGGCATTTTCCCTGACGTCAAATAAATCGGGGAACTCCAATAACTGATTGGGCAAACCAGTGATGGAACAAGTCTCAATATCCCCACATGGTGACGTATTCACATAGATTATCACAATGAAGAAGGCTTGTTTCTGTATCCCCACTTATCAGTGTATTTAAAAATAACCTTTTCAATTTTAACCAATGAGAAAGCACCCGGTTTGTGTGCGGTGTTACAACATGGCTACGTCCATGTACACAGTGATAGTTCCATAATATATTTGACGCACTGGAAAATTTGGATTGTTAAATTAATGACACAGTTGTAATAAAGGTTTTCATATTTAATTCTGAGCACTACACATTTTTATCTGTCGGAATTCAAACCGGGGGAAAAAAATTGCAGACGCATATGCGTTTTTGCCGATGCAAATTCAGTGCTGGACCCACGGCAATTGTTTTGAACTTTTATTTTGCCGAGGCTATTTTACGAATTTTCAGGGCTGGTGTTCATAAATTTCCCCTATGACCAAAACGGCCTTGTGTTTTTTTTACCCCAGCGGAAACGCTGCCTTATGACACATTTTTGACGGACGTTTCGTGACTTTCGTCCCATACTAGGCGATACGTTGATTGACGCATCACAGTTGAAAATAATCGGTATAACGGTATACTGCGGTATTTTTTTGTGAATACCGTGATATTTTTTTATCCCAATACCGCCCAGCACTACTTCCAGGACCCAGTGGTGCCAACACTACAGTCGACTCTATGAGTTGATTACACATGTGTTTCGTGTTCTATGCATCCCAACCTTCATTTTGATGTACATCTTGTGTATATTTAATTTGAATTGAAGGAATATCAGGGGTGAGAATTTTCCAAATAAACAGAATTTCATTACTTATATAGGCCCTTAATGTTGGGATGTATAGAATTTCATTACTTATATAGGCCCTTAAGGTTGGGATGTATAGAACACGAAACACATAAGTAATCAACTCATTGAGTCGACTGTAGGCACCACTGGTTCCTGGAAGTCTGCTGCCGTATTCGCACCAGAACTGATAATTTAATAATATTTCACGAAAACAACCTGTGGCCAAATGTGCTTTATATATCCAAGAACAAAGCTAGGGAATAAAAATTCTTCAAAACACGGCGACAGAGCTACATTGGGGAAAATTCCAAAGCCCTTGCTTTTGTTTACGTATGCGTCTACTTTCGATTTCCGGTCGACGTCATAGGACAGAAAAAGCATGTAAAAACAATGCCGTCTAAAATCAAATAATGAAAAAGATCGCCTTCATACATTATACTGTTATTAGATAGAGATTGCATAGTTGCCATATTCAGTGCAAGGTATCATGATACCTGTTGAAATTTCTTAGAATTACGATTTTGTTTTTGGATGGAAATTCGTGGTAACGAGTGATTTGCGCATGTCTGTCGAGCATGGAAACCATCTTCAATAAAAAATACAGACAGTGTTGTCCTTTTCCAAAATGCAGTCCTGCCAGTGTATTCGAAGGTGTTTTGAATGCCTAGCTTTGTTCTTGGATATATGAAGCACATTTGCCCACAAGTTGTTCTGATGAAATATTATTTTATTATCAGTTCTGGTGCGAATACGGTAGCAGACTTCCAGGAACCAGTGGTGCCTACAGTCGACTCTATGAGTTGATTACATGTGTGTTTCGTGTGCTATACATCCCAACCTTCATTTTGATGTATAATTTGTGTATATTTAATCTGAATTTAAGGAATATGAGAGGTGAGAATTTCAAAATAAACAAAATTCCATTACTTATATAGACCCTTAATCAACTGATAGTGATAAATGGAAAACAACAACAACAACATACCCGATTTAATTTGGTGTTGATTCTGATGGCTCAGACTTTGCACACAACTGTTTTTAACATGCTCTTTCTCATTTTTTTTTTAGAAGCAAAACCTGAGAGTCGACGTGTTTTTCAAATTTGCGGCTTTTTTGGGCGTTCGGTCAGTCTTACAATACAAAAATCTAATTACCAAAAAACACAAGCTGCATTCACTCAGCTGTCAGCTCACCTTCTGGCAGAACTGCCGCCAAATTCAAACAAACTAATGATTATGTTTATTGTACATTGTATTGTCGGTAATGATGTAGAAACAAGTGCAACAAGTGCCTACCGCTGTACCAGGTGTCAACGGGAGTAGAAATATATAACAGAGGGCATTACCCAGTTGAAAGCGGTGCGATTTAAGTTTCCTCCTTTCGTTTTCTTTTTTCATTTGCAAAGACCACGGGGAAAACCCAAGGCTATTTTCAAAGCACGTGCCAACGATTTGTTACTAAATTAAGAAGAGAACCGCCCAGTGCGGAAATCCTTGCGGATAGGGGATAAGACAATACTCCTGGGATAACTCACCCTGAGACAAGTCGCCCCAAGTAAGATAACTCGCCCCAACTTTTGAGACGACTCGCTCCATCTTTCGAGACAACTCACCCCAACTTTTGAGAAAACTGCTCCCATGCTTTGAGACAACTCGCCCCGACTTTTTAGACAGCTCCCCCCGCCTTTTGAGACAATTCACCCCATTCGCCTCGCCCCCACCCAATGGAAATGGTTAAAAAAATAACTGATACTTGGTTTTGGAGAGGTCGGACTGGTTACCAAAACACATTTTTATTCATCGAGATGAAATGCTATATAATTACGATTTTACAACACAAATATCCACATTTACAAAATGAATAGCACTTTTGTGTTTTAATATACGAAGTGGCTATTTCACGGGCGCCCGTGAAACGGTGCGTCGAATTACCGAAACTGGAGAGTAATCTACCGAAACGTGCACCCAAAAGACAAACGGGCGACAAGAGGGTCTTCCTACCATAAAGGACTAAGACGCGACTGAAATGGGCGACTAACCTACCGAAACATGCACCCAAAAGACTAAAACGGGCGATAAGGTCATCATACCCACATCATGTTTCCCCATTCCTCACTTAAGATATTTGGAATGAACTCAAAACAACACTGAAATGATTTCAATGGTTTATTCAAAAACAAATAGCACAGTTTAAATGTACGTAGCTCAATGTAGCACAGAAATGTAAAAATATGAACATAAAACAAAAGATACAAAAAATATCAACTCCTCACCCAACAAAACCAAATAAACGGGAGCAGGAGAAGTCGGCCCATTGCGAACTCGGCCCCGCCGGAGAAGTCGGCCCCTAGGAGAAGTCGGCCCAGACAATTTCGGAGAAGTCGGCCCATGAGAGAAGTCGGCCCCGCAAACTACAGGATAAGTCGGCCCCTAGGAGAAGTCGGCCCAGACAATTTCGGAAAAGTCGGCCCCACAAACTACAGGAGAAGTCGGCCCATAGGAGAAGTCGGCCCAGACAATTTGAGAGAAGTCAGCCCACGAGAGAAGTCGCCCCATGAAGTACAAGAGAACTCGGCCCCTAGGAAGTCGACCCAGACAATTTGGGAGAAGTCGGCCCCACAAACTAAAGGTTAACATCCGATTGGTCAATCTCACTATTTGCAAGGTTGGAGGGCGGAAGTTGGGGTACCACCATGGACATGGACAAAACGTAGCGTAGCTGCTTTCGACTGAATGGCAAAAAACGCCATTTTGGGACGGTAGGGTTTGTAAGATCCTTTCAAAGGACAAAAATGACAACATAACAGGGGGTTTTTTTTCAATTTTTAATTAAGATTGTTAAAAATAATCAGCAACAACAGAGGAAAATTGATATAGCAGGTAATGGTATTGTGTATTGTCAGTGATAATAAGACATTATTTTACTGCAAACAGAACTATTTTACAGCAATTACAACACACTAACCTATTTCCGTCGTAATGACGATTCAAAACTTCACTATTGAGATGTATGAAAAAAAGCAGTCTTGTTTTTTATCATTGAAAATACCAGTACTTAACATTAATTCCTAGAACGCCCACAGGGCTTTCTAGGAACTGATGTTACGTAGTGGTATTATCAGTGATAAAAAGACATTATTTTACTGCAAACAGAACTAACTTACAGCAATTACAATACACTGATCTATTTCCGTATTTCGCCGTAATGACGATTCAAAACTTCACATATTGAAAATACCAGTACTTAACATTAATTCCTAGAACGCCCACATGGCTTTCTAGGAACTGATGTTACATAGTGGTATTATCAGTGATAAAAAGACATAATTTTAATGCAAACAGAACTAACTTACAGCAATTACAATACACTGATCTATTTCCGTATTTCGCCGTAATGACGATTCAACACTTCACAATTTGAGATGTATGAAAAAAGCAGTCTTGTTTTTTTATCATTGAAAATACCAGTACTTAACATTAATTCCTAGAACGCCCACAGGACTTTCTAGGAACTGATGTTACGTAGTGGTATTATCAGTGATAAAAAGACATTATTTTACTGCAAACAGAACTAACTTACAGCAATTACAATACACTGATCTATTTCCGTATTTCGCCGTAATGACGATTCAAAACTTCACAATTTGAGATGTATGAAAAAAAGCAGTCTTGTTTTTTTATCATTGAAAATACCAGTACTTAACATTAATTCCTAGAACGCCCACAGGGCTTTCTAGGAACTGATGTTACGTAGTGGTATTATCAGTGATAAAAAGACATTATTTTACTGCAAACAGAACTAACTTACAGCAATTACAATACACTGATCTATTTCCGTATTTCGCCGTAATGACGATTCAACACTTCACAATTTGAGATGTATGAAAAAAGCAGTCTTGTTTTTTTATCATTGAAAATACCAGTACTTAACATTAATTCCTAGAACGCCCACAGGGCTTTCTAGGAACTGATGTTACGTAGTGGTATTATCAGTGATAAAAAGACATTATTTTACTGCAAACAGAACTAACTTACAGCAATTACAATACACTGATCTATTTCCGTATTTCGCCGTAATGACGATTCAAAACTTCACAATTTGAGATGTATGAAAAAAGCAGTCTTGTTTTTTTATCATTGAAAATACCAGTACTTAACATTAATTCCTAGAACGCCCACAGGGCTTTCTAGGAACTGATGTTACGTAGTGGTATTATCAGTGATAAAAAGACATTATTTTACTGCAAACAGAACTAACTTACAGCAATTACAATACACTGATCTATTTCAGTATTTCGCCGTAATGACGATTCTACACTTCACAATTTGAGATGTATGAAAAAAATTTTTATCATTGAAAATACCAGTACTTAACATTAATTCCTAGAACGCCCACAGGGCTTTCTAGGAACTGATGTTACGTAGTGGTATTATCAGTGATAAAAAGACATTATTTTACTGCAAACAGAACTAACTTACAGCAATTACAATACACTGATCTATTTCCGTATTTCGCCGTAATGACGATTCAACACTTCACAATTTGAGATGTATGAAAAAAAGCAGTCTTGTTTTTTTATCATTGAAAATACCAGTACTTAACATTAATTCCTAGAATGCCCACAGGGCTTTCTAGGAACTGATGTTACGTAGTGGTATTATCAGTGATAAAAAGACATTATTTTACTGCAAACAGAACTAACTTACAGCAATTACAATACACTGATCTATTTCCGTATTTCGCCGTAATGACGATTCAAAACTTCACAATTTGAGTTGTATGAAAAAAAGCAGTCTTGTTTTTTTATCATTGAAAATACCAGTACTTAACATTAATTCCTAGAACGCTCACATGGCTTTCTAGGAACTGATGTTACATAGTGGTATTATCAGTGATAAAAAGACATTATTTTACTGCAAACAGAACTAACTTACAGCAATTACAATATTTCCGTATTTCGCCGTAATGACGATTCAACACTTCACAATTTGAGATGTATGAAAAAAAGCAGTCTTGTTTTTTTATCATTGAAAATACCAGTACTTAACATTAATTCCTAGAACGCCCACAGGACTTTCTAGGAACTGATGTTACGTAGTGGTATTATCAGTGATAAAAAGACATTATTTTACTGCAAACAGAACTAACTTACAGCAATTACAATACACTGATCTATTTCCGTATTTCGCCGTAATGACGATTCAACACTTCACAATTTGAGATGTATGAAAAAAAGCAGTCTTGTTTTTTTATCATTGAAAATACCAGTACTTAACATTAATTCCTAGAACGCCCACAGGGCTTTCTAGGAACTGATGTTACGTAGTGGTATTATCAGTGATAAAAAGACATTATTTTACTGCAAACAGAACTAACTTACAGCAATTACAATACACTGATCTATTTCCGTATTTCGCCGTAATGACGATTCAAAACTTCACAATTTGAGATGTATGAAAAAAAGCAGTCTTGTTTTTTTATCATTGAAAATACCAGTACTTAACATTAATTCCTAGAACGCCCACAGGGCTTTCTAGGAACTGATGTTACGTAGTGGTATTATCAGTGATAAAAAGACATTATTTTACTGCAAACAGAACTAACTTACAGCAAATTACAATACACTGATCTATTTCCGTATTTCGCCGTAATGACGATTCAAAACTTCACAATTTGAGGTGTATGAAAAAAAGCAGTCTTGTTTTTTTATCATTGAAAATACCAGTACTTAACATTAATTCCTAGAACGCCCACAGGGCTTTCTAGGAACTGATGTTACGTAGTGGTATTATCAGTGATAAAAAGACATTATTTTACTGCAAACAGAACTAACTTACAGCAATTACAATACACTGATCTATTTCCGTATTTCGCCGTAATGACGATTCAACACTTCACAATTTGAGATGTATGAAAAAAAGCAGTCTTTTTTTTTTATCATTGAAAATACCAGTACTTAACATTAATTCCTAGAACGCCCACAGGGCTTTCTAGGAACTGATGTTACGTAGTGGTATTATCAGTGATAAAAAGACATTATTTTACTGCAAACAGAACTAACTTACAGCAATTACAATACACTGATCTATTTCCGTATTTCGCCGTAATGACGATTCAAAACTTCACAATTTGAGATGTATGAAAAAAAGCAGTCTTGTTTTTTTATCATTGAAAATACCAGTACTTAACATTAATTCCTAGAACGCCCACAGGGCTTTCTAGGAACTGATGTTACGTAGTGGTATTATCAGTGATAAAAAGACATTATTTTACTGCAAACAGAACTAACTTACAGCAATTACAATACACTGATCTATTTCCGTATTTCGCCGTAATGACGATTCAACACTTCACAATTTGAGATGTATGAAAAAAAATTTTATCATTGAAAATACCAGTACTTAACATTAATTCCTAGAACGCCCTACTGCAAACAGAACTAACTTACA
Source organism: Pictodentalium vernedei (assembly GCA_031216915.1). NCBI lineage: Eukaryota > Metazoa > Mollusca > Scaphopoda > Dentaliida > Dentaliidae > Pictodentalium > Pictodentalium vernedei. The sequence goes on from CM062295.1 coordinate 698,351,113, forward strand.
GCAATTACAATACACTGATCTATTTCCGTATTTCGCCGTAATGACGATTCAAAACTTCACAATTTGAGTTGTATGAAAAAAAGCAGTCTTGTTTTTTATCATTGAAAATACCAGTACTTAACATTAATTCCTAGAACGCCCACATGGCTTTCTAGGAACTGATGTTACATAGTGGTATTATCAGTGATAAAAAGACATTATTTTACTGCAAACAGAACTAACTTACAGCAATTACAATATTTCCGTATTTCGCCGTAATGACGATTCAACACTTCACAATTTGAGATGTATGAAAAAAAGCAGTCTTGTTTTTTATCATTGAAAATACCAGTACTTAACATTAATTCCTAGAACGCCCACATGGCTTTCTAGGAACTGATGTTACGTAGTGGTATTATCAGTGATAAAAAGACATTATTTTACTGCAAACAGAACTAACTTACAGCAATTACAATACACTGATCTATTTCCGTATTTCGCCGTAATGACGATTCAACACTTCACAATTTGAGTTGTATGAAAAAAAGCAGTCTTGTTTTTTATCATTGAAAATACCAGTACTTAACATTAATTCCTAGAACGCCCACATGGCTTTCTAGGAACTGATGTTACGTAGTGGTATTATCAGTGATAAAAAGACATTATTTTACTGCAAACAGAACTAACTTACAGCAATTACAATACACTGATCTATTTCCGTATTTCGCCGTAATGACGATTCAACACTTCACAATTTGAGATGTATGAAAAAAAGCAGTCTTGTTTTTTTATCATTGAAAATACCAGTACTTAACATTAATTCCTAGAATGCCCACAGGGCTTTCTAGGAACTGATGTTACGTAGTGGTATTATCAGTGATAAAAAGACATTATTTTACTGCAAACAGAACTAACTTACAGCAATTACAATACACTGATCTATTTCCGTATTTCGCCGTAATGACGATTCAAAACTTCACAATTTGAGTTGTATGAAAAAAAGCAGTCTTGTTTTTTTATCATTGAAAATACCAGTACTTAACATTAATTCCTAGAACGCTCACATGGCTTTCTAGGAACTGATGTTACATAGTGGTATTATCAGTGATAAAAAGACATTATTTTACTGCAAACAGAACTAACTTACAGCAATTACAATATTTCCGTATTTCGCCGTAATGACGATTCAACACTTCACAATTTGAGATGTATGAAAAAAAGCAGTCTTGTTTTTTTATCATTGAAAATACCAGTACTTAACATTAATTCCTAGAACGCCCACAGGACTTTCTAGGAACTGATGTTACGTAGTGGTATTATCAGTGATAAAAAGACATTATTTTACTGCAAACAGAACTAACTTACAGCAATTACAATACACTGATCTATTTCCGTATTTCGCCGTAATGACGATTCAACACTTCACAATTTGAGATGTATGAAAAAAAGCAGTCTTGTTTTTTTATCATTGAAAATACCAGTACTTAACATTAATTCCTAGAACGCCCACAGGGCTTTCTAGGAACTGATGTTACGTAGTGGTATTATCAGTGATAAAAAGACATTATTTTACTGCAAACAGAACTAACTTACAGCAATTACAATACACTGATCTATTTCCGTATTTCGCCGTAATGACGATTCAAAACTTCACAATTTGAGATGTATGAAAAAAAGCAGTCTTGTTTTTTTATCATTGAAAATACCAGTACTTAACATTAATTCCTAGAACGCCCACAGGGCTTTCTAGGAACTGATGTTACGTAGTGGTATTATCAGTGATAAAAAGACATTATTTTACTGCAAACAGAACTAACTTACAGCAAATTACAATACACTGATCTATTTCCGTATTTCGCCGTAATGACGATTCAAAACTTCACAATTTGAGGTGTATGAAAAAAAGCAGTCTTGTTTTTTTATCATTGAAAATACCAGTACTTAACATTAATTCCTAGAACGCCCACAGGGCTTTCTAGGAACTGATGTTACGTAGTGGTATTATCAGTGATAAAAAGACATTATTTTACTGCAAACAGAACTAACTTACAGCAATTACAATACACTGATCTATTTCCGTATTTCGCCGTAATGACGATTCAACACTTCACAATTTGAGATGTATGAAAAAAAGCAGTCTTTTTTTTTTATCATTGAAAATACCAGTACTTAACATTAATTCCTAGAACGCCCACAGGGCTTTCTAGGAACTGATGTTACGTAGTGGTATTATCAGTGATAAAAAGACATTATTTTACTGCAAACAGAACTAACTTACAGCAATTACAATACACTGATCTATTTCCGTATTTCGCCGTAATGACGATTCAAAACTTCACAATTTGAGATGTATGAAAAAAAGCAGTCTTGTTTTTTTATCATTGAAAATACCAGTACTTAACATTAATTCCTAGAACGCCCACAGGGCTTTCTAGGAACTGATGTTACGTAGTGGTATTATCAGTGATAAAAAGACATTATTTTACTGCAAACAGAACTAACTTACAGCAATTACAATACACTGATCTATTTCCGTATTTCGCCGTAATGACGATTCAACACTTCACAATTTGAGATGTATGAAAAAAAATTTTATCATTGAAAATACCAGTACTTAACATTAATTCCTAGAACGCCCTACTGCAAACAGAACTAACTTACAGCAATTACAATACACTGATCTATTTCCGTATTTCGCCGTAATGACGATTCAAAACTTCACAATTTGAGTTGTATGAAAAAAAGCAGTCTTGTTTTTTATCATTGAAAATACCAGTACTTAACATTAATTCCTAGAACGCCCACATGGCTTTCTAGGAACTGATGTTACATAGTGGTATTATCAGTGATAAAAAGACATTATTTTACTGCAAACAGAACTAACTTACAGCAATTACAATATTTCCGTATTTCGCCGTAATGACGATTCAACACTTCACAATTTGAGATGTATGAAAAAAAGCAGTCTTGTTTTTTTATCATTGAAAATACCAGTACTTAACATTAATTCCTAGAACGCCCACAGGACTTTCTAGGAACTGATGTTACGTAGTGATATTATCAGTGATAAAAAGACATTATTTTACTGCAAACAGAACTAACTTACAGCAATTACAATACACTGATCTATTTCCGTATTTCGCCGTAATGACGATTCAACACTTCACAATTTGAGATGTATGAAAAAAAGCAGTCTTTTTTTTTTATCATTGAAAATACCAGTACTTAACATTAATTCCTAGAACGCCCACAGGGCTTTCTAGGAACTGATGTTACGTAGTGGTATTATCAGTGATAAAAAGACATTATTTTACTGCAAACAGAACTAACTTACAGCAATTACAATGCACTGATCTATTTCCGTATTTCGCCGTAATGACGATTCAAAACTTCACAATTTGAGATGTATGAAAAAAAGCAGTCTTGTTTTTTTATCATTGAAAATACCAGTACTTAACATTAATTCCTAGAACGCCCACAGGGCTTTCTAGGAACTGATGTTACGTAGTGGTATTATCAGTGATAAAAAGACATTATTTTACTGCAAACAGAACTAACTTACAGCAATTACAATACACTGATCTATTTCCGTATTTCGCCGTAATGACGATTCAACACTTCACAATTTGAGATGTATGAAAAAAAATTTTATCATTGAAAATACCAGTACTTAACATTAATTCCTAGAACGCCCTACTGCAAACAGAACTAACTTACAGCAATTACAATACACTGATCTATTTCCGTATTTCGCCGTAATGACGATTCAAAACTTCCCAATTTGAGTTGTATGAAAAAAAGCAGTCTTGTTTTTTATCATTGAAAATACCAGTACTTAACATTAATTCCTGGAACGCCCACATGGCTTTCTAGGAACTGATGTTACATAGTGGTATTATCAGTGATAAAAAGACATTATTTTACTGCAAACAGAACTAACTTACAGCAATTACAATATTTCCGTATTTCGCCGTAATGACGATTCAACACTTCACAATTTGAGATGTATGAAAAAAAGCAGTCTTGTTTTTTTATCATTGAAAATATCAGTACTTAACATTAATTCCTAGAACGCCCACAGGACTTTCTAGGAACTGATGTTACGTAGTGGTATTATCAGTGATAAAAAGACATTATTTTACTGCAAACAGAACTAATTTACAGCAATTACAATACACTGACCTACACTGATGTATAAAAAATCACTTTTTACCTATTTACAGAGTAGTAGGAGCAGTTAAGTTGGCCACCCTTTTTAAAAGTTGACTAGTTGTTAGTTCGTCGTGACGGTAAAGTCGCCAGAGTTGAAAGAGCTTGCCCTGCATAATTTGTTTTTGTTTCCTTTGAATCCGTCTAAGTTTCTCTTCTTGGACAAGCTGACACTGAATGGGGACAAGTGAAGCTTCCTTATGCAACAATGATATAAGTTTGTAAAATGATAGATTGCCTTGATGGGCTCTGACATTCAGGCGGTGGTGCCAACCTTCGACATCATTGTTTGTACGAATGGCCTTCTTATAAACACACCAGTCGGACGAAGACCAGGGACTCTCAGAGAGCCATGTATTTTGGATGTAGTCAGTTAGTGGTCTCAATTGGTCTGTAGTGCAACATTGTATTTGATGAAACGTAGGCTCTATATGTTCATTTGGTATATATGGAAGGGCAAACAGTTCTGTGAGTGTGCATTGTGTGCATGTCCAGTGAAATGTTGTTTCACCATCTCTCAATTGCCGGTATTGATGATCAGTTATGTTTATACCACATTTGATATGACACCATTTCTTGCAGTGGTCACAGTCAATAGCTCTGCTGTTCTTCCGAATTCCTTTAGCACATTGAATGCAAGGATGAGTCGGAGGCATTTTTCCAATGTTCCTCTTGTTTGTCAGACGGTATGATTATGACACCAGTGAGTATGTATGTATGTATGAATGAAAGGTTTTAGCGCGCCGAAGGCGCGCAGGGACGATGTGGGATTTACAAATCCCTTGCGACCCGGTTAGCCTTATTTTATTTCACTTGGATCTTGGATCACACAGGCCTAGCTTTCCTATTGCCTCAAATGGGGTCTGAAGGGGTATGCACGCGGTTAGAATTCCTGGCAGTTTGCATTGGAGTGATAGATTGTCAAAGACCAAACCCTCAACGCCATTAAGACTATTGGAGAGTGGGCTCTATTCGGTTCCAGCTTGGCGATGGTAGAGGTTTGAGTCCCACCATGGTGGCGAGCCAGAATATAATGTTGTGCGATGGCAATTTTAAGGGAAAAAGAAAAAAGAAAACCAAACAGCAACGCCGGTTTGGTAGCGGCCCCGGTATATGACCATAGCGGTTACAAAAAAGGAATGGAGAAAGCTCCAACAGTTTAGTTTGAAAAAACCGGGAGTCATCCATCAAGCCTTCTGGGAGATAGGATGCCGTATGTGATTTGAGGTATCTGGTTATCCTTCGGGAATTCCAAATGACCTCCACCCCCCCCACCCCCACAAAAAAAAAAAAAAAAAAAAAAAAAAAAGAAAAAAAAAAGCCCTTTAAAGGGCTGTTTGCTGGCAAGATTGTTTCAATCCTTGCCTTGGTCTTGTTAGGTTTTCTGCACATCTTTGCTTGAGGATTGTTTCAATCCCTCATAGTCTGTCATTCAGTTTGGTCGTGTGTCTGTTGAGATAGAGGAGGTAGAAAAGATAGAGAGCTGGAAATTAGAGCAATTCGGTTTTTAATTTACACCTTTTCCGTCCTTTTGGATGGGGAAGCCAGCATTTTTTCCCCGAGATTTATATCTCAAGGAGGGGAGACCCGGCAGCAGGTGGAGATTTTCCTCGCTGTTTGCAACTCCCACTGGTAACAGAGGCAAGCTTTCGTGCGTATCGTGTCACCCGCAGCCAGTTCTAAATTTAGGTCACAGAATAACTGGCTCACCCCATCACAATGATGTAATCTTTAACCCTTTCGATAGACATGCCCCAGATTATTTAGTTTTCCTATTGAGGACGCGATGCGCATTGAGTTCTATTATTAATTCGCTGTCTTGAAGTCTGTTTAGAGTTTTGCTTTGAAGATCTTTTAAGCGCATTGCTATAGTGTCTATTTTTGCTATCTCGTGAAGTTGTTTTATCGATGTCCACGTGGGCTTGCGTAGAGCCACGCGCAAGGCATGATTTTGGACCCGTTGTAGTTTTTCAATGTTGGTTTTATTCAGGTCACTTGTTATTATGGCCCCATACTCTAGTACTGGGCGTATATATGATTTGTAAAGATTGAGGAGAATTTCTTTATTGGCTCCCCAATTTTTACCTCTGATCATTTTCAGGAAATTGATGCGTTTAGTGGCTTTGACGGTGACTGAGTTTATGTGATTGTTTAGATTGAGACTGCTATCCAGGTTGAATCCCAGAAACTTTGCCTCATTACTAGCTTCAAGTTTATGATCGTAAAGCTTAAGCTCAATATTAGGGACAGGCTTTTTCCTTTGTTTTTTATAGAATGTGATTCTTTGTGTTTTCGTGGCATTTAGCTTGATGCGCCACAGAGCGCACCAGTCTTGCAGGTCGCGGATGGTATCCTGCAGGCGGTTTTGTATTATGTTTCCAGACTTACTGGCCGTCCACATTCCTTTGTCGTCTGAGAATTGAGATAGTTCAACATGGTTCTTCCCTAGTTTGTCAATGTCATTCACATATATTATAAATAGAAGCGGGCTGAGAACCGAACCCTGTGGAGTGCCCGCTTCGAGTTTTACCTCGGCTGACACTTCGCGGTTGACTCTCACTTTGATTTTTCGATCAGATAAAAATGATGATATGATCCTTAGAATTTTGGTAGGTAGCCCCATTTTAGCTAGTTTGTATCTCATGCCATCGTGCCAGACAGAGTCAAACGCTTTTTCTACGTCGAGTAATAGCGCGGTTCCTATTTCATTTTGACTGAACGCCGTTTTCATATAATCTACCAGTCTATAAACATGCTCGATTCCCTCTCTTTGGCTCCTGTATGCCCTTTGCCACTTATTGAAAAAGCTGATTGATTCGAGATGGCTGCGGAGTCTAGTCGTGAGAATCCGTTCGAAAATTTTTCCAATACAGCTGAGTAGGCTGATTGGGCGGTAATTAGCTGGGTTGCTCAAATCCTTGTCGGGTTTGGGTATCATGACTCCTGTAGCTACTTTCCAACATTTTGGGAAGTATCCACTAGAGAGACAGCAGTTTAGGAGGTTAGTGAGTCTACCGAAAAAAGTGTTGGGACATTGTTTCAGGATTTTGTATGAGACCTCGTCCCCTCCTGGGGAAGAAGAAGACTTACATTTTTTAATTGTGTTAGCCACTTCTTGTTTGCTTATCGGTTCCGTGAGTTCATGGCCATCCCCGTCCTCGGGCGTTTGGCTGAAGTTGGCATCGTTAAACGTTGTCTTGAACAAATTTGTTTACTTTTTCTTTGAACTTGTCATCAAACCTATCGCCCTCATGTGGACGATGATATTTCTTAAGGAGCTCAGCAAAGGCGCTAGCCTTCGCCTTGTCATCCAGGGCCATAGTTCCATCGTTGATCTTTAGTGCCTTACTGTTGGCGTCTTTATGTTTTTGTCCAGTAAGGGTTTTAAAAGTATCCCAAAACTTTTTAGTCTCCCTGAGTCCATTTAGATTTTCCGTTGCTTTTTTCCATCTCACGCGATTGTCGTTTGCTATTGCTTTTTTAACTTCGCCGTGGAGGCGATTATACACGGCTTTAAGTTCGACCTTTTTAGTTGGAAGTTTTTCTGATTTGTATGCTCGGAAGGCCTTTCTTTTTTGTTTTATTATTTGGAGTGTGGTTTCAGTTATTCTGTTGGCCCGCGGTTTAACTGTCTGTTTGGGACAAATCTCATCAAGAGTGTTGTTAATGACTTCACTGAGATTGGTACATGCTTGCTCGAGCTCGCAGGTATTCATTGGGTCGTTTTTGTTTATTTTAACCTGAATTATTTTTCTGAAGAGGTCCCAGTCAATTTTGGATAGATTCCTCCTCCTCATTGTGGGGTATCTTGCGGGTCCGCTGCAACCGTGTAATGTAGCATGAACAGGCAGGTGGTCGCTACCTAAATCATCGTCCCCCACATATATGTCTTGCATTTGATTAGTTATTGATTTACTGGTTATAATTAGGTCAAGGATGTCGGATTGGTGGAGGGTGTTGTTACTGACGTGAGTAATGTCGTGGTCGTTATTTAATACAAAAAGATCAAATTGTTCGATGATATTGAAGAGAGCGTCGCCATTGGGCTCCGTTTTATTGCATCCGAAAACCTGATGTTTGGCATTGAAATCACCTAAGAAAATACAGTGTTTGTGATTTTTCACAAAGAATTCAAAGACTTTGCTGTCAACTGTTTTTTTCGGTTCATTATAATATGAGATTACGGCAACTTTTTTATGATCTAGTTCAATCTCAGCGGCAATCACCTCTGCGTTGAGATGATCGCTTGATATCGTTTTATATTTTAAGTCCTGCCTTATGAGGAGAGCGACTCCGCCTCCACGTTGTGTGGGACGGTCTCGTCTAATGATGTTGAATCCACTTAGCAAAAATGTCTTACTTGGCTTTAACCATGTTTCGCTGATACCAATTACATCTACGTTGGTGAAGTAATCGGACATCTGTGAGCTTTTGCAGTTAACGCTTCGAGCGTTCCACTGAATTATTTTCAACTTATCCATAAGTGTTCAGTATCTGACGTAATTTTACTAGTTAACGTGTTGTGGGTGTGATTTATATTTTATTTATGGCGGCTTCTATTAGCGAGGAAGAAATTTGAGTTCGATATAATTTGGATGCTGTTTTCCCAACTTCTTTACATATGTCGGAAAGACTGACGTCGAAGTGTTTGTTCATTATATTAAAAATTGAACCAGCCATTAGGCTGCACTTCGAATGTGGAGAGGTTGAGTTTTCTACGCTGTTGACATTAATAGCTTTGAGTTCTATGTCGGTTTTAACTTTTTTGTAGTGGGGACACCCCCGATAATTGCTTGGGTGTTGCCCGTTACAATTTGGGCATTTCAGTGTTGAAACCTTGCACGACTTTGTTATATGTTTTTCGCCGCATTTCATGCAACGCAACTCTCCTTTGCATCTGTTCGACATGTGGCCAAATTTCTGGCATTTATGACATTGTGTGGGCTGAGGCAAAACACGATACTCCTCAGTCTCATATTTTTGTCCGTTAATACAAACACCTTTGTTAATGAAGTTAAGTTTTATGGCTCTATTGGGGCATTTTACTTTAATTTTCCACGTAGGGTTGCCTGTAGTCTTAGATATTAGTCTCCCCCACGAGTATCCCGACAGGGCTTCATCAATATCCCCATCATTGATCTTTGTGGGAACCCTTGTGACGACTACGCAGGGGTTTTGCAGCGGTTGATGTGGTTGTTTATTCGTCCGGTGTTTGGCCGTATTATCCTTTTGAGGTTGTTTAGAAAGGGCTCTTACCTTGTCGGCAAAAGATACACCACCGTCAGTGGTGAATGTTGGCGTCGCTGGTATCGTTTCCGTTGCGTTACTGTCTGCCGATTTCCCACCATTGTGGATCTCCGCACTGGTTGTTACTACTGTAACATCCATGGTGTCCGAGGTCTCAACGACAACAACACCCGGGTTATGGGTGTGTGTCGACGCTTTCCGGGTTTTCTTAGCCACTGTTTCTATTTCCAGGGACTCGCCATTTTCCTGGAAGTCTGTATCCAATTTCCTTTTCGGGCGCGGCGTAATCTGATTGACCACATCACAGGTGGGAACAGTAGTTGCCTCTTGCTCTATGAGCGAACGCAACCAGTTGTCTTAACTGGTGGTAACGAGTTCCGAGCCCTGATTTGGTGGTACCTCCAAAGAGATGGCGTGCACAGGTCTCCCCATCTCAGCGGTATTATCTGTAAAGGGCGAAACAGGTGTCGGATTAGTTTTGCCCACCATCCCCTTGCTAGGATTAGTTTTCGAAAACTGCTGAGTTGTATCAACTGGTTTTGAAACACTAGCGATATCCGTAACTGTGTTCGTTTTAAGGCCCAACGAGTTGGACTCCACACCCTTGCCCTTTTGTTTAGAGTTTCCGTTGCTGAGGCACGAACCCAAACCTGAATTATTTCTTCCTTTTCCCTTTTTTCCAGATGCCGACTTATTTTCTTTTTTTGATTCCGTCGAAGCTTTTATTAATTCCATTTTTTCTTTCTCGAACTGTTCTTTTTGAGCCCTAATATCCGAGCGCAAACCCTCTATAGTGTCGTTCAATCTAGCTATCTCTTTTTGAAATCCAGATATCATCGATATTAAATCCATTCCCGAAGTGGGTTCAGTGGTGGAGTTAGTTGCCATGTCACTCTGTTCAGTTATCAGTTATTGTCTAAGTTATCAGCAAATTATTGGTAAAATATTTCGTTGAAGTATATTTAGTTTTAACAGAGAAAAGCAAACAGAAAATAGATAGAGTTAAAGATAAACACTTACAAAATTATACTAGAGTGCACAGAAGTGGTACAGAGAACAATAGGCTTTGTTAATATCCAAGCTGTGAGATGTGTTCAGTCAGGAGCTTTCACAGACACGTCCGTTCAGTATGACTGTCAATTACTGATGTGACACCAGTGCAGTGCAGGCCTCAATATTTATAAGATGATCGACGATTTCACAGTTTTTGTAATTCAGCTTGGGTTTCCCTTGATAATGAAGAAGTCCGAAAACAAATAAAAGGATCAAAAAGCAAGGTGGAAATACCCGTAATTGCTAATCATACACACACACCTTTTGATAAACCGTCGATGGCAAAAACATTTAACAGATTAATTCAGTGATTGACAAGGTGTCATTCGGTCCCGTTTGAAGTAAAGGAGGAGTGATTTGCACAAAAACATCCATTTTGGATTGCTTGTCAGTTGTCACACTTTCCTGAGTTATCACTCTAACAACATTATAATCATGACAGGTTTGTCACAAACAGAGCTCGTTTGTCTGTTTTTACAACAATAACGCTCCCATTGTAATTTTTAAAAAATGTATGTGATCAGAAATGTGTGCAATGTTGTACTGTGCAGACACGAATGTTCGTGGAAGATTTATGCTTCAATTTAAAATGTGGAAAAACATAACGTAAAGGTGAGCAGAACCTTGATGAAATTCATTCTATAATATTTAAAACAAGGTTTGTCAGGGCTTGGGTGGATTTACCATGATACTTTTTATAAGGGTGGGGCCGACTTCTCTCATGGGCCGACTTCTCTTACGGGCCGACTTTGTTTTGGGCCGACTTCTCCTATGGGTGACTTTGTTTGGGGCCGACTTCTCTCATGGGCCGACTTCTCCTATGGGCCGACTTTGTTTTGGGCCGAGTTCTCCTATGGCCCGACTTTGTTTGGGGCCGACTTCTCTTATGGGCCGACTTCTCTTGTGGGCCGACTTTGTTTTGGGCCGAGTTCTCCTATGGGCCGACTTCGTTTGGGGCCAACTTCTCCTGCATTCAAATAAACAGCTAGAATATAACTTTTTACCCAACGTAACGGAAAAACAGGCCAGCGCTATTCTCGAATATCGCTATTCAATCCTCTTCAGATTTGTATTTTCTCCTCCGAAAACATAGGTTATGACACGCTCGTTCGAATGAGGGGTCATAACCTACGTTTTAGAAGTGAATTTTTTTTTTTTAGTTACACAAATATTTTTTTCACGAGTGTTGTAAAAGGTTATGTTGGGTAAAGGATGAACTAAGTAACACAAGTAAAGTATAACTGAATTAAGTTTTGAATTTTTTGGATAGGGATTTGGTTTTTTCAGATTTTTTCCGTTTTACCTGCCCAATCTTTTTCCCCAATGTCCTTGGAGCATTGAAGTTGGACTGTCCACATGTTGAAGTTACATTTTTTTACAATTTGGACGGTAATCCCTATTTTTTTGAATAGTTTTGCTTTTTCGTCGCCTGTCATACCTGCCCACGTCACTCTGTCTGTTAAAAATGCCCATGAGAGTCGGCTAGTCGATATTGTCCAGTCGCAACAAGTGCCCTCCTCAGATCCTTGTATTGGTTCTCCATCACTGTCTGCACCCCTTCTATAAAGTCAATTAGTGGTTTTGATTTCCAGTCAACAGCATGTTTCAGTATATTGTTAACCGATTCGCTGTTATTATTGGTCCATGATTTGTCGAAACGTCCATTCTTCGCGTCTTGAATTCTGTCAAGAAGTAGTGGTTGCAAACGTTTCTGGAAATATGGTATGAAGGCTGGCGAGGTTGACTGGCAAAGTTGTTGGAATTCCTCGGCTCTGTCGTCGAACGTTATAGTGTCGTCCGCGCCAATTAGTCCATGTTTACCAAACAAATTGTCCATAAGTACATTCCTTTCAACTTTTGATAACCCAACATCATTTCGCAGTTTATTGTTTACATTCTGGAAAATATGCCTGAAGCATAATATATTAGTTGAGTCGCTGAAGACTGTTTTAATTGCCTTTCTCAATGCTTGTTCGTCGTCTGTTCCCATTATCAGTTGAGTCGTGTCAGTACCGTGCAACTTTATTTTCAAATGGTAAAAAAATGTCCATATGTTTCAAAGTCGCTATTATCGTGAATGAAAATGGGACCTAAAAACAGCGGCGGTTCATCAGTGTCAGTCTGTCGCGCAGTCAATTGTTTAAAACAAGATGCTGTTACATGCATGTCACACAAATTAAATGTTTTATCAAATCCCCAAATGGTCAGCCCACTACAGCATAACCTTTTAATATCCTATAACTGTTGATCAGAGTATAACACAATACATGGTGCTTTTGAATTATTGTGTACCATTTGCCTCACAAAGGGGTGTCCTTCGTGAATCATGTTTTCTAGTTGTATAAAATGGTCGGCTATGTTCCGTCGATATACATATATCAAAACAAAAAACGTAATGATAAGAAGCAAGTTATGGCACCGCGACAAATCAGCGGCTGGCCAAAGTGTTATTATCTTGAACCATCCGCCATAACTTGCTTCTTATCATTACGTTTTTTGTCGCAGATTTGTTTTGAACTGCGTGGGGCACTTAACTCATCAAACTTTAGGTTTAGTTTATTATATACATCTGAAGGTTTCATGGTCTGAGCCATTTGTCCAATTTCTGACATAACTTCCGTGTCTGTCCGTGTATAGCTTTCCGAAGATTTCGAATTGCCATGTCCAACAAGACCTGGAAATTTGCCAATGTATTCGACAACAGCAACTTGCGCCAGATTATATCCACCTAACCAGGTAACTCTTTTTTTAAAACCTTTACTTGCTTTCAAATGCGTGTAATATCGGTGAACTTCTACAAGAGAAGATACCGGTGGCTGTGGGTGAATTCCCGTTTACCATTGACAACTTTCTCTTTACCATGTACACCCTTTCTAGTAAATAGTCTGTTCAATTTACCAAATTCATCAACCAGGTATACAGTCTTAGGGGAAGCACCGCTACTGCTATCCCACACGCCACAATCATCTGAAAAACAACCTTTTTTATTTACGTCCCTCCTGTTACAATTATTATTTTTAATTAGGTAAAATCTATTCTCCTTCAAACCTTTTGGGTACTGATTCAAATGGACTGCAGCTGTTGTCGTTTAGAAGTGAATAAACATCTACAGGCTATTTCACGGACGCCCGCGGAATAGTCAATACACACTGGTTTGGCTATTTCACGGGCCCTGATAAATTATTATTTTTAATTGAGTTCAATACAAAACACACTGTCAGTCGCTCTCCTATAAACACACCCATATGTGCTGATTGGACGAGAAGCTGTCAGATTATAATTATCAAGTGACTGTTTGGTCGTGTGATCACCGAGTTATTGAGTCAGTTGCAATTCCAGTGATGTCCGACATGTTTTGATTTGATTAATTACAGTTACTATTCTTTTCTCACAGTAAATAGATTTGTAATAAAGAAAAATTATGCATCAGTTAGTTGTTGTTATTTTAACCACTCATGTTCCATCATTATCGTCAAACATCTGACTGTTTGATTGAAATATCATCACGTTGTTTTGACGAAACAGAATGGCGGCGCATTATGTATAAGATTTTCGGTGCCTTTTTTGTTGATATGGAATCAGTTAGTTGTTGAAGTCAACTCAACTTTATATTGATCACAAATTGTTTTTACTAACATTTTTTTCTATAAAACCCCGAATCTTCAGGTAAGTCGTCAGTAAGTCGTCAGTTACGGCATAGGATGCCGTAAACTGACGACTTGAATGAATGAAAACCTTTCATTCATTCATTCATTCAAGTCGTCAGTTTACGGCATCCTATCTCCCAGAAGGCTTGATGGATGACTCCCGGTTTTTTCAAACTAAAATGTTGGAGCTTTCTCCATTCCTTTTTTGTAATCGCTCTATGGTCATATACCGGGGCCGCTAACAAACCGGCGTTGCTGTTTGGTTTTCTTTTTTCTTTTTCCCTTAAAATTGCCATCGCACGACATTATATTCTGGCTCGCCACCATGGTTGGACTCAAACCTCTACCATCGCCAAGCTGGAACCGAATAGAGCCCACTCTCTAATAGTCTTAATGGCGTTGAGGGTTTGGTCTTTGACAATCTATCACTCAAATGCAAACTGCCGGGAATTCTAACCGCGTGCATACCCCTTCAGACCCCATCTGAGGCAATAGGAAAGCTAGGCCTGTGTGATCCAAGATCCAAGTGAAATAAAATAAGGCTAACCGGGTCGCAAGGGATTTGTAAATCCCACATCGTCCCTGCGCGCCTTCGGCGCGCTAAAACCTTTCATTCATTCAAGTCGTCAGTTTTATATGAAAACGGCGTTCAGTCAAAATGAAATAGGAACCGCGCTATTACTCGACGTAGAAAAAGCGTTTGACTCTGTCTGGCACAATGGCATGAGATACAAACTAGCTAAAATGGGGCTACCTACCAAAATTCTAAGGATCATATCATCATTTTTATCTGATCGAAAAATCAAAGTGAGGGTCAACCGCGAAGTGTCAGCCGAGGTAAAACGCGAAGCGGGCACTCTACAGGGTTCGGTCCTCAGCCCGCTTCTATTTATAATATATGTGAATGACATTGACAAACTAGGGAAGAACCATGTTGAACTATCTCAGTTCTCAGACGACAAAGGAATGTGGACGGCCAGTAAGTCTGGAAACATAATACAAAACCGCCTGCAGGATACCATCCGCGACCTGCAAGACTGGTGCGCTCTGTGGCGCATCACACGAAAACACAAAGAATCACATTCTATAAAAAACAAAGGAAAAAGCCTGTCCCTAATATTGAGCTTAAGCTTTACGATCATAAACTTGAAGCTAGTAATGAGGCAAAGTTTCTGGGATTCAACCTGGATAGCAGTCTCAATCTAAACAATCACATAAGCTCAGTCACCGTCAAAGCCACTAAACGCATCAATTTCCTGAAAATGATTAGAGGTAAAAATTGGGGAGCCAATAAAGAAATTCTCCTCAATCTTACCAAATCATATATACGCCAGTATTAGAGTATGGGGCCATAATAACAAGTGACCTGAATAAAACCAACATTGAAAAACTACAACGGGTCCAAAATCATGCCTTCCGCGTGGCTCTGCGCAAGCCCACGTGGACATCGATAAAACAACTTCACGAGATAGCAAAAATAGACACTATAGCAATGCGCTTAAAAGATCTTCAAAGCAAAACTCTAAATAGACTTCAAGACAGCGAATTAATAATAGAACTCAATGCGCATCGCGTCCTCAATAGGAAAACTAAATAATCTGGGGCATGTCTATCGAAAGGGTTAAAGATTACATCATGATGATGGGGTGAGCCAGGCATTCTGTGACCTAAATTTAGAACTGGCTGCGGGTGACACGATACGCACGAAAGCTTGCCTCTGATACCAGTGGGAGTTGCAAACAGCGAGGAAAATCTCCACCTGCTGCCGGGTCTCCCCTCCCTGAGATATAAATCTCGGGGAAAAAATGCTGGCTTCCCCATCCAAAAGGACGGAAAAGTTGTAAATTAAAAACCGAATTGCTCTAATTTCCAGCTCTCTATCTTTTCTACCTCCTCTATCTCAACAGACACACGACCAAACTGAATTACAAACTATGAGGTATTGAAACAATCCTCAAGCAAAGATGTGCAGAAAACCTAACAAACCAAACAATCTTGCCAGCAAACAGCCCTTTTAAGGGCTTTTTTGTGTGGGTGGGGGTGGGGGGGAGGGGGGGGCTTGGAGGTCATTTGGAATTCCAGAAGGATAACCAGATACCTCAAAATCACATACGGCATCCTATCTCCCAGAAGGCTTGATGGATGACTCCCGGTTTTTTCAAACTAAACTGTTGGAGCTTTCTCCATTCCTTTTTTGTAACCGCTATGGTCATATACCGGGGCCGCTACCAAACCGGCGTTGCTGTTTGGTTTTCTTTTTTCTTTTTCCCTTAAATTGCCATCGCACAACATTATATTCTGGATCGCCACCATGGTGGGACTCAAACCTCTACCATCGCCAAGCTGGAACCGAATAGAGCCCACTCTCTAATAGTCTTAATGACGTTGAGGGTTTGGTCTTTGACAATCTATCACTCCAATGCAAACTGCCGGGAATTCTAACCGCGTGCATACCCCTTCAGACCCCATTTGAGGCAATAGGAAAGCTAGGCCTGTGTGATCCAAGATCCAAGTGAAATAAAATAAGGCTAACCGGGTCGCAAGGGATTTGTAAATCCCACATCGTCCCTGCGCGCCTTCGGCGCGCTAAAACCTTTCATTCATTCAAGTCGTCAGTTATCAATTTACATTACAAGATGAGTTGTTTAAAAGTCGGAGAATTGTTTGCAAATTTTTCGGAATTGCAAACTGAAATTAAGCGTTACCAAGATGAGAATTTTGTAAATCTTTGGAAAAAAGAAGCAAGAACTTTTGAAGCTGGGAGACGGAAGGCACCCAACAAGAACTTTAATGTCGACCTGGTATATTCTGAGGTTGTGTTTGCATGCTGTCAAATTGATCTTCAAATCTGCTTATTCCATTTATTGAGGACATTCTCTCGTGAAATAACTGTGGACAAACTTGGAATTATATCCGGCGAGCGACAACCACTTCTATCAAAATTAGAATCCATGGCTTAAGCTCAGTGAGAAAGTGATTACATAAAAATATATGAAGAATTTTGTGATATTTCTCCAAATGACAGAGTTTGACGGTACTACGATGAAAATTGGCACAACATTCGCCAAGAGTGGGTAGAAGGTTTAAAATCACAACAGTACAATTTAGGCACCAGTACTAACAATCGGCTGGAGTGTTTTTTTCAGAAGCTGAAACAGATAATAACATCTAAAGTGAATTTAAAGGACTTCATAGTTGGATACGTGTCATGTTTGTCCCATCGACGTGATAGAAATCGACACAAAGTCATAACAGCTATCAGTAAAGTTAGCACAGTACCATTGACTGATGAGTGTGAGGTCGCATTCCAACAGCTAGTAACTGCATTTGCTTTTGAAAAGATTAAGAAACAACTTGACTTGGAACCAAAGGTTAAAGTTCTTGATGAGAACACTGTAGATAGCTCACGTGGTGTTTTGAGTGTCACAAATAACTCATGTTAGTGCCCATGTTATTTATCCACAAAACTACCGTGCCGTCATATTTTTGCTATCCGCACTCGAAATCAGGAGAGACTTTATTGTCCAGAAGTTGTTGACGAAAGGTGGACACATGCTTATAATTACTCACACATGCCTCAACTGATTAGGCCAACACGTTCATCTGTTGTGAAAACACCCCAAAGGAAAATATTAGGTTCAAATGCAAAATACATGAAGGCATTGTTTGAGACACAAAAAATTGCAAGTTGTATTTCCGATATGGGCATGGAGAGATGCAACTTCTACATGAGCAAAATTAGTGAGATGAAGGAACTACTCATTGAAGGGGGAGATTTCTTACTTGTTGAACATATTAGGGACACTGAGTCTACTGAATCTGATCTTTCATCGACGCCTCGGGCAACAACATCCAGGAATTTATTTTCTGCATTGCCAACAATATGTGAACAATCAGACAAAACCTTACCTGATCTTACTAATCCTGGTGAGGAACAGCAGCAAATAGACAATGGCTTACAACCGGAGGATAATCCTTTAGCTGAGGAAAATCCTTTAGCTACAGCATCATTTGCTCCCCAAGCAAAGAAACGTGGTAGACCAAAGGAAGTGTCACATCAGCCGTAGGTTTGCCCCGCAAGCGTCAAAAGGCTGAATCAGAAAAAACTACCTTTTCACAGAAAAGGCACTAAAATGAGACAGAAAATCATGCTCATATGGTTTTTACATGATGATATTGTTGAACAAGCATTGAGTGGCTGTAAAATTTCAGAACAATTTGTTGAGACAATGCCTGAAACTCTTCCATCTTGTTGCCCAGATGCAATCATTGATCTCAATCTGATACGTACTTTCTTTGATGATGATGCTTGGACTGCTGTAACACGTGCTGTTGATGCAAGGAAATTGCTTCCTTTTCACTGTATACATTGCAATGGTGATTTGTCAGATGTTCGCTCTGTAGGTTGTGATAGTTGTTTAAATTGGTCGCACTTTTCCTGTGCTGGGTTAAAAACAGAACCCAAGGTAAAATACTGGTATTGTAAAACATGTAAATGAGATTTTATATCTAGTGTTGTAATTCAAGCCATGTCCCGTGTAGGGTAAAAATACATTTCTACTCCGGACTTCAAGAATTGCATTTGGGGGAAATTTCCACATTATGCCCGAAAGACTGCAAAGAAATAAAAATTGTCCAAGAAAGCGAACAGACAGGCCTAAGTCATGTCCCGTACATGGGTTAAATACATTTCTACCCTCATTCTATACATTTACAATAGATGTTCTCGACTTCAAGAATTGAATTCGTTCAATTCTCGAAGTCGGAAACAGGTATTGTAAATGTATAAAATTAGGGGGAAATTTCCACATTTTGCCCAAAAGACTGCAAAGAAATGAAAATTGTCCAAGAAAGCGACCCGACAGGCCTAAGTCATGTCTCGTACATGGGTTAAATACATTTATAGCCTCATTCTACTTATTTACAATGGCGGTCTGTTTCCGTTATTTATTGTCGTGTATTTTGCTTACTGTAGTCCTAAATATCGGATGTAAATTTTATTTCATATTTTTAATAATAAAATCATTAAACTATTAGAGGAGTTTTTTTTTATTCAAATAATACCAGTCACAATATATACATAATCCAAGAGAGAGAGCCCGTGAAATAGCCAAAACAGTATACATTGACTGTGGTGTAAGTTACACTTAGTTACATATGTCTTCAATCCTTGAGTCTGAGATGTTATAACTGATAAGAAATATATTAGACAGCCAGTATTTTTTCTGTACCCAGTTTGAGTCATAGAGTCGAAATAAACACACATGGACTGGAGTTCTGTATTTCTTTACCTGTTGCCCAACACAGTTATTGTCACAAGATAATAACACGACATGGTGTCAGAAGTGGACCACAACTAAGAACTTGGACGGCTCTGTCGTGGGACTGTGTTATTAACCCTATCATAGTGTTGCATAGAAAAACAACAGGTATGAGTAATACTTACCAGATTGCACCTCCAGAACTGTTCAGTTTCCACCAGCCAAAGGAGTGGCCTAAGTGGATACGTCGGTTTGAGAGATTCAGGGAAGCATCGGGCTTGGCTAAGGAGTCTGAGCAACGTCAAATTAGTACTTTAGTGTACACGATGGGCGACTGGGCGGATGATATCCTATCTTCTTTCGTGTTTGGTGAGGATGAGGATAAAACTCAATATGAGACTGTCAAAGCTAAATTTGAAAGTCACTTCATAATTCGAAGGAATGTCATATTTGAGTGTGCAAAATTTAACACTCGTAAACAAGAGGAGGGTGAATCTGTTGACTCATTTATAACGGCACTGTACACATTGATTGAACACTGTGAATACGGAGCAATAAAAGACGAAATGTTGCGGGATAGAATAGTGGTTGGCCTGCGAGATAGTAGACTATCAGAAAAATTGCAGCTTAATTCTAATTTGACCCTTTCCAAAGCTATGGAAACTGTTTGCCATCAGGCAGCTGTTAAAAAGGAAGCAGCTCAAATGCAACAAAATTTTGAAACTGTTGGTTCAAAAGTAGATGCAGTGAGGAATAAAATGACAAAAAAGTCAAATAATTCCTATAATTCAGGAAATCAGTTTTATAAGTGCAAATGGTGTGGAAAGTCTACACAACATACGAAAGCCAATTGTCCTGCTAAGGATGCAGATTGTTATAATTGTGAATTACGTGGTCATTTTTCATCCATGTGCCACAAGTCGCGAAAACAAGCTAGGGAGAATAACACAATTAGCTTCAATAGAAAGAATCAGCATAGACATAGAGACCCAAGAAATGTGCGAGAAGTCACATAAGAGGCTTATTTATAAACATTGGGATGACGAGTCTAAAAATTTGGATTTTCTTTTGGGTGAAATTACAAAAGACAGGTTTGGTAAAGGCTGGACTGCCGATGTGCAGAGAAATACCAAAACTGTTATGTTCAAGTTGGATACTGGAGCAGATGTCACCTGTATTCCCAAGAGTGTTGCAGATAAATGTAACATTGCAATTAGTAACTGTGGGCACAATTTGTTTGGTCCGTGTAAAAGAAGTTTAATTGTTTTGGGTAAATACACTGGGAAAATAAGAGTTAACAATGCTGAAATTGTAGACGATATGTATGTTATTGAAGGTTTACATACACCACTTTTAGGTAGACCGGCTATTGAAAAATCTAAAATACTTGGTTGTAGTTTCATTGATACAGCAAATGCAGTAAACAACGGAGATAGTCTGATACCTTCAGAGGATTATCCCCATTTGTTTGAAGGTTTGGGGTTAATGAAAATTCAACCATATTGTGTAACTTTGAAGCAAAATGCACAACCTTTTTCTGTAAGTTCTCAAAGAAGAATTCCACTACCACTAATGAATACAGTGAAAGAGGAACTCGAGAGAATGGAAAAGTTTGGCGTGATATAAAAATTTGATAGCCCAACAGAGTGGTGTTCACCAATTGCTGTGGTACCAAAAGGTACCGACAGCAGTGGCAAAACTAACAAAGTGCGCATTTGCATAGATTATACCAAACTGAATCAAAATATTTGTAGAGAAAGGTTTGTTTTACCGTCAGTAGACGAAACCGTCGGTAAGCTCTCAGAAGCCAAATATTTTACGAAATTAGATGCAAATTCTGGTTTTTATCAAATGCCACTTGCTGAGCAATCTAAGTATTTGACAACATTTATAACACCGTTTGGGCGATGGTATTTTAACAGAGTCCCGTTTGGAATTTCGTCTGGTTCGGAATTGTTTCAGAAGCATATTTCTGATATTCTAAAAGGTGAAAAGGGTGTCGTAGCCCATATGAATGATATTTTGATATTTGGATCTACAATTGAGCAACACAATAATCATTTAAAGTGTAACAGTTCGGGCTTCGGGTGATTGTTAGGACTTCACGAAATGGATGGATGGCTGTGTTACCCAAACTAGACCAGGTTCTATAAATCACTAACTCTGAAATGGAATCTATAACAGTTTATTTTGTGAAATTTGTACAATTGTTTGTTTTGTCAGATTTACTCTATCGAAAAAAAAATGTAACTGTTCAAGAGGAAATGTTTAAAAAAAACCAAAAAAAAAAACCTTTATAAACATTGACTAAATCTGTTTAAACTGTAGATACTTTTAATCTGTCTTAATTTACTGGGGCATTATTTTAGTAAAATTTAGAAACATTAATTTACTTTTACCTCAAATCATTTTGTTTTACATTTATTTATTTTGACTTTGAAATTTTTTGAAGTTAAATTGTTTAACATAAATGAAGTCATTTTGTTTCACATTTATTTAATGTACTGGAGTTAAATTATTCGAAAGAGGCATGGCTCAAAAGGCTGACCTTTCAGAAGGGCTAGTAATTGCCCAGGGAAAAATCATCAACTGAACACTGAAGTGAGAAAAAACTACGAATTTATAGCCAAAATTCAACATGAAAAGTCTGTGACTAGATCCATTGGCTAACTGATAGTTTGACCAACACTCTGGGCCTATCAGTAGGAAGACTATTCCAGAGTTAAAATTATCTCCCTTTTTAAATGTCTAAGCCAATCAAAATGCTTGTTTTAACTGCTTTTGGTGACCATGAAGAAGGCAAAATGGCGATTTTCAACCTTTGCCAAGTACAAGAAATTTAACCAAAAATTCTGTAACTTTTAGATTGCCAAAGAATTATAGGTAAAAAACTTAGCCAAATGAATGTAAAAAATACGTAAATTTGATGGATATCATCGCCCATCCACACAATAATGATTTTAGACTGACTTTTAAGCATTACTGTGGAAAACATGGCGAAAATAGGAGAGTTGGCAAAAGCAAGCATTCCAAAACGCCAAACAGTTGTATGTCAAAAAAAAAATCGAAATAACTGCAGAAAATATGTGAATTGGATGGACATTACTGCCCATGTATGAAATAATACTTTTAGATAGAAATTTCAGATTTTCCTGTGAAAATCAGGACGAAAATAGGTGAGTTACAAAAAAAAAACGTGACTCTGTCACATTCCTCCCTGCTTTAAAAAAAAAAAAAAAAATCCTTGTTTTTTTTTCCACTAATCTGACACATAACCATCAAAGTTCTTAATTTCTCCTACACTTTGCTTCTCTCCTTCTCTCAGCCAGTTCTGTTTTCTTTTTTTAACAATATGTCCATCACACTCAATGACCTCCTCATCCCGACACACAACTTCTCTACTCGAAGAATAATTGTTTACAATGTCCTGTCCTCTCTTCCATTTCTCACTAGCTAGAACTTTCAACTGGTCCCTTATCAACAGTTTATCAGAAGCTGATGGCACACGTGGTGGTAAAACATCTCCTGGACTAAGATAACCTAGGTTATCTGCTTCAACAGTTTCTAAATTTGTATGGTTAAAAATCCTGTGATGACGGTTAATGTCACATTTTCTTTTAAACTTCTTCCCACATGAGGAACACTTAAATAACTTTTTAGTTTTTTATGTACATTGTTCCAGTGTTCATATAAATTGGCAGGTTTATGAAATACTGTATCCACACAATTTGTTACAGGGCAGGTCTGTCCAAGTAAGTTGAATACTCCTCGATTCTCTTCTCTAAATTCCTTTAATTCTTCATCAATTCCTTCTAGGAGCTCCATTTTCTTTCTACCAAATTTATTATGGACTATATACCTCTGGTTTCTTAATGAGCCTGCCTCTCCTAGTTTTAATTTGAGGACTTACTAAATCAGAAACACTATCATTATTTGTTTCAGTGTCACTACCAGAAGTTATTGTTAAATCAGAAAGAAGGTTAATATCTGTTTTGTTTAGGTTAATTTCAGTATTAATTATTGGAGGATTGTTATCTGGAGCCTGCAACCATTTATCTGGAACATTTGTACCTACATAAGGTTTCAATTGATCAATATGTACATTTTTTTATTACTGCATCAGGTCTACTCTGAATACTGATTATTACATCTGAGATGAGATGTACCACCAAATAAGGTCCGGTCCAACCTAGTCCTAATTTTTTCTTACCTCTAGGCGGATACCACCGCCAAACCCAGTCCCCAATTTGATAGCACCGATTTTTTATGTTTTTATCATAATTTGTTTTCTGTCTTTTTGCAGATATTTGTAACTGTTTATTTGCAAACTCAAATGAAGACACCATTGTTTTCTGGAGCCATTCTACGTAAGCAATTGGACATTCAGGAGATGAGTTGGGCGGGAGTCCAACCATCAAATCGAGTGGCAATTGAATCTCACGTCCAAGCATTAATAAATTTGGTGTACAATGTGTAGAACTATGCTGACTGGCCCTGTATGCCATCATCAGATATGGTAGATGAATATCCCAATCAGTGTGATTTTCGTTCACAAACAGTGAAAGCATTTGTAACAATGTTCTGTTAAATCTCTCGACCATACCATCAGATTGAGGTCTGTATGGCGTGGTTCGAGATTTTTCGACATTTAACATATGGCAAATTTCAGTAAACAGAGCAGACTCAAATTCCCTTCCCTGGTCTGTGTGAATACGTTCACGGCATCCAAAACGGCATATGAACTGTGTAACTGATACATCAGCTGCAGCTTGAGCAGTGTGATGTCTTAGGGGAAAAGTTTCCTGCCACTTCGTGAAATATTCTCCCACTACTATAATGTACTCATTATCATTGTCAGTGAATGGTAGAGGTCCTAAAATATCAATAGCAATACACTTCATTGGCTTATTATTTGAGACCTGACTCAGAGGATTGTGTCCTAAACCAGGTCCTGGTTTCCTTTGGGCACACTCCTCACAATCGGCACACCATCTTTGGATATTTTCATTCATTCCCGGCCAATAAAACCTACTTTTTACTGAACTTATCATTTTATCACGACCTAAATGTCCACCTGTTCGATCAGCATGTAACTTTTGGAAAATAAACTCTCTCATTTTCACAGGAGCAATTAACTGATTTACACCCCGATTTGAAGACCTTCCTTTCCTATACAACAATCCATTTTCAATAAACAATTGTTCCCATTGATTACAGAAACATTTGACATCAACAGGGGCCTGTGACTGCTCTGCCTGATTAGGTTTAACATTTGATTTTTGTTTTGCACTAATTATCCAAGCAATATCTACATCCTTTCCCTGCATGTCCACCAACTCTTCAACTGTCCAACAATCTACCCAATTACTACAGGAAGGTGCAGGAGATGCAATTCCTGTTGTTAAATCAGATGGTGCATTAGTAGTGTTCAAAGGGCAAATAAGTTGAGTTTTATTTACTTCATTTGATGTAATGTTTGTTTTGTCATTAACAACAATTGCCTGGTTATAACTTTGCCTTGAAAATAATTCAATGAGACCCTTAGAAGTGGTTAATGTTTTATTTTTCACATCAAGAATGACCTTATTTACTTTCAGGAAGTCATATCCCAAAATACCACGTAGACCATCTAACTCTGCCACATAAAATGACTGGGTAACTGTTAAGGACCTGAATTTCAACTCCAACTCCATTTCACCCTTTACTTGTATTTTACTTCTGTTAGCTGTAACCAGATGCCTATCCGTTCCGTTCAACATAGAATCCACAAAGCCTAATTGGTGAAATGTTTCAACATCCAAAATTGAACAAGGAGATCCAGTATCCACTAGAAACACACAAACTGACTCATTTACAAAAGCTCTGGCAAACAAACAAGAAAAATCAGTCTTTTGATAAAAATGGCGACTGGGTTTCCGACTTTTTACTTGAATCTAATAACAGTTTAGCTGATTGTATATCCCCATTATCATTTATACCTTTCCTTTCAGGTAATTCACAATCCTTCATACTCATTGACTCAGTTGGTAAAACTACAGAAAGAGAGCTAGAGTCAGCAACTCTAGTTAAACCTAAAGCAGATGTACCCTTTTCCAAGACGTTTTCATCTAAAACCACATCTCCCTGCTGCTTATTAAACAGTTCAGAAGAGTCATCTTCCTTGGGGAGACTGGCATTATCTGGGATGTGTTCAAATCAGGACTCTACCACCTTTGTTTGCTTATGTATATGTTCAGAAAAATGGCAAAATTTTTGTGGTTGCATTTCAAATTCAGCGGCTGTGTTTGCAATCCTCAACCCTGCTGATTGTTGTTTCCCGAATTTCGGTAATCTTGTTGTTGTAACTGTGTTTGTTGATCATGGACACGTTCATCATACATTTTTTTCTACAATGGGCCTCCACATGTCCATTTTTCTGACAGTAATTACAACTGATCGTAGGAACCCTGGGCTGCCTTTGAAGCTGAGAATTTTTTTGTTCTAATAGTTGTAATCTCTGAACCAAATCACATTCAATACCGGGCTCATCTGGGGGATAACGATTACGACTAACAGGACCTTCAATAACTTCATATATTAATCAACTGAATTTCTCTAACATCAATTGTAAGATAAACATCGTCCTCGTTTGATGCTGTGATTAAAGTTAACGCCTTTCCAAATTGTTTTTTTTAAACAAACATAGGTGACACGTTTGAGTCAGACAGCTTGTTTCAAAGTATGCTTTAATTGTGCGGCATTTCTTTTTTGATTTTGAAAACACATTTTCCTTCCCGACCTTCTATGTCTTTATAAACCCCAGTTAGCCACGGAAAATTCATAAAAACATCAATTTCCTGAAAATGATTAGAGGTAAAAATTGGGGAGCCAATAAAGAAATTCTCCTCAATCTTTACAAATCATATATACGCCCAGTACTAGAGTATGGGGCCATAATAACAAGTGACCTGAATAAAACCAACATTGAAAAACTACAACAGGTCCAAAATCATGCCTTGCGCGTGGCTCTGCGAAAGCACACGTGGACATCGATAAAACAACTTCACGAGATAGCAAAAATAGACACTATAGCAATGCGCTTAAAAGATCTTCAAAGCAAAACTCTAAATAGACTTCAAGACAGCGAATTAATAATAGAACTCAATGCGCATCGCGTCCTCAATAGGAAAACTAAATAATCTGGGGCATGTCTATCGTAAGGGTTAAAGATTACATCATTGTGATGGGGTGAGCCAGGCATTCTGTGACCTAAATTTAGAACTGGCTGCGGGTGACACGATACGCACGAAAGCTTGCCTCTGTTACCAGTGGGAGTTGCAAACAGCGAGGAAAATCTCCACCTGCTGCTGGGTCTCCCCTCCCTGAGATATAAATCTCGGGGAAAAAATGCTGGCTTCCCCATCCAAAAGGACGGAAAAGTTGTAAATTAAAAACCGAATTGCTCTAATTTCCAGCTCTCTATCTTTTCTACCTCCTCTATCTCAACAGACACACGACCAAACTGAATTACAAACTATGAGGTATTGAAACAATCCTCAAGCAAAGATGTGCAGAAAACCTAACAAACCAAACAATCTTGCCAGCAAACAGCCCTTTTAAGGGCTTTTTTTTGTGTGGGTGGGGGTGGGGGGGGGGGCTTGGAGGTCATTTGGAATTCCAGAAGGATAACCAGATACCTCAAAATCACATACGGCATCCTATCTCCCAGAAGGCTTGATGGATGACTCCCGGTTTTTTCAAACTAAACTGTTGGAGCTTTCTCCATTCCTTTTTTGTAACCGCTATGGTCATATACCGGGGCCGCTACCAAACCGGCGTTGCTGTTTGGTTTTCTTTTTTCTTTTTCCCTTAAATTGCCATCGCACAACATTATATTCTGGATCGCCACCATGGTGGGACTCAAACCTCTACCATCGCCAAGCTGGAACCGAATAGAGCCCACTCTCTAATAGTCTTAATGACGTTGAGGGTTTGGTCTTTGACAATCTATCACTCCAATGCAAACTGCCGGGAATTCTAACCGCGTGCATACCCCTTCAGACCCCATTTGAGGCAATAGGAAAGCTAGGCCTGTGTGATCCAAGATCCAAGTGAAATAAAATAAGGCTAACCGGGTCGCAAGGGATTTGTAAATCCCACATCGTCCCTGCGCGCCTTCGGCGCGCTAAAACCTTTCATTCATTCAAGTCGTCAGTTATCAATTTACATTACAAGATGAGTTGTTTAAAAGTCGGAGAATTGTTTGCAAATTTTTCGGAATTGCAAACTGAAATTAAGCGTTACCAAGATGAGAATTTTGTAAATCTTTGGAAAAAAGAAGCAAGACCTTTTGAAGCTGGGAGACGGAAGGCACCCAACAAGAACTTTAATGTCGACCTGGTATATTCTGAGGTTGTGTTTGCATGCTGTCAAATTGATCTTCAAATCTGCTTATTCCATTTATTGAGGACATTCTCTCGTGAAATAACTGTGGACAAACTTGGAATTATATCCGGCGAGCGACAACCACTTCTATCAAAATTAGAATCCATGGCTTAAGCTCAGTGAGAAAGTGATTACATAAAAATATATGAAGAATTTTGTGATATTTCTCCAAATGACAGAGTTTGACGGTACTACGATGAAAATTGGCACAACATTCGCCAAGAGTGGGTAGAAGGTTTAAAATCACAACAGTACAATTTAGGCACCAGTACTAACAATCGGCTGGAGTGTTTTTTTCAGAAGCTGAAACAGATAATAACATCTAAAGTGAATTTAAAGGACTTCATAGTTGGATACGTGTCATGTTTGTCCCATCGACGTGATAGAAATCGACACAAAGTCATAACAGCTATCAGTAAAGTTAGCACAGTACCATTGACTGATGAGTGTGAGGTCGCATTCCAACAGCTAGTAACTGCATTTGCTTTTGAAAAGATTAAGAAACAACTTGACTTGGAACCAAAGGTTAAAGTTCTTGATGAGAACACTGTAGATAGCTCACGTGGTGTTTTGAGTGTCACAAATAACTCATGTTAGTGCCCATGTTATTTATCCACAAAACTACCGTGCCGTCATATTTTTGCTATCCGCACTCGAAATCAGGAGAGACTTTATTGTCCAGAAGTTGTTGACGAAAGGTGGACACATGCTTATAATTACTCACACATGCCTCAACTGATTAGGCCAACACGTTCATCTGTTGTGAAAACACCCCAAAGGAAAATATTAGGTTCAAATGCAAAATACATGAAGGCATTGTTTGAGACACAAAAAATTGCAAGTTGTATTTCCGATATGGGCATGGAGAGATGCAACTTCTACATGAGCAAAATTAGTGAGATGAAGGAACTACTCATTGAAGGGGGAGATTTCTTACTTGTTGAACATATTAGGGACACTGAGTCTACTGAATCTGATCTTTCATCGACGCCTCGGGCAACAACATCCAGGAATTTATTTTCTGCATTGCCAACAATATGTGAACAA
Organism: Pictodentalium vernedei; assembly: GCA_031216915.1. Lineage (NCBI taxonomy): Eukaryota > Metazoa > Mollusca > Scaphopoda > Dentaliida > Dentaliidae > Pictodentalium > Pictodentalium vernedei. The sequence continues at coordinate 698,379,980 of CM062295.1, forward strand.
TCAGACAAAACCTTACCTGATCTTACTAATCCTGGTGAGGAACAGCAGCAAATAGACAATGGCTTACAACCGGAGGATAATCCTTTAGCTGAGGAAAATCCTTTAGCTACAGCATCATTTGCTCCCCAAGCAAAGAAACGTGGTAGACCAAAGGAAGTGTCACATCAGCCGTAGGTTTGCCCCGCAAGCGTCAAAAGGCTGAATCAGAAAAAACTACCTTTTCACAGAAAAGGCACTAAAATGAGACAGAAAATCATGCTCATATGGTTTTTACATGATGATATTGTTGAACAAGCATTGAGTGGCTGTAAAATTTCAGAACAATTTGTTGAGACAATGCCTGAAACTCTTCCATCTTGTTGCCCAGATGCAATCATTGATCTCAATCTGATACGTACTTTCTTTGATGATGATGCTTGGACTGCTGTAACACGTGCTAGCAAAAAGTGCTGTTGATGCAAGGAAATTGCTTCCTTTTCACTGTATACATTGCAATGGTGATTTGTCAGATGTTCGCTCTGTAGGTTGTGATAGTTGTTTAAATTGGTCGCACTTTTCCTGTGCTGGGTTAAAAACAGAACCCAAGGTAAAATACTGGTATTGTAAAACATGTAAATGAGATTTTATATCTAGTGTTGTAATTCAAGCCATGTCCCGTGTAGGGTAAAAATACATTTCTACTCCGGACTTCAAGAATTGCATTTGGGGGAAATTTCCGAAAGACTGCAAAGAAATAAAAATTGTCCAAGAAAGCGAACAGACAGGCCTAAGTCATGTCCCGTACATGGGTTAAATACATTTCTACCCTCATTCTATACCTTTACAATAGATGTTCTCGACTTCAAGAATTGAATTCGTTCAATTCTCGAAGTCGGAAACAGGTATTGTAAATGTATAAAATTAGGGGGAAATTTCCACATTTTGCCCAAAAGACTGCAAAGAAATGAAAATTGTCCAAGAAAGCGACCCGACAGGCCTAAGTCATGTCTCGTACATGGGTTAAATACATTTATAGCCTCATTCTACTTATTTACAATGGCGGTCTGTTTCCGTTATTTATTGTCGTGTATTTTGCTTACTGTAGTCCTAAATATCGAATGTAAATTTTATTTCATATTTTTAATAATAAAATCATTAAACTATTAGAGGAGTTTTTTTTATTCAAATAATACCAGTCACAATATATACATAATCCAAGAGAGAGAGCCCGTGAAATAGCCAAAAGAGTATACATTGACTGTGGTGTAAGTTACACTTAGTTACATATGTCTTCAATCCTTGAGTCTGAGATGTTATAACTGATAAGAAATATATTAGACAGCCAGTATTTTTTCTGTACCCAGTTTGAGTCATAGAGTCGAAATAAACACACATGGACTGGAGTTCTGTATTTCTTTACCTGTTGCCCAACACAGTTATTGTCACAAGATAATAACACGACATGGTGTCAGAAGTGGACCACAACTAAGAACTTGGACGGCTCTGTCGTGGGACTGTGTTATTAACCCTATCATAGTGTTGCATAGAAAAACAACAGGTATGAGTAATACTTACCAGATTGCACCTCCAGAACTGTTCAGTTTCCACCAGCCAAAGGAGTGGCCTAAGTGGATACGTCGGTTTGAGAGATTCAGGGAAGCATCGGGCTTGGCTAAGGAGTCTGAGCAACGTCAAATTAGTACTTTAGTGTACACGATGGGCGACTGGGCGGATGATATCCTATCTTCTTTCGTGTTTGGTGAGGATGAGGATAAAACTCGATATGAGACTGTCAAAGCTAAATTTGAAAGTCACTTCATAATTCGAAGGAATGTCATATTTGAGTGTGCAAAATTTAACACTCGTAAACAAGAGGAGGGTGAATCTGTTGACTCATTTATAACGGCACTGTACACATTGATTGAACACTGTGAATACGGAGCAATAAAAGACGAAATGTTGCGGGATAGAATAGTGGTTGGCCTGCGAGATAGTAGACTATCAGAAAAATTGCAGCTTAATTCTAATTTGACCCTTTCCAAAGCTATGGAAACTGTTTGCCATCAGGAAGCTGTTAAAAAGGAAGCAGCTCAAATGCAACAAAATTTTGAAACTGTTGGTTCAAAAGTAGATGCAGTGAGGAATAAAATGACAAAAAAGTCAAAATAATTCCTATAATTCAGGAAATCAGTTTTATAAGTGCAAATGGTGTGGAAAGTCTACACAACATACGAAAGCCAATTGTCCTGCTAAGGATGCAGATTGTTATAATTGTGAATTACGTGGTCATTTTTCATCCATGTGCCACAAGTCGCGAAAACAAGCTAGGGAGAATAACACAATTAGCTTCAATAGAAAGAATCAGCATAGACATAGAGACCCAAGAAATGTGCAAGAAGTCACATAAGAGGCTTATTTATAAACATTGGGATGACGAGTCTAAAAATTTGGATTTTCTTTTGGGTGAAATTACAAAAGACAGGTTTGGTAAAGGCTGGACTGCCGATGTGCAGAGAAATACCAAAACTGTTATGTTCAAGTTGGATACTGGAGCAGATGTCACCTGTATTCCCAAGAGTGTTGCAGATAAATGTAACATTGCAATTAGTAACTGTGGGCACAATTTGTTTGGTCCGTGTAAAAGAAGTTTAATTGTTTTGGGTAAATACACTGGGAAAATTAAGAGTTAACAATGCTGAAATTGTAGACGATATGTATGTTATTGAAGGTTTACATACACCACTTTTAGGTAGACCGGCTATTGAAAAATCTAAAATACTTGGTTGTAGTTTCATTGATACAGCAAACGCAGTAAACAACGGAGATAGTCTGATACCTTCAGAGGATTATCCCCATTTGTTTGAAGGTTTGGGGTTAATGAAAATTCAACCATATTGTGTAACTTTGAAGCAAAATGCACAACCTTTTTCTGTAAGTTCTCCAAGAAGAATTCCACTACCACTAATGAATACAGTGAAAGAGGAACTGGAGAGAATGGAAAAGTTTGGCGTGATATCAAAATTTGATAGCCCAACAGAGTGGTGTTCACCAATTGCTGTGGTACCAAAAGGTACCGACAGCAGTGGCAAAACTAACAAAGTGCGCATTTGCATAGATTATACCAAACTGAATGAAAATATTTGTAGAGAAAGGTTTGTTTTACCGTCAGTAGACGAAACCGTCGGTAAGCTCTCAGAAGCCAAATATTTTACTAAATTAGATGCAAATTCTGGTTTTTATCAAATGCCACTTGCTGAGCAATCTAAGTATTTGACAACATTTATAACACCGTTTGGGCGATGGTATTTTAACAGAGTCCCGTTTGGAATTTCGTCTGGTTCGGAATTGTTTCAGAAGCATATTTCTGATATTCTAAAAGGTGAAAAGGGTGTCGTAGCCCATATGAATGATATTTTGATATTTGGATCTACAATTGAGCAACACAATAATCATTTAATGTGTAACAGTTCGGGCTTCGGGTGATTGTTAGGACTTCACGAAATGGATGGATGGCTGTGTTACCCAAACTAGACCAGGTTCTATAAATCACTAACTCTGAAATGGAATCTATAACAGTTTATTTTGTGAAATTTGTACAATTGTTTGTTTTGTCAGATTTACTCTATCGAAAAAAAATGTAACTGTTCAAGAGGAAATGTTTAAAAAAAAACAAAAAAAAAAATCTTTATAAACATTGACTAAATCTGTTTAAACTGTAGATACTTTTAATCTGTCTTAATTTACTGGGGCATTATTTTAGTAAAATTTAGAAACATTAATTTACTTTTACCTCAAATCATTTTGTTTTACATTTATTTATTTTGACTTTGAAATTTTTTGAAGTTAAATTGTTTAACATAAATGAAGTCATTTTGTTTCACATTTATTTAAAGTACTGGAGTTAAATTATTCGAAAGAGGCATGGCTCAAAAGGCTGACCTTTCAGAAGGGCTAGTAATTGCCCAGGGAAAAATCACCAACTGAACACTGAAGTGAGAAAAAACTACGAATTTATAGCCAAAATTCAACATGAAAAGTCTGTGACTAGATCCATTGGCTAACTGATAGTTTGACCAACACTCTGGGCCTATCAGTAGGAAGACTATTCCCGAGTTAAAATTTTCTCCCTTTTTAAATATCTAAGCCAATCAAAATGTTTGTTTTAATTGCTTTTGGTGACCATGAAGAAGGCAAAATGGCGATTTTCAACCTTTGCCAAGTACAAGAAATTTAACCAAAAATTCTGTAACTTTTAGATTGCCAAAGAATTATAGGTAAAAAACTTAGCCAAATGAATGTAAAAAATACGTAAATTTGATGGATGTCATCGCCCATCCACACAATAATGATTTTAGACTGACTTTTAAGCATTACTGTGGAAAACATGGCGAAAATAGGAGAGTTGGCAAAAGCAAGCATTCCAAAACGCCAAACAGTTGTATGTCAAAAAAAAATCGAAATAACTGCAGAAAATATGTGAATTGGATGGACATTACTGCCCATGTATGAAATAATACTTTTAGATAGAAATTTCAGATTTTCCTATGAAAATCAGGACGAAAATAGGTGAGTTACAAAAAAAAACGTGACTCTGTCACATTCCTCCCTGCTTTAAAAAAAAAAAAAAAATCCTTGTTTTTTTTCCACTAATCTGACACATAACCATCAAAGTTCTTAATTTCTCCTACACTTTGCTTCTCTCCTTCTCTCAGCCAGTTCTGTTTTCTTTTTTTAACAATATGTCCATCACACTCAATGACCTCCTCATCCCGACACACAACTTCTCTACTCGAAGAATAATTGTTTACAATGTCCTGTCCTCTCTTCCATTTCTCACTAGCTAGAACTTTCAACTGGTCCCTTATCAACAGTTTATCAGAAGCTGATGGCACACGTGGTGGTAAAACATCTCCTGGACTAAGATAACCTAGGTTATCTGCTTCAACAGTTTCTAAATTTGTATGGTTAAAAATCCTGTGATGACGGTTAATGTCACATTTTCTTTTAAACTTCTTCCCACATGAGGAACACTTAAATAACTTTTTAGTTTTTTATGTACATTGTTCCAGTGTTCATATAAATTGGCAGGTTTATGAAATACTGTATCCACACAATTTGTTACAGGGCAGGTCTGTCCAAGTAAGTTGAATACTCCTCGATTCTCTTCTCTAAATTCCTTTAATTCTTCATCAATTCCTTCTAGGAGCTCCATTTTCTTTCTACCAAATTTATTATGGACTATATACCTCTGGTTTCTTAATGAGCCTGCCTCTCCTAGTTTTAATTTGAGGACTTACTAAATCAGAAACACTATCATTATTTGTTTCAGTGTCACTACCAGAAGTTATTGTTAAATCAGAAAGAAGGTTAATATCTGTTTTGTTTAGGTTAATTTCAGTATTAATTATTGGAGGATTGTTATCTGGAGCCTGCAACCATTTATCTGGAACATTTAGTTTAAACAATATTTATTTGAAATTATGTTATTTGTATACAGTACGCAACAGGTACAAAGAAGAACAAGCAACACAATGTACAACAGTACACAAAATAACAACGGTAAACAAAGATAGATCGCTGTATATGAGAGGGATTCGACGGAAAGCTAACAGCTTATGTAAGTCGTCTCCCTCTTTCATTTATCAGTTCACTCGACAGGTGGTGTCAGTCAGTAGTTACACGTACACATCAATACCCGCGGGCCCAGCCCACCCCACGGAACCAAACGTCGACTCGAAAAAAAACCCACCTTACTGATGCCATTTAGGCATTTTCTGTTTTCAAGACACAGCTACCAAGTGGGGTCGCGAGCCAGGTCTCCAGACCCAGACCGAATGCGCGAGGCAAGAGTGGGAGAGGGCAGACCCCCGGGTAAAGATGTGCAGGAATGCATCAACTACAACAGGAATATTTTTAGAAAAATTAGAAAAGAAAGAAGCAAACGAGAAAAAGAAGAAAACATCGAACAAGAAAAGGAAAAAAAAAGAGAAAAAAAAATGTAAATGACGGCCAGTCTGAATGCGTAATGCATTAGGTGCACTCGAGAAATACGTAAGGCAGTATCTTATTTCATCAGTTCTTTTGGTAAGGAGATGTATATATGAATCCAAACTACGAAGACAGTCCATCTGAAGGTATGCTGAAATGAAGTTTGATAGGTGTGGAGGGGAATATACGTGATGCTATGCTAATTTGATACTAATATTATTAGTCAGTAATATTGAATTATTGGGTGGCCCAATATTATGTAACAAGTCATGCGAATCAATTATTGGAATCGCTTACTTGATAAGATAAAGTCATGTACCACTTCAACGATGACACGATTGTCTTCGTTACTCAGGAATTCTGAACCAAAAAGAAGTGTGGATGTGTCTGTTCCAAAAGGAAGAAGGTTAATCGTGCAATTACGTGCGTCTGAGAAGATTGGACAATGGAAGAAAAAATGATCAGGAGTCTCTTGCTCGCCACACTGACACAAAGGGTTTGGTGATAAATGATTATCGTAGAGGTGGGAGTTGAGGTTACTACACTGTAGACGTAGCCTGCAATGATATATTTGAGCTGTGCGAGATTTCGCGTTGCTGTAGAACCTTGGAGGTCGTTGTATTCCCTTGTATAGGAAGGTCTTAAAGTTGATAATGGACGAGTTCTCGCGAACAGGGAGCGGTAGATTATTCCATTCGTCCGTAACACTCGGGATGAAGGAAGACTTGTACAACTGAGTCCGACAAAAGGGAACTCGATGGTTATGACCTGTTCGGAGAATGATTGCTGAGTTGGTTAAAAAGGTAAGAGGAGGCACTTTATTTGAGATGTATGGAGGTAACGTGTGATGATACATTTTAAAAAACTGAATTAACTTGTGTTTGCGACGTCTTTCATTAAGGGGGTCCCATTGCGTTTCACGATAGAGCAAAGTCTTCCTGGCACTGACTGTTGCCCCTGTGATGATCCTTGCTGCTGCAATTTGTATTTTTTCCAGTTCGTCCACTTTGCTTACAGGAACATTTGTACCTACATAAGGTTTCAATTGATCAATATGTACATTTTTTTATTACTGCATCAGGTTTACTCTGAATACTGATTATTACATCTGAGATGAGATGTACCACCAAATAAGGTCCGGTCCAACCTAGTCCTAATTTTTTCTTACCTCTAGGCAGATACCACCGCCAAACCCAGTCCCCAATTTGATAGCACCGATTTTTTATGTTTTTATCATAATTTGTTTTCTGTCTTTTTGCAGATATTTGTAACTGTCTATTTGCAAACTCAAATGAAGACACCATTGTTTTCTGGAGCCATTCTACGTAAGCAATTGGACATTCAGGAGATGAGTTGGGCGGGAGTCCAACCATCAAATCGAGTGGCAATTGAATCTCACGTCCAAGCATTAATAAATTTGGTGTACAATGTGTAGAACTATGCTGACTGGCCCTGTATGCCATCATCAGATATGGTAGATGAATATCCCAATCAGTGTGATTTTCGTTCACAAACAGTGAAAGCATTTGTAACAATGTTCTGTTAAATCTCTCGACCATACCATCAGATTGAGGTCTGTATGGCGTGGTTCGAGATTTTTCGACATTTAACATATGGCAAATTTCAGTAAACAGAGCAGACTCAAATTCCCTTCCCTGGTCTGTGTGAATACGTTCACGGCATCCAAAACGGCATATGAACTGTGTAACTAATACATCAGCTACAGCTTGAGCAGTGTGATGTCTTAGGGGAAAAGCTTCCTGCCACTTCGTGAAATATTCTCCCACTACTATAATGTACTCATTATCATCGTCAGTGAATGGTAGAGGTCCTAAAATATCAATAGCAATACACTTCATTGGCTTATTATTTGAGACCTGACTCAGAGGATTGTGTCCTAAACCAGGTCCTGGTTTCCTTTGGGCACACTCCTCACAATCGGCACACCATCTTTGGATATTTTCATTCATTCCCGGCCAATAAAACCTACTTTTTACTGAACTTATCATTTTATCACAACCTAAATGTCCACCTGTTCGATCTGCATGTAACTTTTGGAAAATAAACTCTCTCATTTTCACAGGAGCAATTAACTGATTTACACCCCGATTTGAAGACCTTCCTTTCCTATACAACAATCCATTTTCAATAAACAATTGTTCCCATTGATTACAGAAACATTTGACATCAACAGGGGCCTGTGACTGCTCTGCCTGATTAGGTTTAACATTTGATTTTTGTTTTGCACTAATTATCCAAGCAATATCTACATCCTTTCCCTGCATGTCCACCAACTCTTCAACTGTCCAACAATCTACCCAATTACTACAGGAAGGTGCAGGAGATGCAATTCCTGTTGTTAAATCAGATGGTGCGTTAGTAGTGTTCAAAGGGCAAATTAGTTGAGTTTTATTTACTTCATTTGATGTAATGTTTGTTTTGTCATTAACAGCAATTGCCTGGTTATAACTTTGCCTTGAAAATAATTCAATGAGACCCTTAGAAGTGGTTAATGTTTTATTTTTCACATCAAGAATGACCTTATTTACTTTCAGGAAGTCATATCCCAAAATACCACGTAGACCATCTAACTCTGCCACATAAAATGACTGGGTAACTGTTAAGGACCTGAATTTCAACTCCAACTCCATTTCACCCTTTACTTGTATTTTACTTCTGTTAGCTGTAACCAGATGCCTATCCGTTCCGTTCAACATAGAATCCACAAAGCCTAATTGGTGAAATGTTTCAATATCCAAAATTGAACAAGGAGATCCAGTATCCACTAGAAACACACAAACTGACTCATTCACAAAAGCTCTGGCAAACAAACAAGAAAAATCAGTCTTTTGATAAAAATGGCGACTGGGTTTCCGACTTTTTACTTGAATCTAATAACAGTTTAGCTGATTGTATATCCCCATTATCATTTATACCTTTCCTTTCAGGTAATTCACAATCCTTCATACTCATTGACTCAGTTGGTAAAACTACAGAAAGAGAGCTAGAGTCAGCAACTCTAGTTAAACCTAAAGCAGATGTACCCTTTTCCAAGACGTTTTCATCTAAAACCACATCTCCCTGCTGCTTATTAAACAGTTCAGAAGAGTCATCTTCCTTGGGGAAACTGGCATTATCTGGAATGTGTTCAAACCGGGACTCTACCACCTTTGTTTGCTTATGTATATGTTCAGAAAAATGGCAAAATTTTTGTGGTTGCATTTCAAATTCAGCGGCTGTGTTTGCAACCCTCAACCCTGCTGATTGTTGTTTCCCGAATTTCGGTAATCTTGTTGTTGTAACTGTGTTTGTTGATCATGGACACGTTCATCATACATTTTTTTCTACAATGGGCCTCCACATGTCCATTTTTCTGACAGTAATTACAACTGATCGTAGGAACCCTGGGCTGCCTTTGAAGCTGAGAAATTTTTTGTTCTAATAGTTGTAATCTCTGAACCAAATCACATTCAATACCGGGCCCATCTGGGGGATAACGATTACGCCTAACTGACCTTCAATAACTTCATATATTAATCAACTGAATTTCTCTAACATCAATTGTAAGATAAACATCGTCCTCGTTTGATGCTGTGATTAAAGTTAACGCCTTTCCAAATTGTTTTTTTTTAAACAAACATAGGTGACACGTTTGAGTCAGAGAGCTTGTTTCAAAGTATGCTTTAATTGTGCGGCATTTCTTTTTTGATTTTGAAAACACATTTTCCTTCCCGACCTTCTATGTCTTTATAAACCCCAGTTAGCCACGGAAAATTCATAAAAGCATCAATTTCCTGAAAATGATTAGAGGTAAAAATTGGGGAGCCAATAAAGAAATTCTCCTCAATCTTTACAAATCATATATACGCCCAGTACTAGAGTATGGGGCCATAATAACAAGTGACCTGAATAAAACCAACATTGAAAAACTACAACGGGTCCAAAATCATGCCTTGCGCGTGGCTCTGCGCAAGCCCACGTGGACATCGATAAAACAACTTCACGAGATAGCAAAAATAGACACTATAGCAATGCGCTTAAAAGATCTTCAAAGCAAAACTCTAAATAGACTTCAAGACAGCGAATTAATAATAGAACTCAATGCGCATCGCGTCCTCAATAGGAAAACTAAATAATCTGGGGCATGTCTATCGAAAGGGTTAAAGATTACATCATTGTGATGGGGTGAGCCAGTTATTCTGTGACCTAAATTTAGAACTGGCTGCGGGTGACACAATACGCACGAAAGCTTGCCTCTGTTACCAGTGGGAGTTGCAAACAGCGAGGAAAATCTCCACCTGCTGCTGGGTCTCCCCTCCTTGAGATATAAATCTCGGGGAAAAAATGCTGGCATCCCCATCCAAAAGGACGGAAAAGGTGTAAATTAAAAACCGAATTGCTCTAATTTCCAGCTCCCTATCTTTTCTCCCTCCTCTATCTCGTCAGACACACGACCAAACTGAATGAGGGATTGAAACAATCCTCAAGCAAAGATGTGCAGAAAACCTAACAAGACCAAGGCAAAGATTGAAACAATCTTGCCAGCAAACAGCCCTTTTAAGGGCTTTTTATTTCTTTTTTTTTTTTTTGGGGGGGGGGGGGTGGAGGTCATTTGGAATTCCCGAAGGATAACCAGATACCTCAAAATCACATACGGCATCCTATCTCCCAGAAGGCTTGATGGATGACTCCCGGTTTTTTTTCAAACTAAACTGTTGGAGCTTTCTCCATTCCTTTTTTGTAACCGCTATGGTCATATACCGGGGCCGCTACCAAACCGGCGTTGCTGTTTGGTTTTCTTTTTTCCTTTTCCCTTAAAATTGCCATCGCACAACATTATATTCTGGCTCGCCACCATGGTGGGACTCAAACCTCTACCATCGCCAAGCTGGAACCGAATAGAGCCCACTCTCCAATAGTCTTAATGGCTTTGAGGGTTTGGTCTTTGACAATCTATCACTCCAATGCAAACTGCCAGGAATTCTAACCGCGTGCATACCCCTTCAGACCCCATTTGAGGCAATAGGAAAGCTAGGCCTGTGTGATCCAAGTGAAATAAAATAAGGCTAACCGGGTCGCAAGGGATTTGCAAATCCCACATTGTCCCTGCGCGCCTTCAGCGCGCTAAAACCTTTCATTCATTCATTCTGAGTGTCCGATTTATTCCTAATGCAAGAGGTGGACAAAGTTTGATTTATGACGGCTTCAAGTTCCGGATCAAAACCAGAAGACGAGAAACTATTCATTGGAGATATTGCAAAGCAGGATGTCCTGCTACTATTAATACTAAAGACAGCATAATAACTAGTTTTGGGACTGAACATAACCACCAACCAGATAATGTTAAAGTTATTGTGGACACTTTCCTCTGTGAAATGAGAGAAAAAAATCAAACGTGACCATAGAACTGTTCCAGCAATTTATCAGGAAGAATTAAACTGTTTACGTGCAAGTGATGTTCCTGAAACAATAATTCAAGAGGTTCCAACACTATATTCCATTGACTCTAGTTTATATAGAGCAAGATCTAAAACTCTACCGCCTGTTCCTAAAATGAGACAACAGATTGACCTACCAACTGAATATAAAGAAACAAACACAGGCCACAACTTTTTGTTACATGCCGAGCCTGATAATTCTTTCTTGATCTTTGCTACTGCTGAAAACATTCAACATTTGGCTTCTTCAGAAACTTATTATTGTGATGGAACCTTCAGTATGTGTCCCGCATTGTTTTACCAAATTTACACCATCCATTCATTTGTGGAAGGGAAAATGTTTCCTCTTGTCTATGGTCTGCTGCCAAATAAAAGACAGCCAACATATCTAAAGTTCTTTGAAATGGTAAAACAAAAGGCGCAAGATATAAATGTAGAACTGCGCCCATCTACAGTAGTGACCGACTTTTAGAAAGCGGCACAAAATGCTGCCAGGACTGTTTTCCAATCCACCGTGAAAGGGTGCATGTTTCACTATAGACAGGCAATTTGGAAAAATGCACAACGATTCGGTCTACAAGTGGCATTTGAGAATGATCAAAGTGTCAATATGTTTGTTAAACGTGCTGCAGCTCTCCCACTTCTCAGACCTGGTGATATTGAAGACTTTTGGTGGTTTGCTATAGAGAATGTAGATCTGGATATTCCCGGCGTTCGAAGCTTTGCTGACTATGTGACAGAGCAGTGGGTAGAGGGTGGTGACAGGCTAATGTGGAACCACTTTGACACCACTGGTCCTCGTACAACAAACCATGTTGAAGGATGGCACAGCAAACTATCCAAGCTCGCAGCTTGCCATCCAAACATTTACAAATTTATAAAACTAATGAAAGACGAGCAAAGTTTTAATGAGGTAACAATTCTACAGCTACGGAATGGTGGCACTTTGAGACCACGACAAAAGAAATATCGCCGCATTAACCACAGGTTGGTTGATGAAAAAAGACATTTGTTGAATGGTACCAAGACTGTAAATGAATATGGTGATTCAATAGCATATCTTGTTGGCCTGTAAAACCATTTATCAAATATTGTGTATATATTTTCATTTATCAAATATTGTGTATATATTTTCATTTATCAAATATTGTGTATATATTTTCATTTATCAAATATTGTGTATATATTTTCATTAACTATTCAAATTGGATAAATTGCATTCAATTTATCCAATTTGAATAGTTAAATTGCATTAAATTCAATTATTGAAAATTAATTTACCGAAATTACAAAAAGAAACATACAAAGAAATATATAATAATATATTGTAGTTTAATGCTTTTTGATAATAATTTGCTTTGAATAGTTAAATTGCACTAAATTCAATTATTGAAAATTAATTTACCGAAATTACAAAAAGAAACATACAAAGAAATATATAATAATATATTGTAGTTTAATGCTTTTTGATAATAATTTGTTGCTAATGTATACAGAGTATATAATTTGTCAGAGCCAATAAAAACAATCAATAAAACCAGCTTTAAAACCTGATTAATCACTCAAACTCTCCAGAAATATAGTACTGACTATACCTTAATCCCCTATTGTCTAACCTATTAACACCTTTTTATGAGAACAATACCTGCTGGCAAAGTGGGGACATCCCGTTTGGCCCTCGGTTAAAAGTCCTAGTTTGGGTGGTTTCATTAGGAAAAAGCTGAGGACAAGTTTACTCACAATACCACACCCGAGGGTGTTACTTTCCCGTTTGCCTCTGCTTAGCGATCGGTTTTTTAGATATTTTGAGGGAGCTAAGAGCAGGCCTACACACAGAGCCACACCCAGAGATGTTACTTTCCTGTCTTGTCCTCAGTTATGATTGTTTTAGATGAGTAGGTGAAGGCAGCCTTTCCTGGCAGAGGGTCACAGCTTTCGCCCTTTTCACTGCCTGTTGGTTCACCTTCCCTTTACCAATTTTGTCGTTTCACCTGTTTTATAATCGGCCTATTTTAGATAATTTGAGGTAAGCGAAGAACAGGCTTACACACAGAGCCACCCAGAGGTGTTACTTTCCTGTCTTGCCCTCAGTTATAAGTCCTAGTTAGTATTTCCCTTAAATAATGGCGTTTTGGGGGTTTTGTCTACTTTCGCAAATTGCCTGTAGTTCGGATATTAGTTGGCTGTCGGCTAGCCGGTCGTGGTTCTTCGTTGCCAGAGAGGCAAGGCGGTCTTTTATAGTGGGGATTTCGGCTCTGTCGTGGAGTGTTTTGATAGGTGTATCCCATGGGGCACGGAGAACGACCCTAAGCGCGTGATTTTGGACCTTCTGTAGTTTCCACATATTTGTTTGATTGAGCTCAGTTAGGATGATGGCCCCATACTCGAGTACTGAGCTCACAAAGGCTTTATATAGTTTAAGTAGGGTAGACTGATTGGCTCCCCAAGAAGTTCCCTTTAGCATTTTCTGTAGGTTAATACGTTTGGTTGCTTTACTGACAATGTCGTTGGTGTGTTTATTAAAGGATAGGTTTTGACCATTGGTAATGCCAAGGAATTTCGCCTCTTTGCATTCTGGGAGGACTTTGTCCACTAGCTTCAGGTCAAAGTCACGTTTGCTTATTTTGCAGGTGAACCTGAAGGTGATTCGTTGGGTTTTGTTGGCGTGGTCGTCGATGTGATTTATCAGGGAGTCGCTGGCGATTATTAGGACAAGGATTTCAGATGGGAATGGTGGATTTGCTACTGATGTAAGTTGCTGAGTTGTCGTTCATAACCACCTGTAGGTTATGTTTTTTGTGATTTCGATGAGGGCTTCACCGTTTGGAATGAATGAACCAATGAAAAGTTTCTGCGCGCCGAAGGCGTACAGGGACGACGTGGGATTGAAATCCCTTGCGACCCTAATAACTTTATTTGCTTTATAGCTTTATTTGCTTATAAATCCACGAGAGTCGGGAGCGAGAGCCAATAATCTTATTAAGTTTGAGTGTGCAACTGACGGTAGGGTAGTGGGTTGAGATCCCCGAGAACCTCGAGCTGGAAATGGCGAGGAATTTGCATAATTATGAGTTCTGCTCCGTATTTGCTAAGAGAAGTGGACAAATTTATGGTAATACTGAAACCGCAGTTTGGTGGTTATTTTAGAAAAAATAAAAAGAAACCAAAACAGTCGCTGGTTTGGGAGCAGCCCCAGCATATTGTCCTTAACGGTTACAAAAAGGAAAAAATCCACCAATATGTGTTTTTGAAAGCCGGGGGTCATCTATCAGCCTATAAGGGAGATTGAATGCTGAGTATTGGCCGTCTGGTCTGCCTTCAGGAGGAACAGATGACGGGGTGATTGGAGGAAACAAAAAACAAACAAAACAAAACAAAAAAAAACCATACACACACACTCTCACAGACACACACCCTCAAACTCTTAAAAGGCCTGTTAAATCTTTATTCAAATGTTTATTAAAATAAAATGTACACTCGTCCCCAGCCAGACAAGCTTGTTTCAATCCTTGCCTGGGGTTTGGTAGTTTCCTGTATATGTTAACAGATAGGTAGGTTGTACCAATTCCTCCTACGCTTAGTCTACCATTTCCATGCGTCTTCTTGATAAGAGTGTTGCAAGAAAATTTGAGAATGTTCGATTAGAAAAGTTATAGGTAGAGAGAAAGATAGGTATCCGCTATTGTATATTGTGACTGTTGTGTGATTGTTGCTATGGATGGAGTGAGGGGTGGGTTTCTTCGGAGCCCACTCCTCACACGGAGACTTGCGAGGCAATCCTCACAGACTCAATCCTAAACATCTCAGTAAATCCTCACTGACTCCACGCAGCTTAATTCTATTGAGTAATTTTCAGTAGGTAGAGGTGCAGGCTGCAAGCCGAGAGGTCCTCGGTTCGAATCCCACCTGCGGCAACCGCGTTGTGTCCTTGGGCAAAACACTTCATCTCCATTGCCTGCCTGGGGGCACGATGACGCCGTGTACTAAGGCGTACTGCACGTCGATGGTGCGCATGTCTTCAACCAATCTAACCCTGCCTGTGCTGCAGTGCGGGGTTACGATGTTGGGGGGCTGGCAGCTGCTCGTCGTTGCTCGGTGGTTCTCTCCGGGTACTCCGACTTCCTCCACCCGTAAAACTGTCGCGGTCATGATTAGCCATTATGCATAAATATATGACCTTAAACACCAATAAAATAAATAAATAAATAAATTGAGTAATTTTAATTCACTGTGGCTTATTTTGTTTTTCTGTTAAAAGTTCGATGTTCGTTGAGCTTCACCATTGATTCACCTTCCTGGAGTATGTGGAGGGTTTTGTTATACAGGTCTTATTAAACGCGTTTCAATCGCGCTTTAGCAGAGTTGCGGGGAAGTCCTCACAGACTCTATCCTAAAGAGCTCGCCGTTTGGGCTGGTTTTGTTGCAGTCAAAGTATAGGTGTTTGGCATTGAAGTCACCGAGGAAGATGCAGTGTTTGTATTTCCTCATAAAAAATTCCAAGACGGTGTCAGAAACAGTTTTGCTTGGGTGGTTATAATAACAAACAATCGCGATGTTTTTATTATCGACTGTGATTTCAGTTGCAATCGCCTCAGCATCGAGGTGATCAGTTTCTATGGTTTTAGTTTTGATGTTCTGCTTTATCAGAAGAGCAACGCCGCCTCCTTTTGTGATTTGTCGGTCTCTTCTAATAGTGCTGAACCCACTTAGTGAGAAATTTTTGTCGGGGTGTAGCCAACTTTCACAGATACAGACTATGTCTGTTTTTTTCGAAATATCGGCTCATTTGAAGTTTTTTATTGTTAACGCTTCTAGCGTTCCACGCGGCTATTTGTAAATTATTCAATTATTTAATCGCGGTGTTTGGTTAGAGATAATTGATGACATTTAGTTAATATTAATTGCGGCTTTAATTAAAGATTCGGAGATTTGGGTTTTGAATAGCCGGGACGCTGACCGGCTAACATCATGACAGATGTCAGACCGATTAGTGTTGACATGAAAGTTGAGTACTGAGTAAAGTGCTCCCGCGACTAAGCAGCAAACTGTATGTGGAGAAGGGCATTGTCGGGATTTTTTAGATTCCGGTTTTTTAATTCGATGTTAGTTTTAACCTTTTTGAAACGGGGACACCCGCGGTACTTACTAGTGTGATTCCCTTTGCAGTTTGGGCATGAGGGGGAGTCTGGCCTACATGCATTCGTGAGGTGATTACCTCCACATTTCATGCAGGTCGGGCTTCCCCTGCATTTGTTGGCGACATGCCCGAATTTCTGTCACTTGTGGCATTGGATGGGTGGAGGGGTAGATCTGTACTCCTCTGCCACGTGTTTATTGCCATTGATGGTTACCCCTTCAGTGATTATTTTATGTTTGACTACACTGCTGGGGCAGATAATCTTCAGCTTCCACGTGCGATTGCCCGCGGCTCTGGAGGTGAATTTCTCCTACTTGCACCCTAGTATTCCCTGGCTGATGGCTTCCTTGGGGGTGTCGGGGTGTACCCTTTTCACCACAGCAATATTAGCTCATGTTTTTCCCCTAGAAGAGGGGGGGGGGGGGGGGCTGTTTACCCTGCTTTTGCTGTTTATCCATGGGTACCCTCATGGGTATCTTCTTTACAGTCCTCATGGGTGTCCTTTTTACAGCCGCAGAGAAATCTAGGCTCATGAGCGGAGTGGCTGGCTCCTGGCCGGACATTCTAACTGTTACGTTTTTGGTGGCTGTGTGAACATTATTGCCGTCATTTGAGTTACTGCTAATCGAGTTATTATGGTTGTTATTGTGATTATTACTGTTGTTGTCCTGGATGGAGTTGGAAGAAGGAGCATATTGGAGGGTTCTGCACTTTTTAACCGCTCTTGGGGTCATAGTGGAGAACCCATCACCTCCTGCAACTCGCATTCAGGGTCATAACCCTTTTGTTTTCTTTTTTGGTGGAGCCCCCCCCCCCCCCCCCCTTAGGGCTCACATTGCTCAGGCCTCTAACAGGAAGGTACCCCACTGTGCTGGGTGATTCGGCTGGGACGAGTCCGTTGGCTTCCGTATTTATCATTTGAGACAGAGATTTGTCAGGGTTAAAGGATTTTGTTCCCAGAGGATCTACTGTTTCTCTTGAAATATTTTTAAGGTTGTTTCCACGAGTTCGTGCAGCCTCAGCATAAGATTTTGGACTGCTGCCCTCTTCTGATGCTGTAACTGCTGAACTCATGGACTCCCTGTCTCTTATTTTTCCAACTTCCTGGCTAATAACGTTACTGCTTTCTTTATGAGAAGAAATGCTCTCAGAGGTAGCTAGGATCTCTGTCGGGCTGCCATCTTTGTTGGCTGAGACAGAGTGAATCGCTGCCACTACTTGCATCTTTAGCTGGAGACCCTGGAGATAGCGGAGATGGCATAGTAAACGAGTCTCTGAACATATCTGCCATTTGTTCATCTTTGGCTTTCAGCGCTGCCTTCATCTCCGCATCCTTGGCTTTTAATTCTTCCCTCAGCTCAGCAATCTGTGCTGTTAATTCCCTTAACTGCTTTAGGAAAGACTCGTTAACCCCTCCGACTCCTTATTCATTTGCACCCCGGAAAATTTGCTAAGATTGCCAGTACTAACCTTATTTCCCACAGACTCTCTTCTTACAGCTTTCTCCTTCTCCTTTTTGTTTTTCCTATCTTCTTTCTTCTCTTTTCCTGAATGTTAAAGGTGGATGGCTTCATAAACTGCGACATTTTTCTTCCTAGGTGGTTAAATATTGGTACTGATGTGTTTTGTATGTTTTAAATCTTTTAATTTTCCAGAATATGATGGTAATCACTTTCCTGGAAGGCTGATGAAAATCTTAAGTTGTTGACTAGTTGACAGCAAGGTGCTAATTGATCATGGCCACTTCCTGGAAGGCTGATGGAAATCTTAAGTTGTTGACTAGTTGACAGTAAGGTGCTAATTGATCATGGTTGTGGATGGTGATTGCGGCTGACGACTGTTCATCAACCGTTCAGACGAATAACTACATTGAAGGTAAATATTTTTACTTACTCATAGCATTCTTTTCCTCGCCGGTATATCCATTTTCATTGCGCTCTAACATTAAAATTGTCCCATTGCTGCAAGAGGAATTTAATCTAGTAGAGATGACAGTGGAAGCCGAAGATTTAGAGGTCAAGCTGTTTGGAGATATGTGCTGAGCATCGGTTTACAGGTAAACATAAGAAATGCTATATTTTTGTAAATATGTAGAATTTTGTTGTAAAATCGTCTTTTATATCTATCCCATATCATTTGATATGGATGATTAAAAACGTGTTTCGGTAATCAGTCTCCTGTTATTTTTTTATAACGATTTCCACTAGAAAAGATGGAGGCGAGTTTTTAAAGCTTTTAAAGGTGGGGCGACTTGTCTCAAAAGTTGGGGCGTGTTGTCTCAAATATTGGGGCGAGTTGTCTCACTTGGTGCGACTTGTCTTTGGGCGAGTTGCTCAGGGGCTAGTTGTCTCATCCCGTCATATTAATAATGATTGAAGACTGCTTTACTACCTGTTTAATAATAGCGCACACAGGATTATTGCCGCAGTGATGATAAAAAATTTACATCGCGAGAGCAGGCCCTTGTAGTCAGATGACTCTGTAGGGTAGCGGATGGGGTCACTCGATAGACAAGGAGGTGGCTTTCTTTCTGCTTAATTAGTTTCGTTGGTTTTAACGAATGCTTTATCACCTGCTCTTTAAATAAAAGCACAGTATGGCTTGTTTTTTTACCATTGATAACACCGGTACATAACATTAATTCCTAGAAAGCTCACTGCGTTCTCTGGGAACTGGTGTTATGTACTGGTATTATCAGTGATAAAAAGACAAGACTGTCGCACGTTTTGTCCAGTAGCCCTTTAAGAAGCTTCCATTGACATCGATTTCTCTATTTTCATTTTGAAGAAATAATGGAAAATTAAAAAATATATTGTGAAGGGGTTATACCTTATTTTTATAAACAGATTTATACATTAAGCATATTTCGTTTTATACAGTGTTAATATTTGTGCTCTCCTTCTTAATTTATATTGCCCGATACATTTGTATTTAATTTGTATTGTACCGCCGTATGGAAATTCGTCATAATTTTCTGAACGTTTTATGAAATCGTCATTCATAGACCATTCAGAAAAATATTGAAAATTCTACATTCAAAGTATTGAATATTCATGATAAAAAAAACTTGCTGTTGTTATTCATGTTTTTGTTAATATCTTGTTCTTACCCATGTCTCTTATTTTTAATCCGTTAATGCATCATACTCTTGTATAGTACCCTCTTTAGCAAAATTCATAACTGGGTCGAGACAACTTTTTTGGGTCGAAATCACTTTGAAAAAGTGGGCCGACTTCACTTTTTTGGGTCGACTTCACCGGTTACCTGTTTTTTAATGAATTCAGCCTGAATTTTATCCCATTTTGGAACTTCAATTGAATATCCATGTTCTACTTTTATGCTCGATTTTAAATATGCTGTTGACCGCTCTCATTGAATCGAACGTAGCGCTCTACCCAAGAATAATGTGAAGACATGTGAGTTGCAATTTCAAAACCGCAGTTATAATTTGGATCACATATACCAACAAATCCTACGAAAATGGCAGAGACAAAACAGGAATCAGCAAAACTCTCTAAAAATATCCTCCAAATGAAGGTAGTTTGACAACATTTTTTTCATGGTTAACCGGTTCGACGATTTACCCAAATCAAATTCCTCAGGCTCAGTTGGTTTACCCAAATCAAATTCCTCAGTTTTATAAAGAATCCCCAGTCTGCAAGTTGTGTGATAAAGGGGAAGAATAATAACTCTTTGGCCAGCCGCTGATTTGTCGCGGTCCTCATGAGAGAAGGCCATCATTCCCCCTGCACCCACCCCCTCTTCCCCTCCTCTCCTCCCAGCATTCAGATATAAACTGCTTAATAGTGTCCCTCACTTCCTCTTTTTCAATTTCTTCAATAAGCATTCCTACCCTCTCCCTCGTGTCCCCCTTCAGCCATCTATCCTTTGTTTCTTCACCCCACTTCTGCATTATTCTTCCAGTAAATTTTATTCTATGAGGTATATACTGTGGGCATTCCAAGAGAAAATGTTCCAGGGTCTCCACTACTCCAGAGTGGTTCATTTGGCATCCGTTTTCCCCATCTCTCCCAATTTTTCCCCGAAGCTCCAGTGATCTTGATCTCAGTTTGAACAGCAGTGACCTTCCAAAGGTGCCATCTAGGTACTTCTCAAAAGCTGGCTTTTCTTTATATTGTAACCCCTGCAGTGATCTTTTCACGCTAACCCCTGCTCTCCAGTTTCGATTGCAATCTTCCATGACTCTCTCTTTGACAAACCTTTTGCCTTCTTTCATTCCTACTTCTATGTTTGTGACCTCTATAGAGTAATTGTCCATTAGTTCCCTCACATGTTTTGACCACCCCGTTTCTATATTAGAATTCCAAATGGTATCGAGCATCAATTTGCACCACCGGTTGTCAGGCAGGTTTCTCAAGTAGTTAAAGTAACACAGTTTTCCCAAATCTACCCTGTCCTTGATTTTCATCCACCCAAGCTCCCCCCTTACTGCTTCCAAAGCTGCAGCATTACTCGACCCTGTTATCCATCTGCCGGCATCATTCTGAGTACTTTCCAACTTCTTAATAACGGTTTGGTTTAATGGAATCACGTCCGTGCCATACGTTATACTTGGTAAACCCACCCTCTCCCACAGTGTTTTCCCCACAAAGACCTTATTGAAACTATTTTTCCCTAAAAGTTTTAGTTGGTTCAGAATTCTTTTCCCCTTCAGAATCAGTTTGGCTGAGTAATTTCTGTACACCCCTCTTCCCGTTATATTTATGCTTACCCCTAGATACTCATACTCTCCCGTTTCTCCTACAGTGATTTGTTTGCTTTCCCCTTCGGGCACACTTGAAGATGTTCAACACTTACTGACATCATGCAGTCATCCTTCAATAAGAACAACAAGAGTAAATTTTTTAGAGAACTTATCTGAAATCTTAGAAACCTACAGCACTAAAAACTTCCCCCAAAATCCAGCCCTACTAACACAACTAATACTTGACTGTTCCTCTGAATCTATTACTAACATTTTCAAAATTAACCTTTCCTTGCTGGACAAACTAGAAAATTGGAGCAGAATCTATATCATGAACCTACACCTAAAAAGAGCAGCAGCCTTGACGGATCACAGCAGATAGAGTTTATATACATGTAAAATCAAATCAAATCAGAAAATTTGAAATTTAATTTTTTATACAGAATCAGTGCAAATAAGATAATTTAACAATTACATTTTACTCTAGATAGATCTAGAGGTGCAGCGATTCAACGCTGGGATTTCAATTGAAGAAGAAGAAGAAGAAGCTGGCACTTAACGTTGGAGGTTTTGGCCAAACTGACATGGATTGTTCCGATCTCCTAATATTGTAGAACTTTCAAATACCGATTATTTCCATCAATCGTGTAATTCTGTTGTTCAACTGAATGCCAAAAATAGGCTTTATAAAGTAGACTTGGGTTGGGTAAATCTCTACAGTCATTCACTCATTCAGGGTATAACGGGTCACCTTTCATATTTTTGTTTATTTCTCTCAAATAAAATGAGTTATCCAAATTTTGTTTTTTGTTATTTACAGACCGGTATCTGACACTCATTATTGCAGTGGAAATCTTCAGATAAAGCTTTATTTAGTCTTTGTAAGACTGTGACCCGGGGCCCTCCTGGCCCTCACAGTCTTTGAGAAACCCGTTCAAATTTCATCTGACTAAAACTGAAAGAAACTGGCCGCATTTGGGTCGACTCAGTTCACGCTTCATATCGAAGACAAAAATCACATAATCAACATTCTACCTGTCATACTCAGCCCAAATATAATTTATTTACGTGTCTGCGTAATTTTTTAATGCAAACACAGCATCAAATTCAAGAAATGTTGAAAAATATCCGACTTCACCACTTTAAAAACATCGATTTCAAAGATAAACAAATTGTACTACGCATACGCACAGATACTTGCGCATGTTTATTACAATTTGTTTATCTTTGAAATCGATGTTTTTTAACGTGGTGAAGTCGGATATTTTTCAACATTTGAATTTGATGCTGTGTTTGCGTTAAAAAATGATGCAGACACGTAAATAAATTATATTTGGGCTGAGTACGACAAGTAGAATGTTGATTATGTGATTTTTGTCTTCGATATGAAGCGTGAACTGAGTCGACCCAAATGCGGCCAGTTTCTTTCAGTTTTAGTCAGATGAAATTTGAACGGGTTTCTCAAAGACTGTGAGGGCCAGGAGGGCCCCGGGTCACAGTCTTACAAAGACAAATAAAGCTCCTGTTTATTTTATAAAATCAGATCGTTTGCCTGTCACAATTTGGTCAGTAATGGGTTGCTTGTGTCTATAAAGAATCACCCTCTTTGGCACCTACTGGCGATTAGTGTTGTGCGGTTTTATTTTTCTTGTTTTGGTTTGTTTTTTTAAAAAAACTCGGTTTATAGGTCGGTTTTCGTTTTTTTTATGGTAAGACATCTGCAGTTTCAAACAAAAACTATGTAGTGTCAATATAATGCCCATACTGTCATATTTTCAATGATGATTTAATTGGCAGTGACTAGCATTGGCCAGCGGTAGGAAGTGTACAGTACACGCCAGGGGGATGATCCTGCGATCACCCATCACCGGTATGAGGAAAAGAGATTAAAATGCCCCAGCGACGTCAGGTGTCGATGCGGTGTCGAATTTGACCACTGCGATCTCCAGGATGAGAGATTAATACTTATTAGTACAGTAGAGAGTCTGATGTATTAAGTGCTAATATATTTCCCGTGCATTATCGCTCATCACCGCGTTAGCATTTCTGATGCAAATGTATTAATGCGAAGCAATGTCTGAAACACAAGTAACCAACTCAAGATTGAATATGAAACTTGTCGAGTCAATTTTATCGACATTAAATATTTTTTCTCACCACTGTCAAGACAGCAAACACACCCTGCAACATCTTCAATAAAAGTACAATCTTCTTCAGAAACGCCTCGGGACGTTTCAAAATCAAACATGAGAAACGTTTTTTCTTTTGGGTGATCTGCTGCTCCAAATAAATATGTGGTGATATTTTTAGACAGAAATTATGAGAAATATGTTAAGAACGATGCTCGTCTGACTGAAAACAAACAGTGGTCATTTTCCGTTATTTATTTCTACAAGTAACTCAAGTGCGCTGGAAAAAACATCATTGTAAATTTGTAATGTCAACAGCCATGTGCTTCAAACTGCGCAAATTGTTTTCAAACCCAGTGATTCCGTTCCATCAACTCGACCCGTCAGAAATTATTTTCTCCTCATATATCGCAGCGTGCTCATGCACATCGACTAAATTACAGTTAAAACTAGAAGTCCTGTCACGACCTCCGCACTTATCTAGGCTTAATTGCGCGTAGGAATTGCGCGCAATTGCCATATGGAATGACATCCAAATCACGGCAGGTTCTCCTGGTTACTCAGAGCAAACACAAGCAATGTTTCTGCCAGTGGACCTCCGGATCACCCGGAGGTCCATTGGCTGAAACATTGCTTGTGCATAGGCCATATGTACAGAATTTGATAGCCTTACTTTGGTCATACCGCGTAGATTAACGCACAAATCGACATGCTATTTGTGCGCATTTCATGACAGGATTTCTAGTTTTAACTGTATGAAGAAATCTGTGTTTAGCACATGGAAATAATAATAAAAATAAATAAAATAAATAAATACTAAATATTCATTGTTGACGTTTCGAGGGCCTGGTCGGATCCTAACAGGTATCAGCAAAGAGGAGAATTCCAATCTTCTTAATGTTCGCGACTTTAATATTTTACCTGTGGCATTCACGTAGAATACGTGAGTACTCTGTTAGCTGTATAATCTGGCATAATAAAAGAATAATCATTTGGGATTACCCTGAACTGTATTCACACGTTTGCAATTTTAGCTTCAAAGGGTTGTTTTAGCCCACATGCCTGTTGCCTTCTCAGTGATCCCCAAATAAGATCGTCTGAATCACGTTCTCAAATTGAAAAAATGTTGCTCTTAATTTTTAACTTCGAAAAAATGCATAAAAACAGCGGGATTTGAATTTGAGAGCGCATACTTCCTAAAGACGAAAAACGGTGAATCTCATTCGTTAAATGGAACACGGAGTACAAAAAACATTGTTTCCAGTCTGTGTATTTCTGCCTCACTGCATGGTTCCAACTTGTTTCGTATTGAAAACACAATGCACAATGAAATATAATATTTCTTGTCGTAAGATTTCCTTTCGTTTTGTGTACTAGAATCAAGTGTTCCGTGAATCTTTCGTTCATACATGCATGGGTCATCGGGCAGATTTTTTCTTCCTTGGACCACTGCTCCCCCCCCTCCCCCCAAGCACATCCCCCCCCCCATCCCCACACTCCCCCACCACATCAATTCTCTGGCAACGGAGGGCTGCAGTTGTCCCGGCCTCATATGCCTATGGTTCTTGAAAAAAAAAAATTGACACCACCCCACCCATCATTAATGAGCTATATGTATTCCGTGGTTCTGATTAAACATGTTTTTACGGTTCTGGTATAAGTTCACCTTTCTCTCTTCATCTCAAATGTCTTTGGCTGCCAGAGTCTTATAGTCCAGCGGTTCTGTTTTGAAGTAAAATTCGAGCTAAACCGTCCATATCAATAGGCTACTAAGAATAACATAAGGTTTATACAATAATTGGTAGCTGTTTAAACTAATGTTCACTAATCCTATTGCGGTGACTGTCTAATTAAAAAGATTATTGCCAGTGATTTTAATTGCTGAACAAACTTGTAGAATTATTAATTATAGTTAAATGTGTTAACTCTAAGGATGTTGAGGTGTGAATTCTCCATCCAAAGTCGATTAATTGGGAATAAGTGTCAAAATTATCAGCTGTCCGAATTCAATGAACTATTTCTTGAGTTGAAGAAAAAAGCCTGATTCTGATCCTTCAACACGCCTAAGACATGAAAGTATCAGATCACGAACAGTTACTGAGGGTTGAAAGGGGCTTGCCGCACAGCACAGCCTCCATGCGTGCCTTTGACATGCGAAACCATTGTGCCCTCCCCCTCCCCCCCCCCCCCCCCAAGCCTGATTCTAAATTTCATTTGTGTGTGTTTTCAAAGAAAGGCTGTTATCCAGAAGCGAACTAGGATTTTATTATGGGGAGGGGGGGTTCTTTTGGCGGGGGGGGGGGGGGGGAGGGGTAGCCAGGTCGAGAAATGCCACATGCATATCTGATGGTTTTAGGCCTCAGGTGGGTGAGGCCTTCCCGCTGGTGGAGCTTCGATGGAATTGTAGATCAGTCCTACTTCACTGTTTTTGAAAGTGCAAAGTCTCTGACGGAACTTTTATTTATTTAACTGCAGGGAATGTAAATATACCAGGTGCACAATCGGGGGATGGGGCCGGAGGAGGGGTCTTGCATAGAGTCAATGTTATTTGGTGGGGGAACATCACTGAATTTTACTGGTACCACCCCCCCCCCCCCCCTCCCCCGGTCTTTACACATGATTTTGTAGACTCTAGGCATTGTTGATGCAGTGCCCGACTGTGCATGTTCATGATTCATAATTGCCAGAATTTGCCTATAGTACACACTGAGTGGCTGGGATTAGAAGAGGGGTAAGTATTGTTTGATTATGACAAAAACACTCATGTAGTGCAGTTTCCACTCACACACAGTGTGCTCAGGTTCTGTGAAAAAAGCTTACAGCACTGTTACTGCAGCACACTGGGGACATACTTCAACTTGAACGACTCCAGAATTCGTTTCAAAGCCTCTAGACCAAAATACTAAGTTATGTTATTTTACTTTAACTCAGCGGGGCACAGTTCACAGTTCGGGGCGAACTGTGCAGAGCGAAAAGCATTCAAATGATAAAATGGCTGACTCCTCATACACGTGTTGTTTGAAAGTTATGAAAAAATAATGCCCTCGTATTTAAAAAAAACACACTTTCAGGGGTGTTCTGTCATATGATATTGATGAATAAATAGTCAAAATGTACGATCACTGTTTTTCTTTCATTCGAATGTGCTTTTCTTTAACCATTTTACCCAGAAATGCATGTCCGATCAGAATATCGATCAGAATACCGATTCACCCCAAAACAGCCGACTTTGTGGTGAGAGAACATCCAACCTTAAAATTGGCTTTTGACTGATTTCTTTTGACTGATTTCTGATGTTAGGTAAATAACTTCCGTTTGAAGTAGTTTGGATATTGCCGATGGACATGGCTGCCTTTTTATTTTATTTTTTATAATAATTTTACCAATTGACAGTTATATTTCGGTGACGACGCCGGTTTTTATTCAGAATCTGACAGTTCTCCCCTACAGCAATTATCTGTACCTATTGATTAATCGGACTAATCTTTTATGCACCAGGATGCAGGGTCGACGCCGGGATCTTGTTCCCGGGTCATCTCGGGTTTCCACAGGTAGGTTTTTCGAGAGGAAAATGAAAAAATTGTCCCGGTGATGGGTGATCACTGGATCATCCCCCTGGCGTGTACTGTATAAATGGCATTATCAAAACCAAAAAAAATAAAAGAAAATAAAATGTAACAGTGTTTGTAGAAAACCACCACTCAGCACTCACCAATTCTAGGCACATGCCCCCCCCCCCCCCTACACCTCTGGTCTTTAAGTTCAGGCGTAAGAGCGTCTATGATGAATTGATATTAACACATGGGTGCAAAAAGAGCCCATTTACATGTACAATTTCCCAGGGCTCTGTTCAGTGTTCACTCCTGGGTGGGGGCCCTTGGCAGCCCAGTGAGCCCAGTGACTCTACCAGGTATTGCAAGTAATACCAAGCATTGCCAAGTGGGTCACCTAGACACCCATCCTAAGATATTTGACAATACATGTAAACTGGAGTATGGACTCTTTTCCTTAACCCTTTACCCAACGTAACGGCCAAAACCGGCCAGCGCTATTCTCAAAAATCTCCAATTAATTTTCATTATTTTTTTCATTTTTTGTCTCAAAAACATAGGTTATGACCCCTCCATTGGAACGAGCTCGTTGAGCTCATTCCAACGAGGGCTCATAACCTATGTTTTTGAGACAAAAAATGAAAAAAATTAGTTATTCAAGAATTTTTTTGGCAAGGGTCGTCTGCTTTTCATGTTAGGTAAAGGGTTAAATTCAGATTAAATATACACAAATTATATATCAAAATGAAGGTTGGGATGTATAGAACATGAAACACATATGTAAGCAACTCATAGAGTCAACTGTAGGCATCACTGGTTCCTGGGAGGGAACAGGTCAAAATGTCACACAACCAAAATGTCACATTTCAAAATGGTCAAAGCGTCACATACTTTTAGTCAAAACGTCACATACTTTTGGTCAAAATGTCACACACTTTTTGGTCAAAACGTCACATACTTTTGGTCAAAACGTCACATATTAATTATTTGATAGTGGACAACTTACTGAATATAAGGGACTCAAGCCATTCACTTTGGTGAGCGCAACAGTTGTATTTATTCATTCATGTAGGCCTATCTTGCTAAGATTTTCACGGAAACACCATTCGTAGAAAATGTTTGAAAAATGTGACACTGTTTTCTTGATCAAGAGTGTGGGGGGGGGGGGGGGGTGAAATGCAGTATGGTGTAAATATATCTATTCACCAGGTCAGAGACACTTTGGATATTGTGAGGTGATTCATATCGAATCTCTTGTGCAAGAAAAATATGCTCAACCGCTTAAAGTTTCCTTGCTAAGGTTGGGATAAATTTTCAAAATTTATGTTAAAAAAATATGTAATTATATCTACCTTCAAGTCGTATGATCGTCGAAAATAAACTCAGACTTTCGTTACAACATCCTACTCGCAAAACATGCATGCCTTGTAAATGATAAATATTCAGATATTTTGCTAAACATTCAGATATATTTTCACTCAGAAAACAGAATATCGGTACCAGAATAGCAATAAAAAATAACAAAGAATAATCACCATTGTTAAGAATAATTGGATTTGCTGTGAAAACAGTCAACCTGTGAATTAATTAGTTGGCTCGCTCGATCTGCAATGTCTCTCAGAGAAAATGTATCGCATATTTCACAAAAAGGTGAGATATACAAAATCCATTTCAACTTAACCTGCCTCATGTGGTCATCTTTGTTTTATATACAGTAAAACCTGTCTTGAGAGACCACCTGTCTTGAGAGACCACATCTGCCAGGCACCGATTGGTTTTACTCTATAACGGACCTGCTATGGGAGACCACCTGTCTTGAGAGACCACCTGTCTTGAGAGACCACCTGTCTTGCAAAAACTTTTTACCTGTTCTGGAATTGGAAAATCCATTGTGGTTATACTAACACAATTAAAAGTATTAAAACCTCTTAATTAGGTTTCAATTGCTAACTCATTAAAGATTGAGATGTTTTTATAAGACCCCTGTGAAAAGATTAGGATTATTGCTGAATAAACAATTTCATACATACCTGAAATGTGACAGATAGGAATAAAAATAAATTTGTGTTGAAAATCTTTTTGTAATAAATTGAAATGGACTGTTATAAAAATTATAAAAATAAATTAGATTTTCAACACTAATTTATTTTTATAATTTTTATAACAGTCCATTTCAATTTGTTACAAAAACTTCATAAAAAAGAACAACTACAGTTAAAACTAGAAGTCCTGTCATGAAATGCGCACAAATAGCACGTTGATCTGCGCGTTAATGTACGCGGTATGGCCATGGTAAAGGTATCAAATTCTGCACATATGGCCTGTGCACAAGCAAGGTTTCAGCCAATGGACCTTCGGGTAACCCGGAGATCCATTGGCAGAAACATTGCATGTGTTTGCCATGAGTAACCAGGAGAACCTGCCGTGATTTGGATGCCATTCGATTTGGCAATTGCGCGCTATTCCAACGCACAATTAAGCCTAGATAAGCACACTATTTGTGACAGGACTTCTGGTTTTAACTGTACAAAGTAATTACAAAAATCCATTCTTTTCCATTTCTGAATTTTGTGGTTGGTTATTCACTGATTTGAGAAAACCTGAAACCTGTTATGAGAGTCCACCTGTCTTAAGAGACCACTTTTGTGTGGCCCAAAGGGCGGTCTCTCAAGACAGGTTCTACTGTATCAAACATTACGCTACCTGAACGACAAACAACAGGGAAAACAAAAGTTTATTTCCCAGCTACACTTTTTCCTCAGCTCGGGCTACACTTTTTAGTGTGTCCCTATTTCAGAGGGGCTCCCCGAGACCTATGAAAAACACAGTTGGCCGGGTCAATCAACCTTAACATAGAAAACAGAAATGGGTGGGACAAATTCACTTGTTGTGCATCATTCATCCCATTTGTTGCTTGGACGCTGTACAGGGACTGGTTCGCAATGGTAAATGTCTCGTTATCTTGTCCTCTGTGTGTGTGACGTTTTGACCAAAAAGTATGTGACATTTTGACCAAAAGTATGTGACGTTTTGACCATTTTGAAATGTGACGTTTTGGTCGTGTGACGTTTTGACCAGCATCCCCTGGAAGTCTGCTACCATATTCGCACCAGAACTGATAATAAAATAATATTTCAATAGAACAACTTGTGGCCAAATGTGCGTCATATATCCAAGAACAAAGTTAGGCATTCAAAACACTTTCGAATACAGCGATGGGACTGCATTTTGGAAAAGGACAACACTGTCTGCATTTTTTATTGAAGATGGTTTCCATGCCCGACAGACATTCGCAAATCACTCGATATCACAAATTTCCATCGAAAAACAAAATCGTAATTCTCAGAAATTTCAACAGGTATCATGATACCTTGCGTTGAATATGGCAACTGTGAAATCTCTATCTTATAACAGTATACTGTATGAAGCGATTTTTTTCATTATTTGATTTTACACCGCATTGTTTTTACATGCTTTTTCCGTCCGATGACGTCAACCGGAAATCGAAAGTATATTCATGCGTAAACAAAAGCAAAGGCTTAGGAATTTACCCCCATGCAGCTCTGTCGCCGTATTTCGGAAAATTTTGATCCCCTAGCTTTGTTCTTGGATTTGTAAACACATTTGGCCACGAGTTGTTTTCGTGAAATATTATTAAATTATCTGTTCTGGTGCGAATACGTTAGCAGACTTCCAGAAACCAGTAGTGCCTACAGTCGACTCTATGAGTTGATTAAACATGTTTCGTGTTCTATACATCTCAGTCTTGATTTTGATGTATATTTTGTGTATATTTAATTTGATTTGAAGGAATATCAGAGGTGTGAATTTTCAAAATAAACAAAATTTCATTACTTACATGTATATAGGCCCTTAATTTTCTAAAAATTGTTCAACTGGAGCAGTGTTTCAATGGGTTTTACTGCGCAGTGCGCATGTCTGACAGTGACCCGGTATTGACAACTAGACTCGCTGTTGAAACGGAATAAATATATCATGATGCCAGATATTTATCCCAATTATTTTATCATGAATTTGAAGCATTGACAAACCTGTTCAAATAATAATACTTACATTCACACTCTTTATATTTCTCTTCCCATAATTGAGACGAAAACTTTTTTTGCAGTTTCGCGTGTCGAAATTTTCTTCTGGCGCACATTCAGTCTTTTTAAAAAAAATCACTTTAGTCAACAAAAAACAACAACAAACTCGCGAAACATTAAAGACGACGGGCAACAAATTACTTCACAAACCTGGAATAAAATTTTAGTTTGAAATTCTCTTCAAATTTGATTTTTTTAAGGCTCAACATCGCCTGACCCGTTACTGCCTGAATGTCTGTACTTTAGATAAATCTTGCTGGTAAAATACCTAGGATCTTCCCAATTATACCTGGCAAACACTCCTAATTCAAATCTTTGTACAAATTTTGAACTGTCGCTTTCGCGGTCTGGCAGAAAAGAGATAGAGGCTGGAGGCTGGTCTTCTTCTTTGTTCTCCGATTCCAGTTGGTTAATCCCGGTCACATGAGGCCTCAGAGTGGTAGAATCGTCTTCACAGCTGGAACAGGTTCCGGAGAGTTCTGGAAGTCTTTCCTGGTTCACAGACTGTCTGTGATGACGTCACACGAGTGGGATTATATAGCAATTCTACAACACTCTTCCCCTTTTAATTTAAAAATCCAAAGATTATCATACCAAAGAAAACTGTCGGGAACCCAACTGACCTAGAGTAGTTCTGGGGAGTCAGGAAAGAAGAGTGCGCTCAAACTTTAAGAGTTTGATCTTTTGATCCCCTATACCAAATGGGGTGACCTAAACATATATCAATAAAAGATCCCGATAAATGCCTAAAAGAGATCATGACATCCGCTCTACCACTGGGGAATTCCCCGGTGGATGAGAGGAGCCCTCAATGAATATTGTCCTAACCAATTTCGACCACACCATCCAACTTCCAGTGTGTGGAATCAGTGGATATAGAGAGAATCAGAGATTTACCCTTTCCTTGGATACCCTCTAATTCCATACCAGACACCCAGAAGATCGTGCCTGTAGCTGTTCCCTTTCTAGGGTGAGGAAGGAAAGATCCCATCCAACCAGCAGGCATTCCTAGTTGTTTTGGGCTAACACGACCTCCCTTAATTCTCTGCAGATCACAGACCCTGTTAATTTGGGGTTGGAATCTCTCAAACCCCAGCCGCTGGTCTAGTCCGAATCTGCTTCCCAAATTTAACTCTTTTGGTTGGGCTTCATTTTTTGGCCCTATTTTTTTCAGCTTCTTAATTTATAGACTTCCTAATTTATAGGATTCTACATTTCTGCTGCAGACTTCCCGGCAGGTGAGACTTCACCCCCAATGTTTGAATTCAGGGTCCTCAAGGAAGATGTCACTATTCCGAACCTGCTCAGGGGACTGCCCTGAGCGGCTCTTATTCCCTTTTTGCGAAGCCTAACTTTTCCCCGCCCGGTGATGCGGGATTGGATCAAGGTCCTTCCTAGCCCATTCACACGCTGACTGGTCTGCCAAGTTTTGAGTTTCTTTCTGTTTGCTGTAAGTTGGGAATGAACCCACCCTGCAACAGGGCAAATGCACTTCACATCCTGTCAATATTCTGTCCAACCTTCCCCAGGGTCCCAGGGTATTCCTAAGACTCCAGGTTCAAGTTGACCTACTTCGTAACCTGATCTTATTTTGTCAGCTTCAACAGGGACCCCCACCTGGGTCCCATGGTTGCCCAGACAACCCTGGTTCAATGTATGAATTTGTATCTCTCTGTTTTTCGGTACTATTCCTGTCTGCTTTCGATTTGTAGGGTGTTAAGGCACCTGAATCCCAGGGTATTCCTAGGCTTCCTGGTCTGGTTTTAACATTACGCTGCTCTTTTGTGGGGCATTTATTCATTTGTTTAATGCCATGGGATTCTGCGTCATCTATCAGGATTTGCGAAGACTCTTTAGCCACCTGAGCAACTGTTTCCTCCCAATCTGCCTTACCGATATATTTGCCTGACTTTGTACCCAGAGTAGCATCAGTTTGATTGGCTTCTGCAATGATTTGAGATTTGTTCAATGATCGACTGCGATGGTTTATGTTGAGAAAACGTCCCAACAGGTTGCGTCTGTTTGGCATGCATCGGTTGGCACCCTAACATTGGTTCTGTTTTTGCTGGTTTAATTACAAAGTCGGTTATCAGTGGTCCCTTTTCACATTTTAGCGAAGTGACAGAGCTTGCTGGACTCACAACATCTTTACACACAGTCACCTGGGCCACTCCCCCCTCCCCCCCCCCCCCCCTCCCCCTCCGAGGTGACAGGGATATTCCCTGTGCTTCAGTTTGTTTGGTCTTGGAATTAGTTCCAAGTCCCTGTGGGCTCCCTAGGTCCAATGTTGTCTGACACTCTTTTTCGTATACTTTTCGGAGTTTGGTTTCACTCAATTCCTGACATTCATTAGTTACTTTAGGAACAATCCAATCCCCCAAGGAGAGAACTTCCTCCCTGAAGTAGGCTCTTCCGTCGTGTTTAATCAGGAAATCACACTCTGGTAAGACAGCATCGCTAATGGGTGCCACTTATACATGTAGGAATTCATTAAAAATTCTGTCACCTATTTTGATTTTGAGTGGGCCTGCATAGTAACCTTGCAGTTTGCTGTCCCTCTCTGCAGTTTGGAGTACTACTTTCTTAATTATGGGTGGAGTTGGTTTCAGTTTTCCAAACAGTTTATCCGACATAACTGTGACCATGGCACCCGAATCCACAGTTGCGATTGTTTCAACTGACACTGTCTGGAGAGAGATCTGGACAGAGAATGATGGTTTACATTGTCGATTAGTGATCACATTATCAGAATCCTTGATGCCATTGTGATTCCCAGTTGCCTGATTTGAGGAAATTCTTGATGGACTGTTGCCCTGGAGGTGCCCAGTACCTGAGCATGAGTAGCACTGGGCCCTACTAGGTGAGGGTGACCTAGACCTAGGTTGTTCCTGGTCTGTTCATTCCTCCCCTGGACAAAGACTCCTTTGGATTATCCAGTTTATTTAAAACATTTCCCACCATGGTGGTGAGTTTGATTAACCCTTCCTGGTTCCCAATCACTTGTTTTTGGACCTTCTCAATTTGTATTTTCATAGCAAAAGACTCTGCTTTCAAACTCTTTATCTCAGTATAAAAGTTCATGATGTTGGGTGAATGAGACTGATTACAGTCCTCCTCCACGTTGTTTGAATCATTTATATTTCCATGACCATATCTATCTCTTTTGGGTGGTCTACCCCATCCAACTTGTTTCAACACTCTGATTTGGGGAGGGTCTTCCTCCTCAACAGAGTCGTTAAGGAAAGGACTCAGCTCGTGTACCTCGGGTTGGGTTCGGTTGTTCTTTTGTCCATATATGGCAGTTTGGTTATACTGGTGCCACCTGATTTTGTTTATGGCATCCTCAATGGTGGCGGGGCGCTGATTTACCACTGCCTCCCCGCTCAACTGTCGTTACAACCATGACAAAATTTGATAATGGCCTGCTCTAGTGTAAAGTGTGCAGGGCAATCACGGAAAGACCGATTAGCCAATGCCAAAAAGTGTCTGCCCTTTCCTCTAGGCCCTCTGTTTGCCCCTGCTTAGCCTGTTGAAACTGAAGGTGGGCAGTTTGTGGCAAGTCATGGAACCTGAATCGGTTCTACAGGGTGTGCACATCCTTGAAAAGTCCTTGAATTTCAATCTTACTCCTTGAATTTTGAAAATTCAGAAAATGGACTTGAAACCTGTGTAATTGTGGACAACTGAAACATCTCTTTTGCACTTGTTTTAGTTGAAAAACGAAAAAAACAAACATAAATAATGGATAATTGATAAATGAGGGGGGGAGGGGGCTCAGTTGGTAGAGGTGCAGGCTACAAGCCGAGAGGTCCTCGGTTCGAACCACGTTGTGTACTTGGGCAAGACACGTCACCCCCATTGCCCACGTGGGGGCACGATGACGCTGTGTACTAAGGCGTACTGCACGTCGATGGTGCACCTGTCTTCAATGTTGGGGAGTTGACAGTTGCTCGCCATTGCTCGGTGGTTCTCTCCAGGTACTCTGGCTTCCTCCACCCGTAAAACTGTCACTGTCATGGTTAGCCATTGTGCAGAAATATGTGACCTTAAAACAACAATAACTAAATAAATAAATTGATAAATGAGGAATTAAAGTTCAGGCATTATTTAACTGGGTGTCATTCTGTAAGCAGGGACCAGCCGTGAGGGCGACTAGGGCGATTAAGTCGCCCTTCTAAGCCCAAAGTCGCCTAGAAAAATAGTCGGGGCGATTACAAGTCGCCCTCTAAAAATTGGCCAAAATGAGAAAAGGCTGAACTGAGTGATGCGAGGTTTACATGAAAACGAGTATTTTCAAAAATCGAATCTGCTCGATTGTGATAAATGGGCATTTTAATTCGTCAAATAAACGTCCATTTATTTGAAATCACACGACAAGCAATTGTCCATTGTCGCTTTTGGCGGATTTTTTTATTTCTATTTTGTTGCGTTCCAGTCGGAGCTTCAAGTGTCGAAACGAAAATAGGTGACTTACGCGACTCAACAAACAACCCAGTTTGAAAGTAGGTTACGTCGCTTACGATGCCAAAAATGTATACACAACGGGCGTATTTTATAACACATTATTTTCATTTCGATTTGCTGACGACTGTTAACTATTGGGCTGTCTATTCCCAGAAAAAACACGAATGGTATTGAAACACATGAAAAAAAAGCTTTAGTGATGTCAAGAAAAGCTTTGTACAGGACACAAGTGTGCATGTGGACGATCTTGAAAAAGGGTCCTCCTAAACATCGGAATGACATGAAATGTCGCGGAATGACACCGGAATGCCATAAAAATGATGCGGAATGACATTTCTTTTACAAAATACTCGACCCCAGAATGTATTTTGTTTATTAACTAACAAAGTACCTCCCAAGCAACCTTCTTACATCTGGTCCTGTTCACACTTTCAGACTTAGGAAATTATTAGCTTAGTAGACTTTGTTGAAAGGCAACCACAGGAGGGTGATGGGGGATTGGCACGAAGAAGAGGTGAGGGGTCATGAAGGAGAAGGTAGCAGTGGGGGATTTTCAGTCAATAATTACATTGTGATTTTTTAACCTGGCACAGATGCATCATGGACAACTGGACCTGGATTATTTGTACGTTAATGGAGGACCATAAATTGAAAATATGAAGGGGCGGCGGGGGTGGTACATGAATATTCTTAATTTTCCCCACTTGCCTATGAAGTCTCCCTACATGACTCTGCAGTCTCCCTATTTTTTCTGGAGGGAGACTTGAAGTCTCCCTAAAATTCCCCCCTAGGCTGGTCCCTGTCTGTAAGTACCATAATTTTGTTGGTAACTTTCGTTGATATACGTTAACTGTGAGGGCCACATACATTAACTGTGAGGTCACATTAACCCACCCCTCAGCTCTTTAGTACAGTGTACACCTCATATTATTTTTATCAAAAACATAGCAAACAGGGAACAGAAATAAACATGTTCCCAATTATAACGATTCTTGTCTTATTTCATAATCCTTTCACAAACATTGAACATTAATCTTTTCATCAAACACAACACACAAGTAAAGCTACAGTGTCATTGACACTTTCATTTTGGGTCCCTGTCGGCCGTCTGGGTTCAGTTGTGTTCCCGTCGGTCCTTCATTTTCTGCCACCTTTCTCTCGTAGTTGGGGGTGTTCTCTTTCTACATCTGTTGAGTTCACCTTTTCTTCTACTGCTCTCACCTCTGTTATGCCCAGGACTGTTCCTTGACGGCAATGCCTTTTGCCCAAGCATGTGGACGATTCACATGCTTCTTGTGCCACTTGTAATGGGTGTTCTTCAGATCAACCCTGTGGGTATTGATCGTCCACTTTTTGGGCTTCTGTGAACCGTGTGGTGCGTTCTCGTTGCCATTCCTCCCACACCTGCAGGAAAGGGGAGCGCTGTCATTCTGGGCCTCCTGACACGACCACGTCTGGTGAGAGTTATACCCCCTCCATGGAGGATGTGCAGTCTTTTCCTGTGGTGGATACTGCGGGAGCTGTTGAATTGTCTGGTGAAGAGATGTCTGGTTCCGGGACTGTGGTCCCTCTCCAGTCAACATCTGAGGCTGTCACTAGGGTTGTGACTCCTCCTTTGGAGCCGAGCTCAGTTGCTCTCTCCACCTTTCCACCGGTTTCAACAGCTCCTGTCGTATCTGCTGCTACTGTTGTTCCGTATGCAACGTCATCGGTCACTGTTTCAGCCAGCCTCGGCTTATCCCTGCAGGGGACTGCAGAGATGCCTGGTAGTGTAGACGTGGGATATCTTCCTCAGCCTTCCCTGACTTCAACTCGGCGAAGTCGGAAGGGGCTGCCGGCTGAACCCTCTGCTGTGATCTCTCAGCTGTCAAGTGCGGCAGCCTTCTCTTTGGATTCGGATGTTCCTGGTGGGGTCACCATGGACTCTGTTGTGTTTCTGTCCATGCACTCTGCTCCCACGGCCAGTTTTGTGTGACAGACGCTTTTTGTGCAGCCTGGACCTTCTGTTCCTCAGAGGTCCACAGCGACTCTCCTCAGTTCCAGCACTGTTGATCCTCGGGGTCTGGTATACCCCTATCAGCATCTGCCTGCAGATGTTTCGGCTGCCACCCGTCGCCCCACATTGGGTGTTCTGGAGGATCGTGACCCTTTGCTGGTTAAGAGGGTCAGGAGTGAAGCCACTTTGCCTGTTCGTTTCCACGTTCAATCTGCTGCCACGGGCAGTGAGCTTTGGGAGGCCCTCTCCTTGCTCACTCAGGTTCTTTCCAAGGGCCTTCCCTTTGTCTTCAGCGAGGCTACTAGTGGTTTCATCAATCGCATGCCTCCAGCCTGTGGAGCAACCCACTTCTGGGCACCTTCGACCGTGCCAGTCGGTACAGGTGGTTGAAGCGTTTGCAGCTTTGGACTCGAAGCTGAATTCCAAAGCTATGAAGACTTCGTTCTTCACCAGTGCTGACATCCTTTTTGCCTCCAGTGCATCATCGTTCCTACGATTCCACCAATCCGTCAGTCTGCCAGACTTTGACGGTCTTGGATCAGGACTCCACCTCCCTCAGGTTTTCCAAGCCCAAGTCGGCCGTTATTCCTATGGCGACTCTGGGGTCCCTGTTGGGTTTATCGAGAGAGATGCTGGGCATGCTTTCTCTCTCAGATCATGTCGTCTCTGCTTTGGCTGCTTATCTGCCTCCAGATAGGTTTGACGACGTATAGGCTCCTTTGCGTGTGATTTCCAAGGCGCTCATGCATCGTCTCATACGCATGCCTGTAACACGGCTAACTTGGAATTAGTTCGCTGGGACACTGTGTTGGACACAAGCCGTTCCCTTCCTGAGGGGCAGCGCGCTGCACTTCAGTCCGCTTCTTTGACGGGTCCGCGACTTTTCCATGGTTCCACGGCGACAGTCCGGGATGACGTCCTGCATCATTCCAAAGATCAGCAGCTGCTTCGCCAGCTTGATCAGCCTTCTGTTGGAGGCAGGGGCCATTCTAAGCCTAACAATCGCCCTTCTGCTTCCTCTGCGGAGCCAAGGGCTGATCTTCCTCCCGTGGCTTCTACTTCTTACTTACGTGTGAAGGGTTAGTGTCGGCAGACCAGTGGGAGGACTCAGGATCATTCATCCAGTAGAGGAGGTGGTTTCTCCTCTCACAGGCCTCATCGGGGCTCGAGATGAAGATCCTCACCTCGCTTCGTCCCAAGTTGGAGGAAGGGTATCAGGGTCTGCAGACCGTTGGGCCACAATCACATCCAATCCTTGGGTGTTAGATGTTGTTCAGTCCTGGCTGCAAATATCCTTCCGGAGGCACCTCACTCTGTCGAGAGTGCCTCTTCCAACACAAGTTCCTCCAGATGTTTCACGTCGGGAACTTTTGATCACAGCGATAGACAATCTCCTGTCAGAGGGTGCAATCGAGGTCGTCAAGAATATTCATTCAGTGGGATTTCATTCCTGTCTGTTCTTGGTGCCGAAGAAGGACAGAAGACTCTGACCAGTTATCGATCTGAGTATCCTGAACCAGTCTATCAATGCTCCCAAGTTCAGCAATGAGACTTTCAGGTTGGTTCACCGCTCCATTCACCAGGAAGATTTCACTTCCAGCATCGACCTGCGAGATGCTTACTTTCACGTTCTGATTCATCGGACATCACAAAAGTATCTCAGACTCACTTTTCTGGGGCGAGTTTACCAGTTCAAGGCCATGCCTTTAGGCCTCAACCTGGCTCCTTGGGCTTTCACCTGGCTGATGTCACATGTGATAGCCTTCCATCGCACACAGTCCAGGGTGACTACTTCGGCATATCTGGATGATATCCTCCAGGGGCACTCCAATGCTGCTCTTTTGGAGTCCGATGTTGATACACTGTTGAGCTTGCTCATGTTGCTAGGGTTCAGAGTCAACGAGGAGAAGTCGGACTTGGTCCCTTCTTAGTCGTTTTGTCATCTGGGGATGGACTTCCGTACTCCGCTGAATAGGGTGGCGGTTCCCCAGGCAAGAGCCGTGATTCTCCCTGACTCTGTCCCAGTCCATGTCTGCGACACCTTGGAGTATTCTCCGGCTGCTCGGTCTCTGCGGTTTGTTGACGGATCTCATTCCTCTTGGTCGGCTGCATGTCAGACCTCTCGAACACTTTCTGCTCAGTCGTTGGAGGCTGAATGTGGATTCTCTGGATCTGGTGCTTCAGTTACCAGACTCTTCATCATCACCTTCTCACCTGGACAGATGTTTAGTGGATTATGCAGGGAGTTCTGTTGGACTTGCTCGGATGGGGTGTAGTGCAAGCCTGTAGTAAACAATTGTGGTAGGTATAATGAGGAAGGAAATTTACTATAAAATTTAAATGTTTGTTCAAGCCAAGTCTCTGGGTTGATATTTGAGCTCCATGTTCAATATGAGGAATATTCTTCAAAAATCTTCTTCTTCACCAGTCAGAATCCTTTGATATTTGGTACACAGCATCGTTACGGAGGTGAGATTCAAGTTTGTTCAAGCCAAGTGCCTGAGTTCATATTTGGGCTCCCTATTGGAGCCGAATTATTATTACTTAGTTCAATATGAGGAATATTTTTTTAAAAATCTTTTTGTGCCCCTGACTTAAGTTGGGTGATATATAGTGATTGAAGTGTGTGTGTGTCCGTCCGTCCGTGTGTGTGTATGTGTGTCCAAGCCAATAACTCGAAAACTGTTAGGGCCACAGTCATCAAACTGTACACAATTATAAAGGACCATGGGAGGATGTGTCACACACCATAGCCGGGTTCGTACCTTCAGGGTCAAGGTCACATTTCAAGGTCACACTAAAAATTTGTCAATATTCGTGTCTCAGCCATAACTCAGAAATGAATCATAGTACAATTGTTAAACTTTTTACAAATGTTAAGGACAGTCAGAAGATCTGTCGCGTATAATAGTTTCCGCCGCATCTGCAATGTGAAGTTCACAAATCGTATCTCAAGCATAACTCCAAATCTATTAGGGCTAAAGTCATCAAACTTCACACAATTATAAAGGACCATGGGAGGATGTGTCACATACCTTAGCCAGGTTCTTACCTTTAAGGTCAATGTCACATTTCAAGGTCACACTAAAAATCGGTCAATATTCGTATCTCAGCCATAACTCAGAAACAAAACTTTTTACAAATGTTAAGGACAGTCAGAAGGTGTGTCGTGTATAATAGTTTCCGCTGCATCTGCAAGGTGAAGGTCACAAAGGGGGGGGGGGGGGGGGGGGAGGGGGTTGCGCAGGTGTTACCTTAGTAACATTCTTGTTTCTTTTAGATCCACTGGTCAGAATCTTTGGATATTTGTTATAAGCTTTTCTTAGGAGGAGCAGATGCAACTTGTTGGAATCAATTCACTGGGTTGATATTTAGGCTACCATGTCAGGTGAGCACCCTCAGCCCCCCTGGGGCCTCTTGTTTGAAACATGTCTTCTTTAAAACCCCTGGGCCAAATTCAGTCATATATGGCACTGACCATTTTTAGCTCAACTTGACGAAGTCAAGCAGAGCTATTGCCATCACTTCTCGTCCGTCGGCGTACGTTTGTACGTTAGTATACGTACGTCCACAATTTCCTTTGGCACACCTCACAGATCGCATTTATGATCTGATCACTTTCAAACTTGGTATGCTTGTTTGGGGTGACCTCTAGATGGGAGCTATCGATTTTCTTCAATTTCCGTCAAAAAATGTTGCCACGGCCAACGTTCTTAGAACTTAGTTTAGTCGGACCTCAATATTTCCCTTTGGCACACCCTACAGGGCACATTTATGATTGGATTGCTTTGAAACCTGGTATGCTTGTTTAGGGTGGCCTCTGGATGGAAGCTATCGATTTTTGTCCATTTCCATCAAAAAATGTTGCCGTGGCCAACATTCTTAGAACTTAGTTTAGTCAGAAGACCTCAATATTTCCCTTTGGCACACCCTACAGGGCACATTTATGATCAGATTGCTTTGAAACCTGGTATGCTTGTTTGGGGAGACCTCTAGATGGGAACTATTTTCTTCAATGTCCATCGAAAAATGTTGCCGCTGCCAATGTTCTTAGAACTTAGTTTAGTCAGACCTCAATATTTTCCTTTGGCACACCCTACAGGGCACATTTATTAGCTTAACTTGACAAAGTCAAGCTGAGCTATTGCCATCACTTCTCGTTTGTACACAACTTCTATATGGCTTGGGCTAGATGCCGTATTTATGAACCGATCTTTATGAAACTTCTTGGGTACCTTTGTTATCGTGGGACGAGAACAAGTGCTTTTGGGTGCGGTCCAAAATTCAAGATGGCTAGCAGGCTAGCAGCCATTTTGTACCAAAATTAGTGCAATCAGTTTTTTGAACAGAACTTCTGTATGATTGTTCTGATTTGAATAAATTTTTGTAGGAATGTTTAGTACCATGGAATACATCACATATACATGTAGTACAGGGTTTTTTCTCGTGCTGACATTATGCAAATTAGATGAACTTTGATTTGTTCAGTGCGATTTATACACAGTAAGTGCACATGTCAATACGGCTCGGGTTAGAGTCTGTATTTATGAATGATCTTCACGAAACTTCTTGGGGTACCTTTGTTATCACCTTGTGACAGGAACGAGTGTTTATGGGTGCCTTTGTTATCACTGTGCTACAGTACTGTGATCACAAAAGTGGTCTTTTAGTCGATCGGCTCTCGATCCGGCTTCGGTTCCATCGCGATTGAGAATCGCGGTTTTGTCGATAAAACGCGGCAGAATGGAGAAAGAATCGAGATAAAATTTAGGTAGAATCGAGAGAAAATCGCAACGGAAACACCAATACATTGTGAGATGATTTGTTACATGTATTCCTTGATGGTGAAAACTTCAAAGTTCGGCGTGAACGGATCGTAGTACATTCTAAGATTCGTTCGATGTATTCGTATCGCAATTAAAAAAAAAACAACAAAATCCAGTCGAGTTACAAACCTGAAGATATTTTCCGACTCGCTCCCTTTTCAAATCGACAAAGTAAAAATTTTGAAAGAAAAGTGTGCGGAGATGTAAATAGATGTAAACAAGTGAACACTATCATAAGAATTGACCTAGTCTGTGCGGGTAAATCCTCATCGCATCAAACTGAGAACGAAAAGTATTAAGCCTGCAGTCTTAACTCCACCCGTCTTTTATTTTATGGAAATACAGTCAACATGGGCCTTGCGAAATCCCTGGTAGCTAAGAGAAACAGAGTATTTCGAGGTCCATCAATGAATGTCATGAAGGATTCAGCAGGATAAGTCCTCCCCCCAACAAAACGTCCTCCAATATAGTTTGGTGTAGCCAAACAGGCCAACTTTGCCCCAAGTTTCGATTAAAATGAAAATGAAATCATATAGGCTTACTTTTTTTTTAATTCTGAGTGATGGCCCGATCCCTAGGCAGATTCAATTATTTTTTTAAAAAATGATTTCCTGAAAAAAAAACATGTCTCTAGCCTCCTGACTGGATTGCGCTCGGTCAAATGAGAGCTCACGACCCGAGCTATAATTAAGTTGATGCAAAAAAAAAAAAAGGATTTTTTTCAGTTAGACTTGGCTGAGCTTTTTACAGAACTATCTGTTTAACCTACCATTGGATGAAGCCAAAGGTTAACAAATAATTAAATGATAAAAACTACTTCCATTTTCAAAAATTGCCCCCCCCCCCCCTCCCCCGTGCCACCGTCTGGGTGTCGATAGAAACATTACTCTCAATTGGTAAAATTATTATAAACAAATAAAAAGGAAAAAGGCGGCCATATCCATCGGCGATATCCAAATTACTTCAAACAGAAGTTCTTCACCCAACATCAGAAATCAGTCAAAAGCCAATTTTACGGTTGGACTTTCTCTCACCACAAAGTCGGCTGTTTTGGGGTGAATCGATATTCTGATCGGACATGCACTTCCGAGTTAAATGGTTAAAGAAAAGTGCATTCAAATGAAAGAAAAACAGTGATCATACATTTTTACTATTTATTCATGAATATCATATGAAAGAACACGCCAGAAAGTGTATTTTTTAAATACGAGGGCATTATTTTTTCACAACTTTCAAACAACACGTGTTTGAGGAGTCCGACATTTTATCGTTTGAATGTTTTTCGCTCCTTACAGTTCGCCCCGGCGGGTTAAATTAAAGTACATAACTTAGTATTTTGGTCTAGAGGCTTTGAAACGAATTTGTTGAAGTATGTCTCCAGTGTGCTGGAAGTTTTTTTTTCACAGAACCTGAACACACTGTATGAGTGGAAACTCCACTACATGAGTGTTTTTGTCGTAATCAACCAATTTATTTATTGGTGTTTAAGGTCACATATTTCTGCACAATGGCTTATCA
Organism: Pictodentalium vernedei; assembly: GCA_031216915.1. Classification (NCBI taxonomy): domain Eukaryota; kingdom Metazoa; phylum Mollusca; class Scaphopoda; order Dentaliida; family Dentaliidae; genus Pictodentalium; species Pictodentalium vernedei. The sequence goes on from CM062295.1 coordinate 698,423,817, forward strand.
TGACCATGACAGTTTTACGGGTGGAGGAAGCCGGAGTACCCAGAGAGAACCACCGAGCAACGGCGAGCAACTGTCAGCTCCACACAAGCAGGGTTAGCATTGGTTGAAGACAGATGCACCATCGACGTGCAGTACACAACGCCACCGTGCCCCCACGTGGGCAATGGGGGTGAAGTGTCTTGCCCAAGGACACAACGCGGTTGCCGCAGGTGGGATTTGAACCGAGGACCTCTCGGCCTGCAGCCTGCACCTCTACCTACTGAGCCACCGCGCCCCCCAATCATCCAGTACTTATCCCTCTTCTAATCCCAGCCATTCAGTGTGTACTGTAGGCAAATTATGGCAATTATGAATAATGAACATGCACAGTCGAGCACTGCATCAACAATGTTAATGTTGGTGGTTAACGTCACGGTTCTGGTCCAAATCCGAAGTCTTTTTCAGGCACGTAGCCTAGAGTCTACAATATCATGTGTAGAAGACCGGCGGAGATGGGGGGTTGTTGTTGTTGTTGTTGTTGTTGTTCCCCCACCAAAAAAACATTGACTCTATGCAAGACCCCCCCCCCCCCCCCCCCCCCCGTCCCATCCCCTGACTCTGCACCTGGTATATTTACATGTACATCCCCTGCAGTTAAATAAATAAAAGTTCCGTCAGAGACTTCGCACTTTCAAAAACAGTGAAGTAGGACTGATCTACAATTCCATCGAAGCTCCACCAGTGGGAAGGCCACGCCCACCTCAGGGCTATGACCATCGTATATGCATGTGGCATATATCGAGCTGGCTATCCCCCCCCCCCCACACACACACACACCGTAAAAACAGGTTTAATCAGAACCACGGAATACAAAAAGCTCGTTTATGATGGGTGGGGTGGTGTCAGTTTTTTTTTCAAGAAGCATAGGCACATGAGGCCGGGGCGACTACAGCCCTCCGTTGCCAGAGAATCGACGTGGCAGGGGGGGGCAAGGGTAATGCATCACTCGGGAGGGAGGTGTATGTAGGGGGGGGGGGGGGGGGGCTTAAAAGGATTGAATTGACCTGGATGAATATTTTGCTGTTCAATATCCATAACCAAACTGACTACGAATTGACTTGATAACGAATTGGTACTTTCGCCATTAAAAACCGCCATGTACCCAAAAGCCCGAAAAATTGACGCTTCACATTCTTCTTACAATACAAATGTGATGTCAGTCATTTTGATAATTGAAGGGATAAAACATCGTTGTTTTTTTTTATTTTTTAAGATCCCGGCAACCAACAAAACTCTTGAATTTCTTGCGGAGAGAATAGTTGGAAACGACGATATTGTATTCACCCCAAACGACAGATTGTGGTGATATGCGTGAAACTGAAACGGAAGGTACAAATTAAGTTGAGATTGGAGGGTGCTGCCTACACAATGTCAGATCGGTGGGACAACAAAAAGAGAGGGAGTGGTGAAAGACATAATGGGTGGAGCGGGGGTGTCTGCCTCAAGTCCATGTTTATCACGATTTTCAAATTCAGATGAATACGATTATGAATTTATGTTATGATTAATGTTGAATTTGACCCTTTTTTAGAATATATAACAACTCGATACATTGGTTAGGTCTACGTGTACATTAACATTGCAAACCAGTTACATTTGTGCACATGCAGTTCGGACTGCTCCCTCCGACAAAATCGCGGCGCTGTTGACGTTCGCGAAAAATCTCCGCGAAAATCCAATCGGCGGAATGGAGGTTGTGTTTCGCTTTAGCCGCGCTTCTGTCGATAAGGTTTTTTTCTTGTCTGTCACCTCGATCGCGACCGCGTCGAGAACGCACCGCGATTTGGTGTCCGCTTTTGTGATCACAGTACTGTATGTATGAGAACAAATATTTTTGGGTTCAGTCAGACCCATTCTGGGACTCAAAGATTTCTTTTCTAGTTTAGCATCTAACTGTCACCCCACCTTTACAATACTTTACCTATATATTTGTTATAGGCTACGGTCAGCATTTATGTGCAGACCATTACAATACTTTACATGTACCTTTGTTATCAGGTCATTACCTAGATGTTTGTCATTGGTGTGTCACATACTACATGTATACATGTACATGTCTTAAACAAGTTGAGCTACAGTGTCATTGACACTTTCATTGGTGTATACCCTTTCTACTTTGTTCAAATGAAGCTGCTGCCCTCTTTGGGCTGGGTTTAATGTCCCAAAAGCCTAAAAATCTTTAAAAGTCTTCTTCTCATGAATGAACCACCATCATAGAGAATGCTTTGATATTTGGTATGGAACTTCCTTTGGTGGTGAAGATTAAAGTTTGTTCAAGGGAAGTTTGAAAGTCAATATTTGGGTGCTCTGTAAGAGCATGGCCATTTTGGACTCCACCCAAAATTTGTATTTCAAGAACTGATGGGCTGATTTGAATCAAATTTGGCATGTAGTATAATTGGGCATAAGTACTTGATTGATGCCTGAAAAACAGGAACCCCAAAAGCTAAAAATAGAAAAAAATTCCAACGCACATATTTTAAAAACTGCCCAGACCACAATATTGTTTTTAGCTTGACGTGACAAAGTCAAGCTGAGCTATTGCTGTCACTTCTCGACCATTGATCGGATCGCTTTGAAACTTGGTGTGCTTTTTTGGGGTGACCTCTAGATGGGAGCTATCAATTTTCTTCCATTTCCGTCAAAAATGTTGCCATTGTCAACTACCTTTTAACTCAGTTTAGTCAGTCCTCAAGATTTCCCTTTGGCACACCCTACAGGGCACATTTTTGATTGGATTGCTTTGAAACCTGGTATCCTTGTTTGAGATAACCTCTAGATGGGAGCTATCCATTTTCTTCCATTTCCATCAAAAAATGCCGCAGTTGGCGATGACCTTTAGGCCAAAAAAATTTAATGGTTTGGTTCCGGTTACATAGCAGAAAAGATAGGGTCGGTAGGTCGGGATATTTTTAGTCCCCTACCGCCATCGCCGGAGGGGACTATAGGTTTGCACTCTGTCCATCCATCCGTCAGTCTGTCAGTCAGTCTGTCAGTCACACTTGAGTTTTCCGGACTTTTTTTGGAAATGCTTCAACCAAATGATTTCATTTATGGTAACCTACTATAGAACAATGACTTACAGATCAAGTTTGAGTTTCATGCTGATTACATTATTCTTGTGTGAGTTATGACCCTTGCAAATATGGAAAATGTCAGTCACACTTTAGTTTTCTGGACTTTTTTTGGAAATGCTTCAACCGAATGATTTCATTTTTGGTAACCTACTATAGAACAATGACTTACAGATCAAGTTTGAGTTTCATGCTGATTGCATTATTCTTGTGTGAGTTATGGCCCTTGCAAATATGGAAAAGCACCAAAATATCAGTTTTCCAGACTTTTTTTTGAAAATGCTTCAACAGAATGATTTCGTTTTTGGTAAACTACTATAGAATGATGACTTACAGATCAGGTTTGAGTTTCCTGCTGATTGCGTTATTCTTGTGTGAGTTATGGCCCTTGTAAATATGGAAAAGCGCCAAAATATCAGTTTTCCAGACTTTTTTTGGAAACGCTTCAACGGAATGATTTCATTTTTGGTAACCTACTATAAAATGGTGACTTACAGATCAAGTTTGAGTTTCGTGCTGATTGCTTTATTCTTGTATGAGTTATGGCCCTTGCAAATATGGAAAAGCATCAAAATATCAGTTTTCCAGACTTTTTTTTGGAAATGCTTCACCTGAATGATTTCATTTTTGGTAACTTACTATAGAACGATGACTTACAGATCAAGTTTGAGTTTCATGCTGATTGCGTTTTTCTTGTGTGAGTTATGGCCCTTGGAAATATGGAAAAGTGCCAAAATATCAGTTTTCTGGACTTTTTTTCTAAACGGTTCCATGGAATGATTTCATTTTTGGTAACCTACTATAGAACGATGTCTTACAGATCAAGTTTGAGTTTCGTGCTGATTGCTTTATTCTTGTGTGAGTTGTGGCCCTTGGAAATATGGAAAAGCGCCAAAATATCAGTTTTCTGGACTTTTTTTCTAAATGGTTCCATAGAATGATTTCATTTTTGGTAACCTACTATAGAACAATGTCTTACAGATCAAGTTTGAGTTTCGTGCTGATTGCTTTATTCTTGGGTGAGTTATGGCCCTTGGAAATATGGAAAAGCACCAAAATATCAGTTTTCCGGACTTTTTTTTGGAAACGCTTCAACAGAATGATTTCATTTTTGGTAACCTGCTATAGAACGGTGACTTACAGATCAAGTTTCATTTGCATCCTGTCCATCCATCAGTCTGTCAGTCCGTCCGGCAGTCACACTTTAGTTTTCCTGACTTTTTTAGGAAATGCTTCAACCAAATGATTTCATTCTTGGTAACCTACTATAGAACGATGACTTACAGATCAAGTTTGAGTTTCATGTGGATTGCATTATTCTTGTGTGAGTTATGGCCCTTGCAAATATGGAAAAGCACCAAAATATCAGTTTTCCAAAATTTTTGGGGAAACTCTTCAACGGAATTCATGCTGATCACATCTGGGTTATAACATTTGTATAATTATTAATGCTCATTAGTCTGGTAGGGGACATTGTATTGCTTCAGCGATATTTGAGCTCTTGTTTTTCTGTTGTTTTTTTAAAGTTTTTTTTCTTTTGAATTTGTTCCTGAGTTAATTTTTAGGACCAAATTCTTCTAACACTTGTGACTGAAATATACTGCTTTGATATTCTGTTGAGTCTCAATTGAAGAATGACACTCAAAATGGCAGTTTATCAGCAGATACTTTCTTCGCGATTGCAGCGGACATTTATTTCAGGTGTAATTCCGCAACTTCAAGATGAAATGGAGTCTTGATAATATTATCATCAGCTGCCCTCAGATTCTGAAGTGAAGTGTGCGTTCGCATGTCTCATTTTATCACGGGATGTGTTAAAATTAACGCACTTCAGCACATGAAATAAAGTGACATTTAAAGTGATTGTGGTAATGGACTGGTTGAGTATCATTGTATTTATCTTGGCAGGGGAAGCACAAATGACTTGTTTTTGTTTATTTGAAAACAATGTACCTTGCGTCTGTCTTTTGTCAAACACTTGTGTGCACACTGTTTTGAGGGCGAGATCCTATCATGACGTCACCGTGTGCAAACAGCCAATCACTTTGAAGTACAAGTGTAAAACTACAGGGAATCCATTGGAGAACCCCAAGAAAAATTTGTTGGTTTTGAATAGCAGGAATGCGATTGGTCGAATGTTCAATGTGACTGACTGCGCAACCTTTGTGTAATGCAGTACACGTGGTTGTGATTTTTCACCTCAACTTGTTTATGACAAATTAGAGGTAAACAATGTTCTATCCTTTTCGTAATAATGGTGATTGTCGAAACAAACGACTTGGAACAGTTTGGAACGAAAAGTAATAAAGAAAGGTCCCATAGTCTACAAGGTTAGACAAGGTGGTAAAAAGGGAAAGACCCAAATTTAAACCATCAGTAATCCACACCAGTGAGGTAAATTCACTTCTTGTTGAAATTTGGATACCAGAGTTAATACAATTTCGGTATCTAATTACATGTACCAATTATGATTAAATTGCTGGTGACAGTTTTGAATATGGTCCTGATTATATATATAAATTGGTATATCAAAAAACTGCCCAACACTATTTATGTCGTTGTTGTAAAGGTTGGCGTTTGTGTGTTTTTTTCTGTTTCTTTTCAATTTCAATAAAAAAAATCGTTAGGGTCGGGGCTTAAAATTAGGGTCGGTCGGGTGACCGGAACCAAATCATTTTTTTTTTTTTGCCTTAAACTTAGTTTAGTCAGGCATCAATATATTCCTTTGGCACGCCCTGCAGGGCACATTTATGACTGATTCACTTTTAAGCTTGCTAAGCTTGTTTGGAGTGATCTTTAGAAGGGAGCTATCGATTTTCTTCCATTTCTGTCAAAAAATGTTGCCTCTAGCAATGACCTTCAATGAACTTAGTGCAGTTATGCATCAATATTTCACTTCACACACCTTGCAGGGCACATTTATGATTGGATCACTTTGAAACTTGGTATGCTTGTTTGGGGTGACCTCTAAATGGGAGCAATCGATTTTCTTCCATGTCCGTTGAAAAAATGTTGCCAGTGGCAATGAGCTTTGAACTAAGTTTAGTCAGGCATCAATATTTCCCCTTGGCACACCCTATTTTTTATTGGATTGCTTTGAAGCCTGGTATGCTTGTTTGGGAGTGACCTCTTGATGGGAGCAATCAATCTTTCGTCAAAAAATGTTGCCGCTGGCAACAACCTTTGAACTTAGTTATACCCCCGCTTCGAAGAAGTGGGGGCTATATAGGAATCGCCCTGTACGTCCGTACGTCCATCCATCCATCCGTACGTCTTTCCGGACATGAAATTCTTGTGTGCGCAACTCCTCCTACATTTATCAATCAATTTGGACAAAACTTTTCAGACATCATCAGTACTAAGTGAACATGTGCATATTCCAAGATTTTTGATCTGCGACAATTTTAACCAGGTTATCTCCCTTTGACTTAGATTTATTGTGTCTTTCCATCCGAACAAATTCTTGTGTGCGCAACTCCTCCTACATTAATGAACCGATTTTGATGAAACCTTTCAAACATCATCTCTACTAAGTGACCATGTGCATATTCCAAACTTTTTAATCTGCGACAATTTTAACCAGGTTATCTCTCTTGAACTTTGATTTAATATGGGTTTCTACATGAAATTCTTGTGTGCGCAACTCCTCCTACATTTATCAATCAATTTGGACAAAACTTTTCAGACGTCATCACTACTAAGTGAACATGCGCATATTCCAAGATTTTTGATCTGCGACAATTTTAACCAGGTTATCTCCCTTTGACTTAGATTTATTATGTCTTTCCGTTCGAACAAATTCTTGTGTGCGCAACTCCTCCTACATTAATGAACCGATTTTGATGAAACCTTTCAAACATCATCTCTACTAAGTGAACATGTGCATATTCCAAACTTTTTGATCTGCGACAATTTTAACCAGGTTACATGTATCTCTCTTGAACTTTGATTTAATATGGGTTTCTGCATGAAATTCTTGTGTGCGCAACTCCTCCTACATTTATCAATCAATTTGGACGAAAGTTTACAGACATCATCACTACTAAGTGAACATGCGCATATTCCAAAATTTTTGAGCTGTGGCAATTTTAACTAGGTTATTTCCCTTTAACTTAGATTTATTATGGGTTTCTACATGAAATTCTTGTGCGTGCAACTCCTCCTACATTTATCAATCAATTTGGACAAAACTATTCAGACATCATCACTACTAAGTGAACATGTGCATATTCCAAGATTTTTGATCTGCGACAATTTTAACCAGGTTATCTCCCTTTGACTTGGATTTATTATGTCTTTCCGTTCGAACAAATTCTTGTGTGCGCAACTCCTCCTACATTAATGAACCAATTTTGATGAAACCTTTCAAACATCATCTCTACTAAGTGAACACATGCATATTCAAAACTTTTGGATCTGCGACAATTTTAACCAGGTTATCTCTCTTGAACTTTGATTTAATATGGGTTTCTGCATGAAATTCTTGTGTGCGCAACTCCTCCTACATTTATCAATCAATTTGGACGAAAGTTTACAGACATCATCACTACTAAGTGAACATGCTCATATTCCAAAATTTTTGAGCTGTGGCTATTTTAACTAGGTTTCCTCCCTTTAACTTAGATTTATTATGGGTTTCTACATGAAATTCTTGTGCGTGCAACTCCTTCTACATTTATCAATCAATTTTGACGAAACCTTTCAAACATTATCACAACTAAGTGAACATACGCATATTCCCAAATTTTTGATCTGCGACAATTTTAACCAGGTTATCTCCCTTTAACTTGGATTTATTATGGGTTTTCAAATGGGATTCTTGTGTGTGCAACTCCTCCTACATTAATGAACCGATTTTGAATACATGTTGCACATTGTAAATGTGTTTTTCCAAATGTAAACCATATATCTGTGGGCTCTTTAAGTATTCAGTGCTGTTCTGTGGAAGGCCACATGCAAATACAAATTTCAACAACAAAAAATGATCTTTATGTATACATTTCCTTATGGCCTTCACCTACATGATCAGAAGTGCATTCCTCTAAAAACCCAAAGCGGGGGTATTAATCACCTTCAGTGATAGTTCTAGTTTAGTCAGGCATAAATATATTCCTTTGGCTTGCACTGCAGTGCATATTTATGATCGGATTGCTTTGAAACTTGGTATGCTTGTTTGGGATGACCTCTAGATGGGAGCTATCGATTTTTTTCTATTTTTCTGTCAAAAGATGTTGCCACTAGCAATAACCTTTGAACTTAGTTTAGTCAGGCATCAGTATTTTCCTTTTGTACGCTCTGCAGGATGCATTTATGATCAGATTGCTTTGAAACATGGTATGCTTGTTTGGGGTGACCTCTAGATCGGAGCTATTGATTTTCTTCCATTTGTGTCAAATTAGTTGCTGTTGGCAGTGACCTTCGATGAACTTATTTCAGTTATGTGTCGGGCATCAACATTTCCCTTTGGCACACCCTACAGGGCACAAAAAATGTTGCCATTGGCAACAACCTTTTTGATGAACATAATTATGAATTTCCAGGAAAAAAAATATTGCCACAAGCAATGACCTTCAATCTTAGTGCATTTGTGCATTAACATCTTCCTCTAGCATGCCTCGGAGGGAGCCTTCATTATCGGGTTGTTTTAAAAAATTGGTGTGCTTATTCAGGGTGACCAAGATTTGAGCTATTGATTTTCTTTTCATTTCCATCAAAAACTGTTGCTGTTAGCAATAACCTTTGAATTTATTGCATTTGTGTATCAACATTCTTCTTTGACATGACCTACAGGGCACATTTATCATAGGATTGTTTTTGAACTTGGTTTGCTCATTTGGCGAGACCTCTAGATAAGAGCTTTCGATTAGCATTAATTTCTGTGAAAATAATTGCAGTTTACAATGACCTTTAAACTTACTGCATTTGTATATCAACATTGTTCCTTTAGCCAGCCCTACAGTTTACATTTGAAAATGCGTGGATTGCTCTGATATTGTGCACACACAGTGAGTGCTGTTATGTTGAAGTTTCCCCAAATAGCACTGGAACCAACTTATTTCTTGCCAAGTTTAAGTTTGTCAAGTTGAGCTACAGTGTGATTGACACTTTCATTTGGTATGCAGCTTCCTAAGGACCAAGGGAATCAGATAGATCAAAAATGTTGCTATTGGTTTTGTCATGGGTTAGAGAGGCCCTTTTTTAACACTGTTGGCAGTGGGAAAATTCTGTGTCATCATCTATTTTGTACTCCATCAATTAAGTATTCTTTTTCAGAACTTTTGAGCCAAACCTTAAATAGTTTGGTACAAAACATCTTGGTGGAGTATGCTCTTCTAAGTTTTTCTCCCAAAAAGTTGCTACTCCTTTGGGGGCTGGGGTTAATGCCCAAAAAGCCTAAACTTTTTAAAAATTGTTCTTTCTTATCAACTTACCTTACAATTGTTTACCACACGCTTGCACTACAGTGGAAGACCCTAACTCAGATAAAATACTCTCTATTTTAATCTTTCCCAAGAGATTTGTGAAAGAAAAGTGGTGTAAAAACACCACGAAAAAATAAACCAAAACTGGGTCGAGCGTCATCGGCACACACCCAGTAGGGGACGCTCTTCTCTTAGTACAATTTAACAACTTCCGTTAACCAGTGCGCAAGCAGTCATCAAACCATTCTTTTTTTGTCCGCGAAACGTAGTTGACATGTCTCCATCTTTGCATTACGATACAGTGATAATTCAACTCGTCGATAATGGTTTTCCTGTGACTGGAATTATGGATCTGAAGATCATATAATAACAGGACTGTGTTTTATATATTCTCGTTAATATTTTCAACCACATTCTTATTGTACGCTGTCGTTTCGGGGCCTCCCAACTCGACCACATCTGGAGAGTTATTCCCCATCCGTGGGGGATGTGCATTTTTTTTTTACCGTGGTGGATACTGCGGGAGCTGTTGGATTTCTGGTGAAGAGATGCCTGGTTCTGGGACTATGCACCCTCTCCAGTCAACATCGGTGGCTGTCACTAGGGTTGTGACTCCTCCTTTGGAGGCCGAGCTATGTGGCTCTCTCCCCTTTTCCGTCAGTTCCAGCAGCTCCCGTCGTATCTGCTGTTCCGTCTAGAACGTCATCGGGCACCATTTTAGCCGGCCTCGGCTTATCCCTGCAGGGGTCTGCAGTGATGTCTGTAGTGTGGTTGTGGGGTATCGGCCTCAGATTTCCCTGACTTCAACTCGGCGAAGTCGGAAGTGGCTGCCGACTGAACCCCCTGCTTTGTCCTCTCAGCCGTTGAGCACAGCAGTTTTATCCCTGCAGGGGTCTGCAGAGGTGTCTGGTGGTGTTGACGTGGGGTATCGGCCTCAGCCTTCCCTGACTTCAACTCGGCAAAGGCGAAGTCGGAAGTGGCTGCCTTGCTGCGTCCTCTCGGTTGTTGAGCACAGCAGTTTTCTACCTGCAGGGGTCTGCAGTGGTGTCTGGTATTGTAGACGTGGGGTATCGGCCTCAGCCTTCCCTGACTTCAACTTGGTGAAGTTGGAAGTGGCTGCCGACCAAAACCCCATGCTGTGTCCTCTCAGCCGTTGAGCACAGCAGTTTTATCCCTGCAGGGGTCTGCAGGGATGTCTGGTAGTGTTGACATGGGGTATTGGCATCAGCCTTCCCTGACTTCAACTTGGCGAAGTTGGAAGGGGCTGTCTGCCAAACCCTCTACTGTGGTCTCTCAGCAGTCGAGTACCTCAGTTTTTCTCATTGGATTCGGATGTTCTTGGTGGGGTCACCATGAGCTCCATGGCGTTTCTGTCCACGCACTCTGGTCCCTTGGCTAGTTTTGTGTGACTAACGCTTTTTGTGCAGCCTGGACCTTCTGTCCCGCAGAGGTCCGTGGCATCTCTCCTGAGTTTCCACTTTGTTGATCCTCAGGGTATGTGATATCCCACTACACATCTGCCTTCAGATGTTCTCAGCTGCAGCCCATCGCCCTGCGTTGGGTGTATTTGAGGAGCGTGACCCTAGGTTCTGTCCAAGATCCTTTTCCGTTGCTTCCAGCGAGGCTACGAGTGGTTTCTGGGTGCCCCCTGTGGCACCGCCTCCCGGGATTGGAAACACTTTCTGATCCCCTGGTGTGCTTACACCATGGGAGGCGTCGGCTGGTTTGCCCATGATTGGTTATGTGTCTTTCGACTCATGGGATGAGTCTGACATTCCTGACGTCAAGAGCCAACAGTCTTCTGACTTGGGGCAGCTCTTGACCTTGTGTTTGGGTTCCTTCCAGGTCTCAAACTGTCAATCCAGCCGACAGTGTCAGCCCGGCTGCGATCATCGGTTGCACGCACCTACAGCCTGTGGAGCAACATGCTTCTGGGCGCCTTGGACCATGCCTGTCGGTACAGATGTTGAAGCATTTACTGCTTTGGACTCTAAGCTGAGCTCCAAAGCTATGAAGACGTCGTTCATCAAGGTGACACTTTTTGCCTCTGGTGCGTTATCGTTCCTACGATTTTGCCAATCCGTCAGTCTGACAGACTGTGACGGTCTTGGATCGGGACTCAACTCCTCAGCCATATGGAGACTCTGGAGTCCAGGTTGGGCTTATCGAGAGGGATGTTGGAATGCGTTCTCTCTTCGATCACGTCGTCTCTACTTTGCTGCTTATCTGCTCCCAGATGAGTTTGACAACAAACAGGTTTTTGTTTTGTGTGTGCTGTTCAAGGTGCTCATGCATCTTCTCACACACATGCCTGTTACGCAGCTAGCTTGGAATTAGTTCGCTGGTACGCTGTGCTGGACACAAGACGTCCCCTTTTGGAGGGGCAGTGCACTGCTCTTCGATCTGCTTCTTTTGGCAGGTACGCGACTATTCCATGGTTCCGTGGCGACAGTCCGGGATGGCTCCCTTTGTCATTCCATTGATCTGCTGCTGCTTAGTCAGCTTGATTGGCCTTCTGTTGGAGGCAGGCGCCGTCCAAAGCCTAACAAGTACCCTTCGGCTTCCTCTGCGAAGCTAAGGGCTAATCCTCCTACCGCCACTTCTACTCACTCACAGGGTGGGGTAGGCGTCGGCAGTAGTCGCCTCGATTTCGTCCCAGTTTGAGGCACTCCACTGAGTAGAGGGTGCCTCTTCCCACATGAGTCTCTTTCAGCGTTACACGTTGGGAACTTTTGACCATGGAGATAGGCGATCTCCTGTCAATTGTCAAAGGGGACATTCAAGGTCATCAAGAACTTTCTTTCAGTGGGATTTTGTTTCCCGCATGTTCTTGGTGCCGAAGAAGGACGGACGACTCAGATAGGTTCTCGATCTGAGTATTCTGACGCAGTCTATCATTGCTCCTCAGTTCAGCATGGAGGCTTTCAGATCAGTTCGCCGCTCCATTCCCCAGGATGTTTTCCAGTTCAAGGCCTTTCCCTTTGGCCTCGGCCTGGTTCCTTGGGCCTTCACCTGTCTGATGTTGCATGTGTTAGTTTTACATCGCACACAGTCCAAGGTGTCTTCTTCGGCTTGTCTAGATGATATCCTCCAGAGGCAATCCAATGCTGCTTTTCTGGAGTCTGATGTCATCACACTGTTGAGCCTACTCACGTCACTAGGGTTCAGAGTCAATGGAGAGAAGTTGGACCTGGTCCCTTCTCCGTCTTGTCATCTGGGATAGACTTCATCAGCTCGAAGTCTTCCCCGACTGCTTGGTCTCTGCGTTTCGGTGACGGATCTCATTCCTCTAGGTCAACTGCATGTCTGACCTCTCCAACGCTTTTTGCTCAGTTGTTGGAGGCCGAATGTTGATCCTCTGGTTCTGGTGCTTCTGTTACCAGAGTCTCTTCCTCGTCACCTCCCCTGACAGATGTTCAGTGGATTATGCAGGGAGTTTCGTTGGACTTCCCCCCGTCCGATCGTGTTCTGACGGGAACGCCAGCGATCTCGGATGGGGCGTGACGTTGGATCCTCTAGGTCTTTTCCTTCACGGGTCATGGGACCAGGATCTAGCAGCTCTTCATGTCAACCAGGAGATTCTTGCTCTTCTTCTGTGTTTCCGACAGTGGATCCCCCGCTTTTCGGATTGTCAGGTCCTTCTGTGGTCTGACAATTCTACAGTGGTTGTTTACATTCGGAACCAGGGCGGAATGTGCTATGTTCCCATGTACAATTTGGTTCGGGTTCTTCTACTGCCCGCTCAGGATGTCAACGTCGGAGTGGTGATTCGTCACAGTCCCGGTCTTCTGAACGTCCTGGCCGACTCCCTGTCCCGCCGGGCAGGTTCTTTTCCACTGTGTGGATGCTCCATATGGCGGTGTTCCAGCCTCTTTGCGATCTCTGGGGTCATCCCCACATCGATCTCTTTGCGACTCATTGGACCCATTAGGTGGACACTTTCGTGTCCCCGTGTCCAGATGCTCTGGCTTTCGCCATGGATGCTCTGGCCCTCCTTTGGGACGGTCTTGTCGGCTACACCTTCCTGCCGTTTCCGATTCTGCCTCAGGTTCTAGACCAGATATGAACCTACAGTTGAAACTAGAAGTCCTGTCACGAATAGTGCGCTTATCTTGGCTTAATTGCGCGTTGGAATTGCGCACTATTGCCATATCGAATGGCATCCAAAGCACGGCAGGTTCTCTTGGTTACTCATAGCAAACTCATGCAATGTTTCTGCCAATGGACCTCCGGGTTACCCGGAGGTCCATTGGCTGAAACATTGCCTGTGCACAGACCATATGTACAGAATATGATAGCTTTAATTGGGCCATAACGCGCACATTAACGCGCATATCAACGTGCTATTTGTGCGCATTTCATGACAGGACTTCTAGTTTTAACTGTACAGTCATCGAATCCTTTCGATCACACCCCTGTCTACTCGGTGGGTGTGGATCAATCTGCTCCGCTCTCTGTTAGCGGCGGTTCCGGCATGTCTCCCTTTACATCGCGACTTTCTTTGCCAAAGTCACTCGAGGAGGTTTCAAGTTGACCCGACTTCATTGTGCCTTCGCGCATGTCTTTTATCGGGTCCTGTCTCCTCCGTAGTGGTTTTTAGAGACGAGCAGTGGAGTTGCTTTTCTCCTTCAAGGAGGCACTCACTCCACTGGTTTAGCCTCTGTGGCTCAGTAGAAGGTTGTTCTATCGATGGTGTGCGATCACTCTGTTGCTTCTGTCACTCCTTCGATCACACCAATTGCAGAGTTTCTGGTATATGTTTGTTTCTGGGGGTCTCCAGCAATGGGTACAAGTCCATGCTTCGGAGACCTTTTTCATATGTGGTACCGCATTGTTTCGGCACTCATCCTTGCCTCTCCAAGCTTGTGCAGCTCTTTTCCTTGAAAAGGCCTAGGACTTTGCAGTTTACTCCAAGATAGACACTTTCTTGGGCACTGCTCTGCTTGGGGGGGGGGGGGGGGTGCATTCGCGCCTTTATCCCGGATGGATATGTGTTTTCTCACATGCCAGATCTCTCCTGCATCCATTTCTTGATGGATTTGTCTTGCTATCCGTGCAGCTTCCGCTCGTCTAGCTACTGGCGATTGTATTACCAATCGTTTTTCTGCCACGAGGTGCGTGCATTGTCTTCCTCTCGGGGCTTTTACTAACTCCGTCATGTTGTCGGATGTTATACTGGCAGCCTACTGGAAAAATGCTACCTTATCCATTTATCTGCGACGGTTGCAGGAGCCGACAGAAAACCTTTGTCCTACGGGCCCTCTTTCTTCGGCTCAGGCTGTTGTCTATCCCAGCCATTCAGCTTCTTACAGGGTCAGTTCCAGCTCCGTGCTGTTACTGCCCTTTCTATCTGTGTCTTTTACTAATGTTTGTGATGCTATGGTTTGATAGGACTAGGGATCTTTTCCTCTGTCCACGGTTCCAGTGCAATTGAGTTATGTGTGGGTTGGTTATGTGATTCCCTCCATCGTATTGTCTATTCAGCCTGTAGTAAACAATTGTAAGGTAGGTTGATAAGAAATATAAATTTTATAGTAAATTTCCTTTCTTATTATACCTACCGCAATTGTTTACATGGAGGCCCTCCCGTCTTCTTATTTGGGTAAGAATCCTTCCTCCTCCCCACTGATCACATAACTCCTATGTTGGCGGACTCAAAAGAATGGTTTGATGACTGCTTGCGCACTGGTTAACGGAAGTCGTGGAATTGAACTAAGAGAAGAGCATCCCCTACTGGGTGTGCGCCGATGGCGCTCGACCCAGTTTTGGCTTATTTTTTCGTTGTGTTTTTACACCACTTTTCTTTACCTAATCTCTTGGGAAAGATTAAAATAGAGAGTATTTTATCTGAGTTAGGGTCTTCCACTATAGTGCAAGCCTGTAGTAAACAATTGCGGTAGGTATAATAAGAAAGGAAATTTACTATAAAATTTATATTTTCATGAACTGCCACAGAGAATGTTTTGGTATTTGGTATGAAACTTACTTTGGTGCTGGAGATTGAAATTTCTTCAAGGGAAGTTGGTAGGTGAATATTCAGGTTCTCTGTGGTAGCATGGCCATTTCGGTCGCCAACCAAAATTTCTATTTCATGAACCGATGGGCTGATTTGAACCAAATTTGGCATGTAAAATAAGTGGATCATACAGCTGTAAGTACTTGATTTATGCCCAAATTTTTTTTTTGGCTTCCCCATGGGAACCCCGTGAGCTGAAAATAAAAAAATTTGAATGCCCATATTTCAAGGACTGCATGGACCAGAATATTGTTTTTTAGTATGAGCCTTCCTTAAGACCAGTGGAATGAGATTGCCCTTTTCATACTTAGAAATCAGTCAAATTATGCTTTCTGTGCTCTACAGTCCGTGAACTTGAAATTTAATATGCAGCTTCATGAGCATGGTATCTTTTTTATTTTGTAAAGACCTCAGATCGCTTAATATGAAAATGTGGTAACAGGTGAATTACCCTTTACCCCACACAGGGCAGGGGAATGGGCAATGATTGGAGGGGGGGGGGGGGGGCAGACATAGTCGAGTCAACAAAAATTTCAAACTTTATCCCAGAGAAACTTGTGCATGTTCCAATTTTGACGGGCTTATGTTGCCATGCTAGGCTGTGCTATTGTTTGAGACTTCACCGAAGAGAGCTTTGTTTTTGCCAAGGAAGCATTCCTTAGACCAGCAGAAATGAATGGCCAAAAAAATTGCCTTTGGTTGTGTCATGGCAAATCAAAAAATTGCTTTTGTTGTCCATCACTTACTGACACACTCATCTTGTTTGACAACTTGAACTAGGTGAGCTTTCTAGGCTCACTTGAGCCTCTGGTGTTGATATTTGGACTCCCAAGTCTGAATTTTAACGTAGTGAAATATTGGTAAGATTCTTTAAAACTTTTCTTCTCCAGTACCACCAGTCAGAATCTTTTAATTTTTGGTATACAACATCCCTTTTCTTTTTTTTTGGGGGGGTGTGTGGGGGGGGGGGGGGGGGGGGGACATGGTCGGGGGGGGGGGGGGGAGAGTGGGTCAAGTTTGTTCCAGTCAAGTCCCCAGATTAATATTTGGGTTCCCTATGGGCTCACAAATTTTAGCTTAGTGCTGTATAAGGAGGATCATTTAAAAGTCTTCTTGAGATCCACCTTTCTAAACTATTTTGATATAAAGCATCAGGGCGCGGTGGCATTGCGGTAACCGGTTCTCATCAGATCACCGAAGTTAAGCAATGTCGAACCTGGTTAATCATATGATTTTTGACCGTCAGAGCGATCAATTCGGACTCCCGTGTGGTGTCCTTGGGCAAGGCACTAAACCCCGATTGTCCACATGGGGGCATGGTAACGCCGTGTACTAAGGCGTACTGCAGATTGATGGTGCCTATGTCTTCAACCAATCTAACCCTGCCTGTGCTGCAGTACGGAGTTATGATGTTGGGGAGCTGGCAGCTGCTCATCGTTGCTTGGTGGTTCTCTCAAGGTACTCCGGCATCCTCCACCTGTAAAACTCACGGTGATGATTAGCCATTGTGCATAAGTATGTGACCTTAAACACCAATAAATAAATAAATAGATATAACGCATCCTAAAGAAGGTCAGATACAAGTTCATGTCAAGTCCCATACTTGATGCCTGAGCTTAACCCTTTACCTGACATGAAAAGCAGACGACACTTGCAAAAAAAAATTCTTGAATAACTCATTTTTTTCATTTTTTGTCTCAAAAACATAGGTTATGACCCCTCGTTGGAACGAGCTCGATGAGCTCGTTCCAACAAGGGGTCATAACCTATGTTTTTGAGACAAAAAATGAAAAAATAATAAAAATTCATTGGCGATTTTTGAGAATCGCGCTGGCCGTTTTTGGCCGTTACGGTTGGGTAAAGGTTTAATAAAATGGTAACCTGAAATTTAACACATTGCAACATGAGGAATTTTCTTTAAGCATTTTCTTCTCCAGAATCACCTGTCAGAATCTTTTGATAATTGTTACACAACATCCTTATGGATGTTAGATTCAGATTTGTTCAAATCAAGTCCCTGGGTTAACATTTAGGCCCCTAAGGGAGACCAATTTTAGCTTGGTGCAATATGAGGAATATTCTTCAAAAATCTCCTCCAGAACCCCCCAGTCAGAATATTTTGATATATTATACACACCATCCTAAGAGGAATCAGATTCATGTTTGTTAACCCTTTGAACCCTGGTGGTATCTTCCATGTCAGTTCAATGGCATCAATTGGAAGAGTTTGTGTTCGTTATTTGGGGGTAGATTAATTAATATTTTCAACATACAGCCTTGGGAATGCACGTTGAAAATAGTGATTGGTCTACCACCTACATTCACTTAGCATGAATCCTACTGAATTTATGATGTATCATGTTCCTTGGCTGCAAAATGGGCTTCTCGTGTTCAAAGGATTAAAAGCAACATTTGTGCTCCCCTTTGGAGCCTGAGGTTTAACTTTGTCCAATATGAAAAATAATCTTCAAATTTCTGCTTCTTTAGATCCAATAGTCAGAATCCTGATGAAGTGGTGTCAGTTCAAGTTTGTTACAGTTAAAACTAGAAGTCCTGTCACAAATAGTGCGGTTATCTTGGCTTAATTGCGCGTTGGAATTGCGCGCAATTGCCATATTGAATGGCATCCAAAGCACGGCAGGTTCTCTTGGTTACTCATAGCAAACACATGCAATGTTTCTGTCAATGGACCTCCGGGTTACCCGGAGGTCCATTGGCTGAAACATTGCTTATGCACAGGCTATATGTACAGAATTTGATAGCATTACTTGGGCCATAACTCGTACATTAATGCGCATATCAGCGTGCTATTTGTGCGCATTTCATGACAGGACTTCTACTTTTAACTGTATAAGGTTAAATCCCTAGGTCGATATTTTGGCTCCCAAGTTTTGCATCACTGTTAATCTGGGCAAAATTTTTTGGTGGTATCTCAATGTCAGAAAAAATCCTTTTACATGGACAACGAGTTCTGAATATTACATGAGTCTTATTCCTCTAGTGTTAACCAGTCATACATGTAGATGCTTATTAAATCACTTGTTTGAACAACTTTGTCAGTTGAGTGCCTCGGGCCAAATGGGGCCTCTTGGTTTTAGGTGTTGTGTCATCTCATGGGAAAGGAAAGCACCTTATTAATGAACTGTCTTTCTGCATATAAAGTTTTTTTTTCAGTTTATGCAAAAAAGTGCGATAAGATTAGAAAAAGAGAAAAATGAAGATGAACTGCAACGAATAATTGATGATGAGCATTGGGTACTTGATATTCCAGAATTGGAACAGAAAGAGTGAGTAATTCAAATGATTCAGGAACAATTAATGCAATACAGGCAGATGCTTTAACACTTTCGCTGCCGAAAGCAACTGTTGTCACATATTTTATGATGATTATCTGTACGTTCTCTGTACGTTCTGGTAAGCACAGATCAAACCTACCATCTGATTAATTGTTGGAAAGGGCTCAGAGAGCCTTTTCCAACAATTAATCAGATGATATAGTTTTAAGTATGTCACAAATTGTATTAAACTTCTTTACATACAGGCATACATAGAGGTCCTCCAAACATGGATGAATTGGGTGTGGCAGTAAAAGGATTAAAATATTTTCAATGAATGTCAAATGTTTTAGTAATATAATTGTGACCTCTGGTTTACTTGGCACTTATGTTAATGTGAAAATTTCATTTTTAAAACCGAATGTTATAGTTCACATGTGCAGAAAGTTTTAACATTTCTATTGAACTAATTTGATATATTTTTTTGCTTTTTAAAATAACAGATATTGCATGGACGTACAGATGTGAATACTGAGAGAGGCTCAGTGCTTTATTTCTTAGGTGCTCCTAAAATAACAGTTGGAGGATATTTAGGGTATAGCAAATCCAGATTTTTTCCCAGAATCGAATCAGGCAAAAAAGTTTGAAACGAAATCGAATCTCGAGTCGAATGCGCTTCCCAAATTGTAACGATACTACAACCATTGTACTAGTGCTTTCACTCGCCAATATGAACCTAGTGTCAATTTGTGCATTGGGCTGTTTCGCAATTGAACCACAAGTATGAGTACATGGACCGGTCACGTATTTCTGAAAGGAGGAATTTATTCATATGCCAGCCAATGGTATTCTATGTAGGAATGTCTACATGGGCCAGTGCATGTAATGGGTGTGATGTTCAATGTACAGTTAAAACTAAAAGTCCTGTCATGAAATGCGCACAAATTGCACGTTGATATGCGCGTTGATGTACGCGTTATGGCCCAAGTAAAGCTATCAAATTCTGTACATATGGCCTGAGCACAAGCAATGTTTCAGCCAATGGACCTCCGGGTAACCAGGAGGTCCATTGGCAGAAACATTGCATGTGTTTGCTATGAGTAACCAGGAGAACCTGCCGTGCTTTGGATGCCATTCGATATGGCAATTGCGTGCAATTTCAATGCGCAATTAAGCCTACATAAGCGCACTATTCGTGACAGGACTTCTAGTTTTAACTGTACTTTCATTAATATTACAACTGTATAGGACAGAGTTCTGACCAAGTGACATTCATACTAGAGCTGTAGCTTTGAATGGATCACTACCACAATGAGTTTTGACATTTTCTGTTCTCAATATTCTAGTGGTAACAACTCATTCTACATTTATCTAAGCAATGAGACGAGATTCAAACGCAAATTGACCAAGTATCAACGAAGGTTGTTGCTTGGTACAGTAGAACCTGTCTTGAGAGACCGCCCTTTGGACCACACAAAAGTTGTCTCTCAAGACAGGTGGTCTCTCATAACAGGTTTCAGGTTTTCTCAAGTCAGTGAATAACCAACTACAAAATTCAGAAATGGAGAAGAAAGGATTTTTGTAATTACTTTGTAGTTGTTTTTTTTATGAAGTTTTTGTAACAAACTGAAATGGACTGTTATAAAAATTATAAAAATAAATTAGTGTTGAAAATCTTCATTGAAGATTTTCAACACTAATTTAATTTTATAATTTTTATAACAGTCCATTTCAATTTGTTACAAAAAGATTTTCAACACAAATTTATTTTTATTCCTATCTGTCAAATTTCAGGTATGTATGAAATTCTTTATTCAGCAATAATCCTTATCTTTTCAAAGGGGTCTTATAAAAACATCTCAATCTTTAATGAGTAAGCAATTGAAACCCAGAACAGGTGAAAAATTTTTGTCATGGTTTCAGTCTTCAAAGGGGTGGTCTCTCAAGACAGGTCAATTATGGCATAAAAATACAAGTTGGTACCAGGTTACAGTGGTCTCTCAAGACAGGTGGTCTCCCATAGCAGGTCCATTATAGAGTAAAACCAATCGGTGCCTGGCAGATGTGGTCTCTCAAGACAGTGGTCTCTCAAGACAGGTTTTACTGTAGTCCCTTATATAGAGCACGTGCCAGGGGTTTTATCACAAAAACGCCTGTCACTGCAGCAGCGACAACGAATGGAGGGGATTAAATGTCGCCGTGGATTGCTGAGGTCAACAATCCTCCACTGCAACTGTGGGCGTCGAGGATAAGTACTGTTAATGAACCAGTGGGGTATTGTAAACTGAATGTGCTTCCGAATGAGTGATCCGACGCGATTCTGGGTGATTTGGATTAGATTTAATTACTGCTGAACTTCAAGAACATGTACATGTACGCACAATGTATAGCACAAGTATTTTCATCACCGGCATCCAACGCTTCGAGTGTGATTATAATAGCAAAAAAAATAGGTATTTTTATACTGTACCAATGACCCAGACATAGCTGGTGCTAACTCTTAAAAATCTAGGGCCAAACACAAATTTTGCCCCCCAATCCCCCAAATTTGCATCTAAAACCAAAGAAATCATGTCCTGAATGGCCCTCAATACTTCGCCTCTACTGTGCATGCACAGTGTCAAGGACGTCCCGAAATTGGCGCCATTTATCATTCTTTGTTTGGCCCTTCATCAGTTAACATCTGACTGATCTTTGTGCTTGTAAATCTCAGTTTAAATGATGCCAGACACATAAATATTAGAGAAATGGTGGATCTAAGGAGGAAATAAAAGGAGAAGAGGAAAAATGAGTGACAGAAAATAATCAGGGCTGTAACTTAAAATTTTTTAATGAAATTATGTTAAGTTACCTATTTTCGAGACATGGGCCTGTTGTGGTCATTCTTGCTATAAAGTTACACTGCTTGTTAAATGTTTTCCTCTCTCCCTTTCCTTAAGTCCCCCCCTGCTATTCTCCCATGCTTTTGGCATATTTTCTTTAATATTATTACTAAAATTTCTTGGGAGTTTTAGTTGGATAACAGAATGAATTCTGTTCTTTTACGTTTACGTCCACACCCATGGGTGTTTAGGCGTAGTGTTCTGCATCTACCATCTGATGTTCTGCAGTTTCTTCCCTGGAAATCTCTGTTTTGCATCAGATAGTGTATTATTGGTAACTGATTTCGGGCCAGGGTTATCAGTGCCTGGAGTCATGTTTCTGATGTTTTTACACTTCTTGTTTACATTGACAACAGCCTCTGTGGAGGGGGATTTCTTGTCTTTGTGTTAGTTTAATCATAACTGGATACATTATTATTATTCGTAAGTGTTGCATTAATTTTTTAAAATATTTAAAAAATTTTTGTCCACACTTAGGCTTGGGATCCATTGGGGCTCAACGTTACTTTTCAAAAACTTGGGCTTTTCTGAAAAAATTTTTTTTTTCAAAAAATTTTTTGATTTCAAAAAATTTTTTGATTTCAATTATTTTTTCTATGTTAATGGATCATGTTATTATGTAGTTTTGTTTTCAGGGGTTGGTGCGAGTACTAGGACTTTGTATTTTTTTCTCAATGAAAGGATATTGTTCAATTGTAATAAGAGGAAATCTTCCTCTGACTTTCATAATCATTGTATAAATGTAGTCAGTGTACTCGCACTAACTCCTGTTCAGTATGTGTTAATTTCGATGACAACATGGAACGCGTGTGTCACGGTATGTTAGCGGGGAAATGGCCATGCCGGTCCTTTCTCCGCAGGGTCAATCTAGTTAATCAATCTCTATTTCAGACGAACAAGAACAGGGTGATGTATCCGTGATGTCTTCCAAATGTGTGCCTCCGTCGTCACAATTAATGAAGAGCTAGCGGCAAAGTGCTCATGGAAATACGTCAATTGCCTAAGAGGTCCCTAGTAGGATCGACGGCCTTTGACGTCCGCTAGCTCGCCAGGTGTAGCGTCCATTCATCGAATGGTTCGGCAGCCGGGTTCGACCGTTGCGGTCCAGAAAGGAGTTTTGGGTGATGCGAGCACTATAAATCAACCAAGTGCACACCCAGTGACGGCGGATCAGAGGAGAGAACGGAGGAAGCCTATTAGACCGTAGTCCGGTTCCTAGCTCGTCCAGGTCCATCCGGGCTGCGAGCGAGAGAGGCCTCTCTCTCGTACAACAACATCTGGCCCCAGATGTTGTGGTACAAAATGTTTCGCATTCGGAGCATACGTCCGCCGCTCGGGACGCCCCGTTATATAGACAGTCCGGAGAGACTGTCAATAAGGCTTCCTCATCCTCATGGCAGCACACACGACCGCACCTTGGCTATGTGACCTCGGATATCCAGCCAACTTCGCCAATCAGAGAATCCACGGCGACCAGGTCACGTCATTCGGTAGCCAGGGACACGAGGCCTGAAGACTCCGGACGTTCGCATAAGAAAAGTATGCAGGAGTCAACGTACACGGAGCTTCCAGCGGCAAAGCATCGTAAGACCGCTACTCCACAGGCCTCAGTGACGGACGTGCTATCCCGAATAGCACAACTTATCGCAGCATCCCAGCGACGACAGAATCTCTGTCGCATCATGTAATATCCGACGACGCTGGGTCGGTACGCTCCGCTGAAGCATCAGGTACGGACGTCCGAAAACTTCATAGGGTCCGACAGGATGGCGAAAGGGATTCGGAGGATTTCGAGCTTTCCCTTTCGGAACAACATAAGCTACTGTACATGTCATTCGGCTTTGTCTTCTAGAGGTTGTTTCGTCGGACCAGAATGCTGCGATGCCGGATAAGAGACTGATAGCGTCGGTGGACACAAGACTTTTTTGATCGGTTCAGGGACATCGTCCCTCAGTTTCTGACACAGTCCAATAATGTCACAGGAACTTTCGAATTATTGAACGACGCTATATATATTTATGCTTGCTATTAAACAAGCAAGTCTGGTTTCTTGTTCGCAAAAGTTACCGTGATGTCTTTCAAAAGTGTGCCTCTGTCGTCATAGTTAAATGAAGAGCTAGCGGCAATAAGTGCTCATGGAAATACGTCAATCGTCTAAGAGGTCCCTAGTAGGATCGACGGCGTTGACATTCGCTAGCTCACCCGGTGTAGCGTCCATTCATTGAATGGTTCGGCAGCCGGGTTCGTCCGTTGCGGTCCAGGAAGGAGATTTGGGTGATGCGAGCACTATAATAGACAATAGTACACACCCAGTGACGACGGATCAGAGGAGAGATCGGAGGAAGCCTGTTAGTCCGGTTCCTAGCTCGTCCAGGTCCATCCGGGCTGCGAGCGAGAGAGGTCCCTCTCTTGTACAACAACATCTGGGACCGGATGTTGTGGTACAAACGTTTCGCATTCGGAGCATATGTCCGCCGCTCGGGACGCTCCGTTATATAGACAGTCCGAGAGACTGTCGATAAGGCTTCCTCATCCTCACGGCAGCGCACACGACTGCACCTTGGCTACGTGACCTCGAGTATCCGGCCAGCTTCGTCATTCAGGTATTCCACGGCAAACAGGTCACGCCATCCGGTAGCCAAGGGACACAAGGCCTGTACACTCCGGTCGCTCGCATAATAGAAGTAATATGCACGAGGTAAAGTACACAGAGCTTCCAGCTGAAAAGCATCGTAAGACCGCTTCTCCACAGGCCTCAGTGACAGATGTGCTATCCAAAACTTATCGCAGCATCCCAGCAAACGACAGAAATCTCTGTCGGATCAGGAATAATCCGACGGCGCTGGGTCGGTTCGCTCCGCTGAAGCATCAGGTACGGACGACCGAGCACTTCATAGGGTCCGACAGGATGGCGAAATGGATTCGGACGATTTCGAGCTTTCCCTTTCGGAACAACAGAAGCAGCCATACATTTCTTCCGGCATTATCTTCCAGAGGTTGTTCCGTCGGACTAAAATGCTGCGATGCTGGATAAGAGACTAATAGCGTCATTGGACACAGAGTTTTTGATCGGTTCAGGGACATCGTCCCTGAGTTGCCGACACAGTCCAATAATGTCACTAGAACATTCGAATTATTGAACGACGCTATTTATAAGCTTGCTACCAAAACAGGCTAGTCTAGTTTCTTGTCCGCAAATGCTCTAAATCTGCCTTTCATCAATTCTAGGAATAAATTTGAAATGGCAGGACAGGGCATACCGAGAGTTCCTCTGCGTCTAGACGACGAGGCTGAAGACTGGGTATTGTCTTTATCGCCGTCTATGTCAATTCCAACCACGACGTTGGAAACGACAATGATGTCTAACAAACTTAACTTAGACGCTTTATTATACATAGACCACCTTACTGAGGCGTTATCATTACGTCTTCAAGGGAAAGAATTCCAGGATATGATCCTCAATGAGATTTCTTTCAAGGGCAGTAGTTTTTCCACGTATAACTCCGCCCTTCAGTGGCAACCTGGAGTTGGTTAGACGTGACGCAGCCCTAGCTACATCCACGCGCGTGGATAGTAAGGTGAAGAACTCTCTCAGAGTCACTTCGGTCTCGGAGAAGCTTCTCTTCGACGGCAACCTTTCGGCAATCTATGAATTGCTCGATATACACGTTCTCTTGTCAATCAAGTGTAACAAGAGATTCAGACTTGGGCAAACATTCGGTGGTTGACTCAGAGAGTTCCACTGCAGTTGCCGGATCCGAGTTTTACAATTATGACGGATGCCAGTCAAACAGGTTGGGGTACAACATTGATTCCAACAGGATTCGAAGTGCCAGGGTCTTTGGGTTCCGTAGTTTTCTAGGCAAGCACTTAAACTTCCAAGAAATGATGTTATTTTGGCTTGCACTACATCATTGGATGAACATTATTCAGAAACGCATGTCCAAATCCTGTCCGATAATACGACAGTAATTGCGTATATCCGGAACCAGGGAGGCACTCATTCTGTTCCATTATTCAATTTAACGGAAAGAATCCTTCTGTTTGTTCTAGAACACCAAGTTCTGCTTCGGTCTGTCATATCCCGGGTCGTCTGATTGTATTAGCAGACTCCCTTTCACGAAAGGGTCGCTTGTTGCCGTCAGAATGGACTCTCAACAAACAGGTATTCAATCAGATTTGCTACCAATGGGAGCGGTCAATGATAGACTTATTTGCGACACAACTCAACAATCAATTGCAGACGTATGTGTCACCATGTCCGGATCCCCGAGCATATATAGTTAACGCTCTATCGATCTCGTAGGACGGAATGATAGGATATGCGTATCCTCCAGTGCTGTTGATTCAGCAAATATTGCTAAGATAAAACATTCACAATACAATTCTGTTGGTAGCATCTCTGTCTCCACAGCGACCGTGGATAAATTTACTCAGGTGTCTGCTGTGGGACTTACCGCGAAAACTTCCTCCACGAGAGGATCTTCTTTCGCTGGGGAAATTGTGTCAATTTCATCACAACCCGCAAGGTCTCAACCTTCACGTATTCCGTTGTGCGGTCCTTCTTGCAAGGCAAGCATTGTACAGGACGAGCAGTGGACGTGATTTCTAACTGTAGGAGGACCTCCTCTTCGCTATACTATGCGGCTAAAGTGGGAGGTCTTCCATCGTTGGTGTAGGGATCATTATGTTGATATTTTTGATCCCTCCATACCAGACATTGCAAACTTTCTAGTATACTTGTTTGACGAGATCAACTGCAGTCTGTTACTATTAAAGGTTATAGGTCTATGTTATCTGATACCTATGCACACCATGATAGTTTACAATTGAGTCTAATGTCTCTTTATCTAAGTTAGTTAGAAACTTTTCGATAAATAGACCTAGAATCCTTAGATTAATTCCTAAATGGAATTTAGCTTGGGTTCTTATTAACTAAACGAAAACTATTTCAGCCTCTTGAGACAGTAGATTTCAAATTCTGGCCTTTTAAGACAGCAATTCTCTTAGCTTTCTCTTCTGCTTGAAGAGTCAGTGAGCTTCATGCACTATCGGTGGATTATTCTCACTTTCGTAGTATCGGGAACACTATTACCTTTACTACTAATGTTAGATTTTTTGTTAAGAATTAGGCTCCTAATAAATATCCAGAACCTATTGTTATTAAGGCCCTTCCGTCTTTGAACGGGCATAGGCCTTTACTCTGTCCGGTTAGAGCTTTATGTATTTATAAACAGATCTCAGTTTATCAGTAAGGACGTAAAGCTTCTTCTGTCTCTGATGCCTAATAGAAAGGACATTACGGTCCATTCTATTGCTAGATGGATTCAATTAACTATCGGTACTGCTTATGATAATCTATCTTTATCTCAGCAGTCTGTGCTTAAGATTTCGACTCATGAAGTAATAGCTCTTTCTGCATCTTGGGCTTCTGCTAATATTGTTGCTATTACAGATTTAATGAAGGCTGCATATTGGTCTCAGCCATCCACATTCACGAATTTTTATCTCAGAAATATTGAGTCCATTTCTGGAGGCCTGCATTGTTTAGGTCCATTATCTGCTGCTCAGAATGTCGTTCACTTAGCAGTTGCAACTATAGTTATGTAGGCTTTCTGTTCCGGCAGTGACTCCGTCCTGTTGCCCTCTTCGCTCTGGGCTATTTGACCCAGGGCAAGGGGAGGGGGGGGGGGGGGGGTTCCCTTGGGTCACCTGTTTTATAATGAAAACAAGGGGATACTTCCTCCGGAGTCAGTAATTCTGAGCTGTTACTGGGATGGTTTTAAAGTGAAAAGTTTATGTTTTAAAAATTCATTCATGTCATAGTTTTAAAGTATAGCATTTGAATATCTCACGTGTCAAACGGGCGTTAATATACAAACCTCGGACACTTTTAAAAGAGTATAAAGAATCTCAATTCTCTGGACTAACTTTATTTATTGGCTTACTTTAAAAATAATTAGTATAAGGATTATACTGGATGTTAATAGAGAACATGAATGTTATGATGCTCAATTATGGAGGGTGTTGTGTCTTTCTAATTTATCATAAATAAGAAAGATACATATAAAGCCTAATACTCCTTTTCTCCTCGAGGGGATGACTCTATTTTATATAGTTGAGCTTATTGGATTTTCCTCTCTGTCCTAGGCCCTCCAGCCTTTTTACTATTCAGCTATGTCTGGGTCATTGGTACAGTATAAAAATGTTAAAAAATTTATAGTAATTTATATATTTTTTATACTTACCAATGACCCAGACGGGGATGGCCCTCCCAGGAGTTGGGAGCTCATACCTCCCCGCTGAGTACATAGCGCTGACCAGGCACTGATTGTAAGAATGATAAATGGCGCCAATTTTGGGACGTCCTTGACACTACGCATGCGCAGTAGAGGCGAAGTATGGAGAGCCATTCAGGACATGATTTCTTTGGTTTTAGATGCAAATTTTGGGGATTGGGGGGCAAAATTTGTGTTTGGCCCTAGATTTTTAAGAGTTAGCACCAGCTATGTCTGGGTCATTGGTAAGTATAAAAAATATATAAATTACCATAAATTTTTTAACATTTGAATATATATACTCTCCCAAAAAAGAAAGTGTGCATGCTAAAAAATAACACTAAAAAAAGATATATATCATTTTCATTCATGGAAATTTTATTCAATCACAGATGAATCAATTTATGATCAACACAAGAAATTTCATTACGCTACGACGAATAGTCTTGGTGCCATGGAGACCAAAGACACTAAGGGTCCAACACAAAAGTCACACACTCAATATCTGGTATGACCTCCGTCTCCATCGACTACTACTGTGCATCTATGTCTCATAGAAGCGAACAAGATACCTTGGAAGTTGATTAGGGTATGGTTCGGTTAGGTTAGGGTTAGGGTTCGGTTAGGCTAACCCTAACCCTCACCCTACTCTACACCACTGCAGTCGAGCACGACGATGACGTAACTTCAAAATCGGACGAATTGCAGGTCTTCGAGGAGGTAAGCCGTATTCTCTCAGCCGGTTGATTACTGTTTGAGGATGTATCCGTCTCAGGTGAGGGATGTTCCTGGCTGTCGTCGTTGCCGTTTGTTGCCGGTTCCGGAGATGGACGACATGGATATACCGATCTTTTGCAGGGGTGGTAACTCAGGGTCTCCCGGAGCGGGGTCCGTCTCGAACGTCATCATGTTGTGCATGTCGATGGACTAGCCTGTCTACAGTGTTACGGTGGCAGTTCAAATGCTGGGCAACCTCTCTGTGTGTTCTGCCAGCTCTAATCATACCCAGGGCAAGGAGACGTTGATTCATTGTCAATCTTGGCATGCGAATGTGGAGTCGTTTTAACAGCAGCGTAAGTTTGAATGTGAACGATAGGAAGGCCTTACTTTAGTGTTTAAATACCCAAGGATTCACACTGCTGCATGAATTTTCAGACTCTCCACGTGCAAAACATGCCTTTTCACAAACGTGCAGCACGTCATTTAACGCTAATGCAATTTTAACGGGGAAAGCTGTTTTTGTGTTCAATATAACTTATTCATGAACAGGTTAACACTCTTTACACCTTCGAAATTATTTTTTTGGAGTTTGATCAATTTCTGCAATGCACACTTTCTTTTTTGGGCGAGTATATATTTGATCAAGTATCTGTTTTTTGGTTTAATCAGAGCGTCGGATGCCTGTGATTTTATCCACAAAAGGCAGTCAATTTTGATTGTGGAAACATGCTATTCTCGTTAAAAACATGAGCTTTTTTGACTGTGTTGCATAGCCTACCAATCCTTGAGAAAAACAGTTCATTAAAACAAATTCAACCAAAAAATTCAGCAGCATAAGTACCTAAAATTTCTATAAAATCCAGTTGGAATTGTGTTGTCCGAGATGTATGGGGTATACAACTTCTCTTGGAACACTCACATTGAACTCAAGTTCGACATTACCCAATTTCGCTTCAAAAACAACATTGGTATTTTACAACCAGCAACCGCGTTGGTCGAGTGAAAAGAAAAACGTTTCCATGACAAGAAATACCAACGTGCAGGGCCAGTGCTACTATTAGGGCAGCTGGTAGCCGACTAGGATGCAAACCTTAGAGGTGCACAGTACTGGCCTTTGAGGGTCACAATTTTATACAGATTAAGCCCAGTGGCTTTAAGAAGATAAAACATAGGGGTACAGGCCAAATTTTTTGGGATGGGGCTGGAAGATTTTGCCCGAAAAGTGATGCTGCAGGCATTATTGGGGCAAAGGCCACTTGGGTGGGTGTGGATGCAGGAGGAGGTTTCCACTTGTACAGGTTGGGGGCTCGCGGCCAGTTTCTTATCAGAAATCAGGTGGAATAAACTATGTTACGCCTCTGTGTCTAGAGCCATCAGACGCATTATCAATCTCATGAGACGGTAGACCTAAAGTACGTAATATAATTTTTTGGTGTGATGCGTCCCGTGAGACATTGGCCTATCACACCAAAAAATTATATTACTACTTTTGGTCCAAATTAGCACTGGAGTGCCACCCCCCCCCCCCCCCCCCCCCCTCAGCAGTTTTGTCGGAAATTTCAGGTGTAAAGTTATTGGTACCATTCTTAGGCGAATTTATATTTATGCGTAATAACATTAAAATGCTGGCTTTGGGGATAAAGATATACCATTTTGGGTAAAAAAGACCAATTTTCAGTACATTTGCAGTAAACAACAGGTTCTTTCTGTTTGGCTTTTTTGTTGTTGTTAAACTGTCGGAAAATTATTTTCGGTCTGTCGGGAAATTTTGGGCTTGCCCCTCCGCCAGCGAAAAGCTATCTACGCCACTGGGGACACAATTCCTTACTGAAGACAAGACCGCACAGGTAGGTCAGTGAAACTTGCTACGAAAAAAAAAATATGAAAAATGCCTTGGGGATGCAAGAACTTAGCCTTGCCTATGGCACAAAATATAAAATTGTCATTGGAATGACTGTTTAACTGAATGCAATTTCGATTAACACCCTGTCGCTGTTTTCATGTGGTGGGGAGGGGAGGTGCTTTCCGCCGACAAGCCATACAGCATCAACTTATCCACAAACTCCAATGATGCATGACATTAATTTTACGGACATGATGATGGGACATCCCAACTCAATATCAGATTGGAATAGAAGAACACTCCTATGAGGGGCCATAACCTGTTTTGGAAGAAAAGGGTGACAATTTTTATTTAGTTATACCAGGTTATACGAGAATTATTAAGTGTAAAGGGTTAGACAATCTTAAAAATAGAAAAAAACCTCCCAGTGCTATCTCAAAAATTGATGTATACTTTTTATATTTTTATACTGTACCAATGACCCAGACATAGCTGGTGCTAACTCTTAAAATTCTAGGGCCAAACACAAATTTTGCCCCCCCAATCCCCAAAATTTGCATCTAAAACCAAAAGAAATCATGTCCTGAAGGTCCTCCATACTTTGCCCTCATTGCGCATGCGCAGTGTCAAGGACGTCCCAAAATTGGCGCCAATTATCATTCTTTGTTTGGCCCTTCATCAGTTCACATCTGACTGATATTTGTGCTTGTAAATCTCAGTTTAAATGATGCCAGACACATAAATATTGGAGAAATGGTGGATCTAAAGTGGATATAGAAGGAGGAGAGGAAAAATGAATGACAGAAAATATTCAGGGCTGTAACTTAAAATTTTTTAGTGAAATTATGTTAAGTTGCCTATTTTCGAGGCATGGGCCTGTTGTTGTCATTCTTGCTATTAAGTTTCACTGCTTGTTCAGTGTTTCCTCTCTCCTTTTCCTTTAATTCCCCCCTTGCTATTCTCCCATGCTTTTGGCATATTTTTGAGTAATATTATTACTAAAATTTCTTGGGAGATTTGGCTAGGTAACAGAATGAATTCTGTTCTTTTCCCCATGTTTACGTCCTCACCCATGGGTGTTTTGGCGTAGTGTTCTGCATCTACCATCTGATGTTCTGCAGTTTCTTCCCTGGAAGTCTCTGTTTTGCATCAGATAGTGTATTATTGGTAACTGATTTCGGGCCAGGGTTATCAGTGCCTGGAGTCATGTTTCTGGTGTTTATACACTTCTTGTTTACATTGGCAACAGTCTCTGTGTGAGGGGGATTTTTTGTCTTTGTACTAGTTTAAGTCATTACAAGATACATTATTATTATTCGTAAGTGTTGCATTAATTTTTTAAAATATGTTTGAAATTTTTGTCCACACTTAGGCTTGGGATCCATTGGGGCTCAACGTTACTTTTCAGAAACTTGTGCTTTGCTGAAAAAAATATTTTTTCAAAATTTCTTTTTGATTTCAATTATTTTTTCTATGTTAATGGATCATGTTATTATGTATCTTTGTTTTCAGGGGTTCGTGCGAGTACTAGGACTTTTTGTATTCTTTTCACTGAGGTGCAGGCTGCAAGCCGAGAGGTCCTCGATTCGAATCCCACCTGCATTGTGTCCTTGGGCAAGACACTTCACCCCCATTGCCCATGTGGGGGCACGATGACGCCGTGTACTAAGGCGTACTGCACGTCGATGGTACGCATGTCTTCAACCAATCTAACCCTGCCTGTGCTGCAGTGCGGAGTTACGATGTTGGGGAGCTGGCAGCTGCTCGTCGTTGCTCGGTGGTTCTCTCCGGGTACTCCGGCTTCCTCCACCCGTAAAACTGTCACGGTCATGATTAGCCATTGTGCATAAATATGTGACCTTAATCATCAATAAATAAATAAATAATAATTCTTTTCACTATGAAAGGATATTGTTCAAATTGTAATAAGAGGAAATCTTCCTCTGACTTTCATGATTATTGTATTAATGGTAGTCAGTGTACTCGCACTAACTCCTGTTCAGTATGTGAATTTTGGGATGACAAACATTGGAAACGTGTGTCACGGTATGTTGTTAGCGAGGAAAGGGCCATGCCGGTCCTTTCTCCGCAGGGTCACTCTATTATCAATCTCTATTTCAGAGGAACAAGAACAGGGTGATGTTTCCGTGATGTCTTCCAATAGTGTGCCTCCGTCGTCACAGTTAAATGAAGAGCTAGCGGCAAAAGTGCTCATGGAGATACACCAATTGCCTAAGAGGTCCCTAGTAGGATCGACGGCGTTGACGTGCGCTAGCTCGCCCGGTGTAGCGTCCATTCATCGAATGGTTCGGCAGCCGGGTTCGTCCGTTGCGGTCCAAGAAGGGGAATTGGGTGATGCGAGCACTATAAATATTCGAGGTGCACACCCAGTGACGGCGGATAAGAGGAGAGAACGGAGGAAGCCTAGTAGTCTGGTTCCTAGCTCGTCCAGGTCCATCCGGGCTGCGAGCGAGAGAGGGCCCCTCTCTTGTACAACAACATCTGGGACCAGATGTTGTTGTACAAAATGTGTCGCATTCGGAGCATACGTCCGCCGCTCGTGACGCTCCGTTATATAGACAGTGCGGAAAGACTGTTCAAAAGGCTTCCTCATCCTCTCAGCAGTGCACATGACCGCACTTTGGCTACGTGACCGAGGATATCCAGCCAGCTTCGCCATTCACGGATTCCACGGCGACCAGGTCACGCCATCCGGTAGCCAGGGATAAAGGCCTGTAGACTCCGGACGTTCGCATAAGAGAAATATGCAGGAGTCAGTTTACACGGAGCTTCCAGCGGCTAAGCAGCGTAAGACTGCTACTCCACAGGCCTCGGTGACGGACGTGCTATCCCAAATAGCACAAATTATCGCAGCATCCCAGCAAACGATGGAACCTACGTTGGATCAAGAATTATCCGACGACACTTGGTCGGTACGCTCCGCCGAAGCATCGGGTGCGGACGACCGAGAACATCATGAGGTCCGACAGGATGGCGAAAGGGATACCGAGGATTTGGAGCTATCCCTTTCGGAACAACATAAAGCTGCTGTAGATTTCATCCGGCATTACCTGCCGCAAGTTGTTCCGTCGGGCCAGACAGCTGCGATGCCGGATAAGATACTGATAGCGTCATTGGACACAGAATTCTTTGAGCGGTTCAGAGACATCGTCCCTGAGTTTCCGACACAGTCGAATAATGTCACAAGAACATTCGAATTATTGAACGACGCTATCTTTAAGCTTGCTTCCAAAACAGGCAAAGCTGGTTTCTTGTCCGCTAATGCTCTCAATCTGCCTTTCATCAATTCAAGGAATAAATTCGAAACGGCAGGACAGGGCATACCGAGAGTTCCTCTGCGTCTAGACGACGAGGCGGAAGACTTGGAATTGTCGTTACCGTCGTCTATGTCTATTCCAACCGTGACGTTGGAGACGGCAATAACGTCTAACAGAGCAAGCTTAGATGCTTTATCATACGCAGACCACCTTACTAAGGCGCTATCATTGCGTCTTCAGGGGAAAGAATTCCAGGATGAGTTGCCGGATCCTGATTTTACGATTATGACGGATGCCAGTCAAACAGGTTGGGGTGCAACATTGACCCCAACGGATTCGAAGTGCCAGGGTCTTTGGGATCCGCAGTTTCTGGGCAAGCACATAAACATCAAGGAAATGATGTCAATTTGGCTTGCATTACGTCATTGGATGAACATTATTCAGAAAGCACATGTCCAAATCCTGTCCGACAATACGACAGTAGTGGCGTATCTCCGGAACCAGGGAGGCACTCATTCTGTTCCGTTATTCAATTTAACGGAAAGAATCCTTCTGTTTGTTCTAGAACACCAAGTTCTACTTTCGGTCCGTCATATTCCGGGTCGTCTGAATGTTTTAGCAGACTCCCTTTCACGGAAGGGTCGCTTGTTGCCGTCAGAATGGACTCTCAACAAACAAGTATTCAATCAGATTTGCTACCAATGGGAACGGCCAATGATAGACTTATTTGCGACACATCTCAACAATCAGTTGCAGACGTATGTGTCACCATGTCCGGATCCCCGAGCTTATGCAGTAGACGCTCTATCGATCTCGTGGGACGGAATGATAGGATATGCATATCCTCCAGCGCCGTTAATTCAACAAATATTGCTAAAGATAAAACTATCTCAATGCAAAATTCTGTTGGTAGCATCTCTGTCTCCACAGAGACCGTGGATAAATCTACTCAGGTGTCTGCTGTGGGACTTACCGCGAAAACTTCCTCCACGAGAGGATCTTCTTTCGCAGGGGAAATCGCGTCAACTTCATCACAACCCGCAAGGTCTCAACCTTCACGTATTTCCGTTGTGTGGTCCTTCTTGCACGGCAAGCATTTTACAGGACGAGCATTGGACGCGATTTCTAACTGTAGGAGGACCTCCTCTTCGCTAAACTATGCGGCTAAGTGGAAGGTCTTTCGTCGTTGGTGTAGGGATCATTCTGTTGATATTTTTGATCCCTCCATACCAGACATTGCAAACTTTCTAGTATACTTGTTTGACGAGATCAAACTGCAGCCTGTTACTATTAAAGGTTATAGGTTTATGTTATCTGATACCTATGCACACCATGATAGTTTACAAATTGGATCTAATGTCTCTTTATCTAAATTAGTTAGAAACTTCTCGATAAATAGACCCAGAATTCTTAGGTTAATTCCTAAATGGAATTTAGCTTGGGTTCTTCTTAAGCTGAAAGAAAAGCCATTTGAGCCTCTTGGGACAGTAGATTTCAAATTCTTGTCTTATAAGACAGCATTTCTCTTAGCTTTCTCTTCTGCTAGAAGAGTCAGTGAGCTTCATGCACTATCGGTGGATGATTCTCACTATCGTAGTGTCGGGAACACTATTACCTTTACCACTAATGTTGGATTTTTAGCTAAGAATCCGGCTCCTAATAAATATCCGGAACCTATTGTTATTAAGGCCCTTCCGTCTTCAGACGGCCGTAGGCCTTTGCTCTGTCCTGTTAGAGCCTTACGTATTTATAAACAAAGATCTCAGTTTATCAGAAAGGGACGAAAATGCTTCTTTCTGTCTCTGATGCCTAATAGAAAGGACATTTCGGTCCATTCTATTGCTAGATGGATTCAATTAACTATCCGTACTGCTTATGATAATCTATCTTCGTCTCAACAGTCTGTGCTTAAGATTTTGGCTCATGAAGTTAGAGCTCTTTCTACATCTTGGGCTTACACAAATAGTGTTGCTATTACAGATTTAATGAAGGCTGCATATTGGTCTCAACCATCCACATTCACTAATTTTTATCTCAGAAATATTGAGTCCATTTCTGGAGACCTGCATTGTTTAGGTCCGTTATCTGTTGCTCAGAATGTCGTCCACTAAACAGTTGCAACTATAGTTATGCAGGCTTTCTGTTCCGGCAGTGACTCCGTCCTGCTGCCCTCTTCGCTCTGGGCTATTTGATCCAGGGCAAGGGGAAGGGGGGGGGGGAGGGTGTTCCCTTAGGTCACCTGCTTTATAATGAAAAGCAAGGGGATTCCTCCTCCGGAGTCAGTAATTCTGAGTCGTTACCGGGATGGTTTTAAAGTGTAATATTAATGTTAAAAATTCATTCATGTCATATTTTTAAAGTGTAGCTCGGTGTGAAGCATTTGTATGTGTCTTGTGTCAAACGGGCGTTAATATACAATCCTCGGACACTTTTAAGAGAATATAAAGAGTCTCAATTCTCTGGACTGACTTTATTTATTGGCTTACTTTAAAAATAATTAGTATAAGGGGTTATACTGGATGTTAATAGAGAACATGAATGTTATTATGCTCAATTATGAAGGGTGTTGTGTCTTTCTAATTTATCATAAAATAAGAAAGATACATGTAAAGCCTAATACTCCTTTTCTCCTCGAGGGGTTGACTCTATTTATATAGTTGAGCTTATTGGATTTTCCTCTATGTCCTAGGCCCTCCAGCCTTTTTACTATTCAGCTATGTCTGGGTCATTGGTACAGTATAAAAATGTTAAAAAATTTATAGTAATTTATATATTTTTTATACTTACCAATGACCCAGACGGGGATGGCCCTCCCAGGAGTTGGGAACTCATACCTCCCCGCTGAGTACATAGCGCTGACCAGGCACTGTTTGTAAGAATGATAATTGGCGCCAATTTCGGGACGTCCTTGACACTGCGCATGTGCAGTGAGGACAAAGTATGGAGGACCTTCAGGACATGATTTCTTTTGGTTTTAGATGCAAATTTTGGGGATTGGGGGGGCAAAATTTGTGTTTGGCCCTAGAATTTTAAGAGTTAGCACCAGCTATGTCTGGGTCATTGGTAAGTATAAAAAATATATAAATTACTATAAATTTTTTAACTTTTGTATAATTCTTGTATTCTCTCTCTCATATAACTAAAAAAATTTGTGTTTTTCCTTCCAAAACATAGGTTATGGCCTCTCATAGGAGTGTCGAAGTGACCCCATTGATGAGTCATAACTTATGTTTTGAAAGCAAAAAAATGAATTTTTTTATTTTAGTTGCACAAGAATTATTTTACAAGTACATGTGCAAACGGTTTAAAATGCGCTAAAGTATATCACACGCTTTTCTGTTTTAAAAATATGCTTAAAATATACAAAACCAACATTAATGTCCTTTGGGGGAAATGCCCTGCTTTTTGATTAAGCAGCCTGGTGAAATGTCGAATGTAGGACAAGTGCCCCCAGACAACTGCCCCCCCACCCCCCGTCCAAAAATGCACCTTCGGATAAGTGCCCCCAGTCCATTTGGCAGCTAGGACAAGCACCCCCACTCCAATTGTTACCCAGGACAACTGCCCCCCCCCCCCACTACAATTGTCGACCAGGACAACTACCCCCACTCCAATTGTCAGGCAGGACTACTGCTCCCCACTTGAATTGTCAACTAGAACAAGCCCCCACCCACTCTCCTTCAGAATGCTTAATATATATGAAAAAAAGTTGTCTGGGGGCACTTGTCTGGATACTGTGCACCACAAAATACACCAGTGAGTAAAATTTGCCGTTGAAATCTTTCTAACCCCTCCCCCCCCCCCCCCCCCCCCACCCCCGAGTTTTTCGTTTCATTTTTTCTGTACATGTAAATATTTGTCGTGTAGACCTATAGGTTTTCCATATTTTGTTCATTTTGAGCATAAAAGTTAAAAGATGTTTACTTGTTATCTGATTCTAAAAAGGAAATCATGCAATAAAAATGTCATTGCAATCAATATCTTTTGTCATGTTTCCAAGATGTTTCTATCAGAAGCCAGTTATAAAATTCAGTAGGTGTGAAGACAGCTGTTCCGTGTATTCGATTTGTTGCTTCTGTAATTTTTCTTTCCTTTCCTGTTCAGATAATTAGTCCAGTCACAAAATAAGACAGACATGACTTGTTTTGTCTCATTTTTAGCTTAACTTGACAAAGTCAAGATAAGCTATTGCCATCACACGTGCGGAAGTCTGTTAGTGTGGGAGTCTGTTCACATTTTCCTTTAGTACGGGCTACACCCCGCAGTTCTTGTCTGATCGTCACGAAATTTCCTATGCAGGTTTGGGGTCATGTCTAGATGAGAACGTCCCCTTTTGGTCGCGATCGATCAACCGGTATGGCTGCCCGAGCCCAAAACCCCAAAACCATTAGCACAGTCTACAGGTCGTATTTATGAAAGGATTCCATTGTAACTTGGTAGGATGCCGCTATAATGCCTAGGTGAGAATGTCCCCTTTTGGTCATGATCTGTCAACCGTGATGGCTGCCCTAGCCCAAAACCCAAAAACTTTTAGCACAGTCTGAAGGTCATGTTTAATATGGAGGGATTTCATTGTAACTTGGCAGAATGACTCCTTATGATGTCTAGATGAGAATTTCCCCATTTAGGCATGATCTGCCAACCGTGACGACTTCCCAAGCCCAAAACCCGAAAACCTTTAGCACAGTCTACAGGTCATATTTATTGAGAAATTTCATTGTAACTTGGTAGGATGACTCCAAATAATGTCTAGATGAGAACGTCCCATTTTGATCGCGATCATTCAGCCTTGATGGATGCCCGAGCTCAAAAACCTTTAGCATAGGCAAAAGGTCATATTTATGGAAGGATTTCATTGTAACCTGTTAGGTTGACTCCATATAATGCCTAGATGATGACATCCCCTTTTGGTCGTGATTGGTCAACTGTGATGGCTACAGGTGCCCAAAGCCCGAAAACCTTGAGCACAGTCTACAGGTCATCATATTTACGAAGGGATTTCATTGTAACTTCATAGGATCACTCCAGATGATGCCCAGATGAGATTTTTCACTTTGGTTGCGATCATTCAACCATGATGGCTGCCCGAGTCCGAAAACCTTTAGCACAGTCTACAGGTCATATTTATGAATGGATTTCATTGTAAATTGGTAGGTTGACTTCATATAATGTCTAGATGAGAACGTCCCCTTTTGGACATGATTGGGCAACTGTGACGGCTACAGGGGCTTGAAGCCCGAAAACCTTTAGAACAGTCTACAGGTCATAATTATGAAGGGATTTCATTGTAGCTTGGTAGGATGACTCCAAATAATGTCTAGATGAGAACATTCCCTTTTGGTCACGATCATTCAGCCTTTATGGCTGCCCAAGCCCAAATACGTTTAGCATAGTCTATAGGTCGTATTTATGGAAGGATTTCATTGTAACTTGTTAGGTTGACTCCATATAATGCCTAGATGATGACATCCCCTTTTGGTTGTGATTGGTCAACTGTGATGGTTACAGGTGCCCGAAGCCCGAAGCCCGAAAACCTTGAGCACAGTCTACAGGTCATCATATTTATGAAGGGATTTCATTGTAACTTCGTAGGATCACTCCAGATGATGCCCAGATGAGATTTTTCACTTTGGTTGCGATCATTCAACCATGATGGCTGCCCGAGTCCGAAAACCTTTAGCACAGTCTACAGGTCATATTTATGAATGGATTTCATTGTAAATTGGTAGGCTGACTTCATATAATGTCTAGATGAGAACGTCCCCTTTTGGACATGATTGGGCAACTGTGACGGCTACAGGGGCTTGAAGCCCGAAAACCTTTAGAACAGTCTACAGGTCATAATTATGAAGGGATTTCATTGTAGCTTGGTAGGATGACTCCAAATAATGTCTAGATGAGAACATTCCCTTTTGGTCACGATCATTCAGCCTTTATGGCTGCCCAAGCCCAAATACGTTTAGCATAGTCTATAGGTCGTATTTATGGAAGGATTTCATTGTAACTTGTTAGGTTGACTCCATATAATGCCTAGATGATGACATCCCCTTTTGGTCGTGATTGGTCAACTGTGATGGTTACAGGTGCCCAAAGCCCGAAAACCTTGAGCACAGTCTACAGGTCATCATATTTATGAAGGGATTTCATTGTAACTTCGTAGGATCACTCCAGATGATGCCCAGATGAGATTTGTCCCTTTGGTTGCGATCATTCAACCATGATGGCTGTCCGAGCCCGAAAACCTCTAGCATAGTCTACAGGTCATATTTATGAATGGATTTCATTGTAAATTGGTAGGTTGACTTCATATAATGTCTAGATGAGAACGTCCCCTTTTGGACATGATTGGGCAACTGTGACAGCTACAGGGGCTTGAAGCCCGAAAACCTTTAGAACAGTCTACAGGTCATAATTATGAAGGGATTTCATTGTAGCTTGGTAGGATGACTCCAAATAATGTCTAGATGAGAACATCCCTTTTGGACGCAATTGGGAAACTGACAGCTACAGGGGCCCAAAGCCCGAAAACCTTTAGCACAGTCGACAGGCCATATTTATGAAGGGATTTCAATGTAACTTGATAGGATGACTCGTTTTAGAATAATTTCACTGTAATTTGGTAACTTTCGTTGATATTCGTTAACTGTGAGGCCCACATACATTAACTGTGAGGTCATATTAACCCACCCCTCAGCTCTTTAGTGCAGTGTACACCTCAAATTATTTTTATCAAAAACATAGCATACAGGGAACAGAAATGAACATATTCCCAATTATCACAATTCTTGTCTTATTTCTTAATCCTTTCACAAACATTGAACCTTATCCTTTTCATCAAACACAACACACAAGTTAAGCTACAGTGTCATTGACACTTTCATTTCCAAAAGTCTCCCTCTCACACACAACGATTCGAGGAAAAGCCAATTTAGGGGTTTCAAATCTGTGTTAGGCAGACAAGGGTCTTCAGTAGTATTTGTGAACATCGATTTTTCCTTGCAATTTTCATATTTTTCTTGGAGACCCAAACTTGCTAAAATAATATGAAGCTGCCACAGTGACGGTGCTATGGGGTGGGCATGGTGGGTGGGTGGTTTGGTATCATGGGGTGGGGAGGGGGCACCCCCCAAATATCCAGTGTGCCCCCCCCCCCCCTACTCGTCGGACGAAAGGAAGAACAGTGGGGGAAATTCGTGCAAAGCAAAAAGAAAAAAAATCAGAAACAGAAAATCAATAAAATGTAACTGAAAATTAGCGTTATAATTATTGCCAGAACCCAGGAAACACATCTGAGCACATCAATTTTTCAAAATTTTCTGAAGGTGGACCATCAAAACCCCCGAAAAAGCTTCGCGCCAAAGGTGCTTGCAGGTTTGCGCTTCAGACGCCCGCGTGTCGGGGTTCCACTATTCAACAGTATGCGCAGTTCAACATTATATACGACTCAAATTCGTTAGAGAAATCCTGCTGTGGGGGGGGGGGGCACATTCTCCCACACCCACCTTGCCATCACGCGTCTCAATGATACTCGTGGAATCAATTTTAGGAGAAAATTTTACCCTCCCCCCTCCCCCCCCCCCCCCCCCCCCAAAAAAAAAATTCCCCATGTGCCTATGGGCGGATGCCAAATGACGTCCAGCTTGTTCAACCTATACCCCGAAGTCCAACATGCTGCGAGATGTTTTGTTGCGATTTTTCGCCACATTTGTTACGTGTGCATTGTATATTATCTGGCTTGTAACGAGTCATGGAAATGGTCCAGATACAAGGAAAATGCAATGAAAAGAATGCAGTTTTAAAAAAAATTTCCTGCTCATATTTCAACAAAAAAGTGCTAGGAACAGGTTTCGGTAGAGAGACGTAAACTAGGAATTCGTTCGAAGGCCATGTAGGCCAGGTTGAAAATGTTTCTTTCATAGCCTATAGCACGATCTGGTAGCAGTGTGGAAATTCCGCTCGGCTCATGTACCGTATTTGGATTTTAAACTCGTTAGAGGACACCACAGGTGACCATTATAATGTTCGGGCAGAAAAAAATTTGATCGCATCACTTTAATTTTGGCATTCAGATATCTCTGTCAAGTATAGCCCTTCAGACAACTTCTTCTGATCCAAAACAGGGGCTCATGCAACAAATAAGAGAGAAAAACTGACATAAAAGGAAGTACCGGTCACATGCACATATTTTTCATGGAATTCCCTACAAAAACACACAAAAAGTAAATTGTAATTTTTAGGTCCAAAAGTCATCAAATCACCCTCTTTTTTATCAGGAATATTCAACAATAATGCAAATTGTCAATAGAATGTTTAAAACCTTTAGTGAAACAATATATTTTCCCAAGGCTGTTTATTTTTAGAGATTGCATAATTTCCGAGTGCAACATTTTAAGGCAGTTAACTCTAATTTCAATATTTAGTTCTGCGATACCTATAATCATCGCCAACCCCACCAAAGAGACATTTTACCACTTCCATGTGATAAAAGAGTCATTTCTGCATTAGAATCCAACTTTTGGCTTTGACTAAGTCAAAAACATGGAAAATGTGCTCTTTTAAGGAAAAGTGTCCAAACTTTGACAAATGGGCTTGAAAACTGGTATTGCCTCCAAAAGATTTTTCTATCCTGTTAATTTATAAATTAACAGAGAGGGATGAGAATTTAAAGCTTTCTTTAACAAACTACCCTGATCCCCAAATAAAACTAAAATCTGCATCAGCACAAAATATTTTTGGAAAAAATCTGTCTCATTTAACCATACTGCAATCAAAACAGTGTCCCAACCCCTATGGAACAATATGGATGTCAATTTTGTTTCCAAAATTGGGGATGCAGCTATATATTTCACCAGTATGAAAGGACTCTGCCATTTTATTCTAACAACTGATGTCAAATTTTATTCTACCATCTGAGCAGTAAAATATAGCCCAGTATGCCCCTTTTCATCCAAATCTATGTTATAATACATAAATTAATTGATATTGACCGAAAATAAACCTACTGTGATATGAACTTTTCCATCTGTAATAGTTTTTAAATCACATTTTGGCTTCTGAAGACATTTCACATTGTGTTTGATGAATATTTTGCAATTTTTGTAAAGGAAAAGCCTCAGTTTTCTCAGTA
Source organism: Pictodentalium vernedei (assembly GCA_031216915.1). NCBI lineage: Eukaryota > Metazoa > Mollusca > Scaphopoda > Dentaliida > Dentaliidae > Pictodentalium > Pictodentalium vernedei. The sequence continues at coordinate 698,466,771 of CM062295.1, forward strand.
AGGGCACATAGAGTCATTGGTATGGCACTGACAAAACATAAAACAGTGTTTTTTCAAACAAAGGTCCAGTACCTGCTACTGTGATATCTCATAACACAGGTGAGATGCCTAAAACCATAAAATATTGATTCTATAGTGCTATGCTTATGCTGCAAGTTCCCACAAGTGCACTTTCATAACCATTATTTTAATCCCCACAGATACCCGTTCTGGCAAAAAGCGTGAAATTGTAAAAAATATGTTTCCAAAGAGGATGAATCAGACATTTACTTCAAGAATATAGTGCTATTTGATATTTAATATACTTGTGTGTGTGTGTGTGTGGGGGGGGGGGGGGGGGGGGGGGGGGGGGAAGGATTGAAAGTTAGTCAGCTGCCAATTATTCAAAATATAGATCCAGGCAAATGAAAAGCAAAGAAACACCATGTCTGATGAAGAGACAGACACACAGACAGATGGATAGACTTGCAGTCACACATGTAGGTGGTCTACATGAGAGTACTGAATGACATACAATGAAAAATATAGTGGAAGAGCCAGGCAAGGTTGTTAAATTGAAAAATAACTCAGTGGACCGTGAGTGCTTTAGTCTCAAAGTAAATCATAAGAAACTGAAAGAGTATGATACTAACTTCAGCCTACAAAAACATGCTGTTCAGTCTTTCCAAATGTTTATCATCAGCAGAAGGGTTAAATCAGGGAAAGAGCAATATTTCACAACTGTCACTGTAAATTTGTGCTGTATCATGGGAACCATGACATCACTAGTACTAGACAACTATATTGGTAGCTATGCAAAAATGCCATTCACTCACATTTGTAATTTTATTATGTTATTTTCCACTGTAGCCCCACCCCCTCCCCAAATTTGTGTTCCAGGATACTCTTTGAATGAAGGAATTGTTTTCCAACATTTTGGTTTCAATAAATATGTTAATAGGGTAAGATAGACTGTTAGGTAGCAGCTGCCAGAGGTTATAGTGTGCTCCTGGGGAATACACTTGCTCAAGATGTGAATTTGCTTGTATGAATAGCCTTCTTTTTAGCAATATATAGCCTTTATTGCTGACTGTGACAAAAATGTAACTTTTCAAAAGAATAAAATAGTTTGGTAAGGTATGTGATCCCCAAATAAATATTTAAATGTGAAATAATCCCCCAAAATAATAATTGAATCTGGTTTGGAAGCCAAAAAACATATTTCCTTTTGGTATCACGGAACTAAATATTTTCCCATAGGTGACCATTATAACGTTCAGGCAGAAACAAATATGATCGCATCACTTTAATTTTGGCATTCAAATATCTCTGTCAAGTATAGCCCTTCAGACAACTTCTTCTGATCCGAAAACAGGGGGTCATGCAACAGATAAGAGAGAAAAACTGACACAAAGGGAAGTACTGGTCACATGCACATATTTTTCAAGGAATTTCCTACAAAAACACACAAAAAGTAAATTGTAATTTTTAGGTCCAAAAGTCATCAAATCACCCTCTTTTTTGTCAGGAATATTCAACAATAATGCAAGATGTCAATAGAATGTTTAAAACCTTTAGTGAAACAATATATTTTCCCAAGGCTGTTTATTTTTAGAGATTGCATTTCCGAGTGCAACATTTTAAGGCGGTTAACTCTAATTTCAATATTTAGTTCTGCGATACCAATTGTACCTGGGCGATGGGTTGAAAATATGTGGAACGAAACTGCCTTGGGAGGCTGTGACTGAAACTTCTCATTGCACTTGTTATTCTGCAGGGACGTTTCTGAAAAACGTTAACATTTTGATGGAAAACTAAGGTTTCTTACGCAGCCTTTCGAATATTTTTGCTAAATAAATAGTTGAAATACACTTTGAATTTTTCTCATTCCTTTGTACATGTCGTACCTTGTCCACTTAATCCAGAAATACACGGCTTCGGGATTATATCAATTTACACAAAACAAACCCCCTGATGACAATTTGCTCCACAACACGCACTTTGACAAGAAAGTGAACGATTTCCAGCGTCACAATGCAGACAATTTTTCAATTCTCTTTTCCGAATAGTCGACATCAAACATTCACACAGATTCGTTGAGAGTTTTCATGCATACCTTTCTAAGAAAAATGTGCCAGGTTTTTAATCGAAAGTTTTATGAATTGTGAACCATGTCCATGATCTTGAAGGCATACAACGTATTAGGACATGGGCCATCAAGAAACTCCAGACATATTATTGTAACAGAGAGGAGTGGCTGGTACAGCCTGACCTTAGGCCTATAATAACTACTGGCAACCATTGGCAAATGTAGGCCCAGGCATGAAAATGGGCTTTTGAAAAAGTCTTGTTAACTTGCCCTGAAATTGAGTTATTGTCCTACCGAATACCAGTACGGACTGAAACGGATGGGGGTGGGGGGGGGGGGTGGGGGGTGGTGGAGGGAACCTCATTTTTCAGATAACAGGCCAAGGCGTATATTCTGTGAGCTTTTCTCATCACTTGGCGTCCGTCGTCTGGCATGCGTAAACTTTTCACATTTTCATCTTCTTCTCTGTAACCGCTGAGCCGGTGTGAACCAAACTTGGCAGGAATGGTCTATGGGAGGTCTTCTACAAACGATCCTCATTTTGTTCCCGTCGGATGAAAAACATGGCTTCCAGAGACATTCTTTGATTCTGGTTAGTGGATTTTCAATAATCTTCTCCTCTGAAACTGCCAGGCTAAATGTTTTGAAACTTCACATAAATGATGACTGGGACCCCTCTACCAACGATCCTCATTTAATGTTGATTGGGTCACAAACCTGGCCCCAATTGCGGCTTATAGTTACTGTAGAAACCCTATGGGAAATCACATTTTCCTCTTCTTCTCTGGAAAAATTGAGGCGACGTGAAAACAAACCTGGCAGGGATAGTCTATGGGAGGTCCTCTACAAACGATCCTCATTTTGTTCCCGTGGGTTGAAAAACATGGCCGCCAGAGGCATTCTTTGATTCTGATTGGTCGATTTTCAAAAATCTCCTCAGAAACTGCCAGGCCAAATGTTTTGATACTTCACATAAATGATGACTGGAATACCCTCTACCACCGATCCTCATTTAATGTTGATCGGGTTGCAAACATGGCCACAATTGCTCCTTATAGTTACTATAGAAACCCTATGGGAAATCACATTTTCATCTTCTTCTCTGGAACTACTGAACCCACGTGAACCAATCCTGGCAGGGATGGTCTTTGGGAGATCCTCTAGAAACGATCCTCATTTTGTTCCCGTGGGTTGAAAAACATGGCCGCCAGAGGCATTCTTTGATTCTGATTGGTGGATTTTCAAAAATCTTCTCCTCTGAAACTGCCAGGCCAAATATTTTGAAACTTCACATAAGTGATGACTGGGACCCCCTCTACCAACGATCCTCATTTAATGTTGATCGGTTGTAAACATGGCCACAATTGCCGCTTATAGCTACTATACAAACACTATGGGAAATCACATTTTCATCTTCTTCTCTGGAACTACTGAGCCGACGTGAATCAAACTTCGCAGGAATGGTCTATGAGATGATGGAAATATGTGGCCACCAGAGGCTATATTCAGATGCTTAACCCAATGCCTCACCTGTCTGCACGAAGATCAGTACTGTCAGCTAAATACTTATTTTTGAGAATCTGGTAAGGTTTGGTTCCAGTTTTCTCCACTGAGAACTGAAAAAAAACTCACAAAATATTGTGTATACAGTACAAGTCAAAATAAACTGTAGCATAACTGCAATGCATTAAGTAGACTGCTGCTCCTGCCCTGACAAGATCAGAATCTGACATTTTCTGGAAAGCTATCAGTGAGAGCTTTCCAGAAAATGATGTCAGCTTCTGGTCTTATAAGTGTAAGAAGAGAAAGATACATAGTTTATAGGATTTTCCTACACAACTTATTTTGACTTGTACTACTGTAAACAATGGCAACTGTATGTTGATTATTAGTCTCATGTTACTTATCAGTAAATCTTGATTGATGACAGGTGCTCGGAACACCAGAAAAGTTTTCATTTATTTTCACTTCTCATCATGTCAGCTTAGATGACAGTAATTATTGTTTATCTTTTAAGATTTGACAAAATTGGAGAAAAGTGTGTTTGACTGTAACCCTTTACCTATCCAAAGCTATTCTGAAAGAGAATACTGAGAAAATTCTAATTTTCAAAATATTTAACCTTCTTTTACGAATTTTTTTTTGTTGAAAAGAATTCATAAATGTGTGCATTTTCAAGAAAATCTTCTTTGAAACTACAAGGCCAAATGGTTTGAAAACTTAGTATGACCGATGACTGTAACCCCCTCTACCAATGATCCTCATTTTAATCTTCATCGAGTTGCAATTATGGCTGCAATTGTGGCTTTTAGTTACTATAGAAACCCTATAGGAAATCACATTTTCATCATCTTCACTGAAAGCACTGAGCCAATGTGAACCAGACTTGGCAGGCATTGTCTGTGAGAGGTTCTCGACAACTGTTACTCATTTTATTCCTGTTGGGTGAAAAAACGTGACCTCCAGAAGCATTCTTTGATTCTGATGGGTCAATTTTGAAAACTCTTCTTCTCTGAAACCACAGGGCCAAATGTTTTGAAACTTTGCATGGTTGATAACTGGGACACCCCCCACCAACATTCCTCATTTTAATGTTGATCGTATTGCAAACATGGCTACAATTGCGTTTTATAGTTGCTATAGAAAAAACCTATGGGAAATCACATTTTCATCTTCTCTCTGGAACTACTGAGCTGACGTGAAGCAAAACTTGGCAAGAATGGTCGAAAGGAGACCCTCTACAAACGATCCTCTTTTTGTTCCCGTTGGTTGGAAAATATGGCCTCCAGAGACATTCTATAATTCTGTTTGATGGATTCATTTGTTTTGAAACTTCATGTGATTGAAGACTGGGACACCTACCAATGATCCGTATGTAATGTTGATGTAATGTTGCAAACATGGCCACAATTGCAGCTCATAGTTACCATGGAAAGCCTATGGGAAATCATATATTTTTATACTGTACCAATGACCCAGACATAGCTGGTGCTAACTCTTAAAATATAGGGCCAAACACAAATTTTGCCCCCCAATCCCCAAAATTTGCATCTAAAACTAAAGAAAACATGTCCTGAGAGGCCCTCCACACTTCGCCCCTACTGCGCATGCGCAGTGTCAAGGACGTTCCGAAATTGGCGCCATTTATCATTCTAAGTTTGGCCCTTCATCAGTTAACATCTGACTGATCTTTGTGCTTTTAAATCTCAGTTTAAATGATGCCAGACACATAAATATTAGTGAAATGGTGATTCTAAGGAGGATAGAAAAGGAGGAGAGGAAAAGAATGTGTGACAGAATATTATCAGGGCTGTAACTTAAAATTTTTTAATGAAATTATGTTAAGTTACCTATTTTCAAGGCAGCAGCCATTTTGTTGTCATTCTGATTATTTAGTTACACTGTTTTTACAAGTGTTTTTCCTCTCTCCCTGTCCTTTAAGTTCCCCCTTGCTATTCTCCCATGCTTTTGGCATAATTTCTGTAATTATTATTACTAAAATTTCTTGGGAGTTTAGCTGAATAACAGAATGAATTCTGTTCTTTCCCCATGTTTACGTCTTCACCTACGGGTGGTTAGGCGTTGTGTTCTGCATCTACCATCTGATGTTCTGCAGTTTCTTCCCTGGAAGTCTCTGTTTTGCATCAGATGGTGTATTTTTGGTAACTGATTTCGGGCCTGGGTGCCTGGAGTCTTATTTTAGTGTTTTTACACTCATTGTTTACATTTACAACAGCCCTCTGTGTGAGGGGGGGATTTCTAAATAATAATATCTTTATGTTATTTCAATCATAACTAGATACATTATTATTGTTCGTAAGTGTTGAATAAATTGTTTAAAATATTTTAAAAATTTTTGTCCACACTTAGGCTTGGGATCTATTGGGGCTCAACGTTACTTTTCAGAAACTTGGGCTGTTCTGAAAAAATATTTTTTCAAAATATTTTGATTTCAATTATTTTTTCTATATTAATGGATCATATTATTATTATGTATTTTGTTTGCCAGGGGTTAGTGCGAGTACCAGGACTTGTTTTCTTTTCACATTGAAAGGATATTGATCAATTGTTTTAAGAGGAAGTCTTCCTCTGACCTTATTATCATTCTATATGTGGTCAGTGTACTCGCATTAACTCCGGTTCTGTATCGTATGATTTCGATGACAATATGGGAAGCGTATGTCACGGTATGTTGTTGGGGATTTGGACACTCCGGTCCTTTCCCCGCAGGGTCACTCTACTTTATCAATTTCTATTTCAGACGATCAAGATTAGGGTGATGTATCTGTGATGTCTTCCAACAGTGTGCCTCCGTCGTCACAATTAATGAAGGGCTAGCGGAAAAGTGCTCATGTAATACGCCAATTGCCTAAGAGGACCCTAGTAGGTTCGACGGCCTTTGACGTCCGCTAGCTCGCCCGGTGTAGCGTCCATTCACCGAATGGTTCGGCAGCCGGGTTCGTCCGTTGCGGTCTAGAAGGAATTTTGGGGTGATGCGAGCACTATAAAATTAATTTAATGCACACCCAGTGATGGCGGATCGGAGGGAGAACGGAGGAAGCCTTTTAGTCCGGTTCATAGCTCGTTCCGGTCCATCCGGACGGCAAGCGAGAGAGGCCCCTCTCTCGTTCAACAACATCTGGCCCCAGATGTTGTGGTACAAATGTGTCGTTAGCGGAGCATACGTCCGTCGCTCGGGACGCTCCGTTGTATAGGCAGTCCGCTGAGACTGCTAAGGCTTCCTCTTCTCGTCAGCGCACACGACCGCACCTTGGCTGCGTGACCGCCGATATATTACCAGCTTCGCCGATCAAGGATTCTTCGGCGACCAGGTCACACCATCCGGCAGCCAGGGATTCGAGACCGATGGACTCCGGATGTTCGCATAGGAAAAGTATGCGGGAGCCATCTGATGCGGAGCTGCCCTCGGCGAAGCAGCGATAGACTGCGCCTCCGCAGGTCTCGACGCCGGACATTCTTGTGCACATAGCACAGCTTATCGCAGCATCCCAGCAGCCGACAGAAACGGTGTCGGATCGAGAATTATCCGACAGCGCTGGGTCGGTAGCCGGGGACTCGAGGCCTGCAGACTCCGGACGTTCGCATAGGAAGTATGCGGGAGTCAACGTACACGGAGCTTCCAGCGGCAATGCATCGTAAGTCCGCTACTGCACAGGCCTCGGGAACGGACGTGCTTTCCTTAATAGCACAGTTTATCGCAGCATCCCAGCATCAACTGAATCTGTCGCATATATTTTATCCGACGATGCTGGGTCGGGACGCTCCGCGGAAGCGGGTACGGACGTCCGAAAGTTTCATCCGGTCCGACGGGATACCGAAAGGGATTCGGTGGATTTCAAGCTTTCCCTTTCGGAACAACATATGCTGCGATGCCGGATAAGAAACTGATAGCGTCGGTGGACTTAGAAATTTTTGGTTCGGTTCAGGGACATCGTCCCTCAGTTCCGACATAGTCCAATAATGTCACACAAACTTTCGAATTATTGAACGACGCTATATATATTATTATTTTATGCTTGCTATCCAAGCATTTCTGGTTTCTTGTTCGAAGAGTTATGGAGATGTCTTTCAATGTGTGCCTCTGTCGTCATAGTTAATGAAGAGTTAGCGGCAATAAGTGCTCATGGAATATGTCTATCGCTTATGGAGTGACATTCGCTAGCTCACCCGGTGTAGCGTACATTCATCGAATGGTTCGGCTGCCGGGTTCGTCCGTTGCGGTCTAGGAAGGAGATTTGGGTGATGCGAGCACTTTAATTACTTTAGTACTCACCCAGTGACGGCAGATTGAGGACAGATCGGAGGAAGCCAACAACATAGGGGACCGCATGTTGTGGTTCAGATATTTTACATTCGGAGCATATGTCCGTTGCTCGGGACGCTCCGTTATATTGACAGTCCGAGAGACTGTCTTTAATGCTTCCTCATCCTCACAGCAGGGCACACGACCGCACATTGGCTACGTGACCTCGAGTATCCGATCATTTTCGGCATTCAGTGATTCCACAGCGAATAGGTCGCGCCATCCGGTAGCCAAGGGACACGAGGCCTATACACTCCGTTCGCTCGCATATTGGAAGTATGCACGGGGTAACGATCTCGGAGCTTCCTGCGGCAATGCATCGTAAGACCGCTGCTCCTCAGGCCTCAGTGACGGACGTGCTATCCGAGTTAGCACAGTTGTTTCGCAGCATCCCAGCAATTGACGATTTCTCGGTCGAATCAGGAATTATCCGACGGCGCTGGGTCGGTGCGGTCCGCGGTTGCATCAAGCTACGGACGACCGAACGCTTTATAGGGTCCGACAGGATGGCGAAAGGGATTCGAAAGATTTCGAGTTTTCCCTTTAGTAGTATCGGAAGATGCCTTTCATATCTTCTGGCATTTCTTCCAGTGATTATTTTTCGGACTTCATTGCTGCGATCTTGGATAAGAGACTTATAGCGTCATTGGACTCGGATTTTTCGATCGGTACAGGGACTTTGTCCCTGACTTACCGACGCAGTCCAATATTGTCATTACAACATGTGTTTTATTTTTCGACGCTATATATTTATATATATATACAAGACGGCTACTAAGCATGATAGTTTAGTTTCTTGTCCGCGTGGCTCATTTCTGCCATTTTATCTTTTTTTACATATAGTTTATTTTGGCAGAGCAGGGCATACCGAGAGTTCATATGCGTCTAGACGGTGTGATTAAAGACTGCATATATTCTTTTTCACCGTTTATGTCTTTTCCAATTTCAGTGTTGGGAACGACATTATGTATATTAGACTTAACTTAGACGCTTTATTATACGTAATCCGCCTTACTGAGGCGTTATCATTACGTCTTCAAGAAAAGATTTACGGGATATTATTCTCAATGTAATTTCTTTTGAGGGCAGTAGTTTGTTCACGTATAACTCCGCCCTTCAGTGGCTGATTGGAGTTGGTTAGACGTGAGGCAGCCCTAGCTACATCCACGCGTGGATAGTAGGTTAAGAACTCTCTCAGAGTCGCTTCGTTCTCGGAGGAGCTTCTCTTCGACGGCAACTTTCCGGCAATCCATGAATTGCTTGATTTATACATTCTCTTGTCTATCTAGTGTTACAAGAGATTCAGACTGGGGCAAACATTCGGTGGTTGACTCAGAGAGTGCCGCCGCAGTTGCCGGACCCGAGTGTGGCTGTTATGACGGTTGCTAGTCAAACAGATTGGGATATATACTGATCCCTACGGATTCGAAGTGCCAGGGTCTTTGGGTTCCGCAGTCTTTTAGCTATCAGTTAACTTCCGCGGAATAATGTTTTTTAGGCTTGCTTTATGTCATTGCATGAACATTATTCAGAAACGCATGCCCAAATTCCTGTCCTTTAATTCGACAGTAGTGGCGTATCTCCGGAACCAGGGAGGCACTCTTTCGTTTCCGTTATTCAATTTAATGGAAAGAATCCGTCTGTTGGTTATAGTACACCAAGTTCAGTTTTGGTCCGTCATATTCTGGGTCGTCTGATTGTTTTATCGCACTCCCGTTCTCTTACGGGTCGCTTGTTGCTGTCAGAATGGACTCTCAACAAACAAGTATTCAATCAGATTTGCTATCTATGGGAGCGCCCAATGATGTTTTATTTATGACACAGCTGGCTAATCAATTGCAGACGTATGTGTTGGCTTGTCCAGATCTCTGAGCTAATACTGTTAACGCTCTATTGATCTATAGGACAGAATGATAGGATACGCGTATCCTCCGGCGCTGTTGTTTTAGCAGGTATTGCTAAGATAAACAACCACAATACATTTCTGTTGATAGCATCTCTATCTTCACAGAGATCATGAGTAATTTACTCTCTTGTCTACTGTGGATCTTAACGTGAAATCTTCCTCTATGTGAGGATCTTTTTTCACTGGGTAAATCGTGTCATCTTTATCACAACCAGCAAGGTCGCAACCTTCATGTATTCCGTTGTGTGGTCCGTATTGCATTGTAAGCACTGTACTGGACGAGCTTTGGACGCGATTTCTTACTATAGGAGATCCTCTTCTTCGCTATTCTATGCGACTAAAGTGGAGGCTCTTCCGTCGTGGTGTAGGGATCATTATGTTCATATGGTTGATCCCTCCATACTACTCATTGCTATTTTTTAGTATACTTGTTTCACAAGATCTACTGCAGCCTGTTGTTATTTAGGTTATAGGTTTATGTTACCTCATACCTATGCACTCTACGATAGTTTACAATTGAGTCTTTTGTCTCTTTATCTAAGTCAGTTAGTAACTTTTTGATAAATAGACTTAGAATCTTTAGATTAAATTCCTATTCGGATTTTAACTTCAGGTTCTTATTTAGCTAAGTAATCATTTGAGCCTCTGGAAACAGTAGTTTTCAAATTCTGACCTTTTAGACAGTAATTCTGTTGGTTTCTCTTTTACTGTAGAGTCAGTGAGTTTCATGCACTATCGATGGATGATTTTCACTTTCATAGTTTCGGAATCAATACTTCCGTTACTATTTAGGTTGGATTGTTGCATAAGAGTTAGGCTCCTATTATCCGGAACCTATTATTTTAAGGTCCTTCCGTCTTCGTATGGGCATAGGCCTTTACTCTTTCCGGGTACAGTTTATGTATTTATAAACAGATATCTGTTTATTACAAGGGCGTAAGCTTCTTCTGTCTTTGATGTCTAGTAGAAGGACGTTACGCTCCATTTTATTGTTAATGGATTCTATTAACTAGCGTACTGCTTATGGTATATCATTGGCTTAGCAGTTGTGCTTAAGATTTCGGCTCATGAAGTAAGAGTTCTTCTACTTCTTGGGCTTACATTAATAGTGTTCTATTATAGATTTTTGAAGGCTGCTCATTGCGCTCAGCCATCCATTCATGAATTTTATCTCAGAAATATCGAGTCCATTTCTGGAGGCCTCTATTGTTAGGTCTATTATCTACTGCTCAGAATGTCATTCACTTAACAGTTGCTACTATAGCTAGGTAGGCTGTCTGTTTCGGCAGTGTCTCCGTTCGGCTGCCCTCTTCGCTCTGGGCTATTTGACCCAGGGCAAGAAAAAGGGGGGGGGGGAGGGTGTTCCCTTGGGTCACCTGTTTTTACTATGAAAACAAGGGGATACCTCCTCCGGAGTTAGTAATTCTGAGCTGTTATTGGGATGGTTGTTTAGTGAGAAGTTTAAGTTTATAAAATTCATTCAAGTCTTAGTTTTTAAAGTATAGCTTTTGAATATTGCATATGTCAACGGACATGATTATGCAATTCTCACACACTTTTAGGAGTATAAGAGTCTCTATTCTCTAGACTTACTTTATTATTGGCTTACTTTAAAAATTATTAGTATAAGGATTATTGGATATTAATAGAGTACATGGATGTATGAAGCTCAATTTTTGGAAGGTGTTGTATCTTTCTAATTTATCATAAATAAGAAAGATACATGTAAGGCCTATTACTTCTTTTCCCTACAGGGGATGACTCTATTTTATTTTATTGAGCGTATTCCATTTTGCTCTATGTCCTTGGCCCTCCAGCCTTTTTACTATTCAGCTATGTCTGGGTCATTGGTACAGT